>JAYESA010000017.1:154853901-155343901 GCA_036927795.1 Iris macrosiphon | reverse complement strand
ATAGTTTATAAAATATTAATATTTTCCAAATTAAGGAATTAGTTGGGACACTTGTTATAAAATTAATATTGGACATTGTAAACTTGTATGCTGCCACAATAATTGTCACATCAACTATAAAGAATAGTTTGGTGAGATAATTTAGAGGTAGGAATAGTATTATTCTTAATAGTATTGGAAAGAATTTATGTCATAGGATTATTAGTGGGTTGCCTCCTCCAGCTTTTTACCTTATTTGAAAATTAATTAAACATACTTTTCTTGCTCCCCACTGCAGTACTTCCAGAGCAAACTCTCGAGCACAGGTTTTTTATTTCTAACATTTACAATATTCTTGTCCCCCTTATCAACAATAATTTGTATTCAATATGCACGCCATTACGTAGCAAGTTGTAAGAATTGAAGTCTTCAGTTCTTTATTGATGCATTATCTGGAATTCTCATCCTCCGTAGCGAGTCTTGAGTGCTTCAGGAGGCTCTTCTTCCATTATACCACAACTAGTAGAATCCAAATACTGGTGAATGGTCGTCTTCCGGTCACTAATGAAAGTATGATCCAAGAAATTATCGTAAGCTGTTTCACCTAGATTAACACACTAGAAGTACAAGAAATCAAACATTATTTCATAGAATATTTATAGATAAATCAATTGACACAAAGAATATAAGGAAAAACAAAATATTAGTCATACAAATTACAGTTTCAGGATCATGGTATATATCAAGACATGCAACAATATTGCTCTACAGAGCATGGGCGTCTTTTCTTTCATACCATCCTACCACACGACTAAGAGACATGAACATAACCAAGAAAGCCAGTCATCAGCTACTGGTTGAATGAATTCATAACCAAGAAATAGATTCCGCAGAGGTAGGGCTAAAGCAAAATTATATCTGTCTAGCCCATTGAAACGAGTATATATAAGTTACTACCATTTAGTCTAAAAAATTACAAAATAAAGATTATTATGATACCTCTAGAAAACTACAATGCATATTTTATTGTTGTTGTTTGAATATATATATATATATATATATATATATATATATATATATATATATATATATATATATATATATATATATATATATATATATATATATATATATATATATATAACACCATCCTCGTTCAACTCTATCCAGTGTGGCACCAAAGCTTGGAAAAGAGGACGAGTTTGAACTTAGTATCGGCTGATACCGACCCGATATGTACCGATACATGTATTGTATTTTTAATATGGAATGTAACATCTATTTTAACTATATGGATACATATATTTATATATGTTATCAATTATATTTTTTGTTTCCATCTTTCTTACCAGATGGCTCCCATGAGCCAAGCATGTATACGTCGCTTTAGAGTGGTACCTCCTACTATTAAGGAGGAAGTGGTACCTCCTACTGTTAAGAAGGAAGTGACTATTAAGGAGGAAGTGACACCTCCTACTGTTAAATTGGAAGCGTTTGTTAAGGAGGAAGTGGCAACTCCTGCTGTTAAGGAGGAAGTGATACCTCCTACTGTTGGGCAGGCACAGTTCAGAGGAGGAGTTCTAGTCATCCAGCACCTATAGCGGAGATTGATCACCTAGACGCTGCTTATGCGAAGTATCTGAGGGACTGGGTTCTGCCCCAGCGTATTGGATTTCTTTGAGAGATTGAGAAATTGGATAAGACTTATGGTGTAACTGTGATACTTTTATTGTGCTTATTGTGTGACTATGATACTTTTATATTGTGCTTTTTGTGTGACTGTGATACTTTTATTTTGCGTTTATTGTGTGACTGTGATATTTTATATACTTTTATGATATTTCGTACCCAGAAAATTCAACGGAGGGTTTCTCCGGGTCTGTCTATTTTTATGAACTATTATAAGTCTGTGTATTTATTTTATTCATATTAAATGTATGTTAATTTATTGGTGTTGAGTGTTCCACCGAAGGGGTCGACGAACCCAGAGAATTCAACGGAGGGTTGTTCTGGGTCTATTTATATAAATTATGAATTCATAAACTGCAGGAAGATTGGTTTGGAAACTATTTTATATTTTTATATTTTTATATTTTATTTTATTTTTTATTGAAAATTTAGCGACATTTAGCGTCGTTTAGCGACGTTTATATATGTCGCTAAATACGTCGCTGAATGTCGCTAAATACGTTGCTAAAAAAAAAATTATCGACGTTTAGCGATATACAAATACGTCGCTAATTTAGCGACGTTGAGTCGCTAAACGTCGCTAATATGAAAAATATTAGCGACGCAAATACGTCGCTAGAAATCGTCGTTATAGCAAAGTTTTTGCGCCGTTTTTCCTGTCAGCGAATAGCTTAAACGCGACTTCATTAAAACGTCACTAATTACATCGCTAAATTTTTTTTGCGACATTTTTAGGCCATTTAACGACATTTTCAGACGTCGCTAATTTGACATATTCTGGTAGTGTGTGTGACTGTGATATTTCATATACTTTTGTGATATTTCGTACCCAAAAAATTCAACGGAGGGTTGCTTCGAGTCTGTCTATTTTTATGAACTATTATAAGTCTGTGTATTTGTTTTATCATCATATGTTATTATCGGGTATGGCCGGACGACGCGGATCGTTCGGAGGTCGATCCTCTAGAATGAGTGCTCCTTCGGTACAGGCTACTGGTTTCAGATTCTCGTCGCAGAGTACTCCAGTGTACCGATCTTTAGCATCTTCGACTCTGTCGATGATACGACATGGCAGTACTCCGATGACGGAATATTTTCGTCGTTTGGTATATTTTTTATTTCAGATATATTATTTTAATGCAAGTACGATAAAATGATAGTAGGATACATATTTAATTTTAGTACTAAATAATATATTTTTAAAAGGTATATAGGGGTGAGGATGCCAACATGGTGACCGTCTTCCTGGCCACCCATCGAAAGGGCAGAAATCTTATTGATGAGAGGGCCTCACAGACCTATGTAAGTATTACTTTACTTTGTGTTAATTTTAATATAACTTAGAAAATATGTAAATAAATATCCATATAGTTAGTAATAATTACCTTAGACACATTAACAATTATCGAGTATCCAAACTTTTCTTGGCCGAGTATCTTAGGTTGCGTGAGCGGGCGACTGCTAGTGCACCTACAGCGGGAGAGGGGTCACGACCCGATTCCGTGGAATCGTCGGGGCGTCCCCCGAATCATGACCGTCGTGCGGGCCTGGGGTTGCGCCCGCACAAGGCTAGAGTATTTTGCATAACGAGCACATATTCAGAGTACGCAGATAAATTGAAACACAGATTTGAAACATGGAAAAGTTCTCTTTATTGATAATGAACATCTATTACAAACTCTTGAATGAGTCAGCTAATTGCCGCACGGGCTTACAAAAGTGTTGGCACAAAATGAGATAGCAGTCCTGTACATTACATCCCTTTACTAAACTTCAAAAATGTATAGACCTCCGGGCTGGAGGACGGCTTTCCCTCGAAGCTGCATTGTGTATTGAGTAGCAAGCTCCTTTCTTCAAGTACTTCAAAATACGACGTGATCAGGATGCGCCTACAGCTGGACTGGATCGGAAAGACGACTTCGGCTCCTCGCTCGGTTCGCCTTAGTGCGGGGAACCTGTTTCAACGAGGGTCAGTATGTCGAAATATACTGGTAAAGGTGAGCTAACCGAACTATACCAATCAACACGTTTTTTATATGAAGCATGCATATTATTTGTGGTTTTCTATCTTGTCTTAGTTCATTTACAAGTAAGCAGCATATAGAATTTACTGAAATGAACTTGTCACCGTTCGGTGACTTTTACCTGCCCGTCTGAACCACCTGCACAATACTTACCATATCTTTCCTGCCACGAAGACACAAGTTAGTTTGCAACATGTTTAAATACACATTACGATCACTGGCTAGAAGCCATAATGGACGAGTTATAATCGTTGAACGAGGATGGTATGCAATGAAGCACGTGAGGCACTACACGCCATCCCGTTCGTACGTGAGACTATCGGAAAGTTCCGCCCGGATCGGATCGGTGCCAGTGCCCCAGCAACCGTCCGCAGGAACCCATTGACCTTGTGCACAAGTTGTCCGTGATCAATCGTTCATGCTACGTTAACGTTGATGCAGTTGAGACAATATGAACATGAGACAAGCAACATGGCATGATTCGTTTTGCATAATCTTCCTGACAGTTTCTTTCTCAATAAGTGTATTTCATACTTAGCACAATTTATGGAAGAATATGCATTCTAACTCAAATTGAAGCATGTATAGAATATTTGAAATGAACTAGCATACAATAAGGCAACCGTTCACAAGTTTAGTTGACAAGCAATAATCCAAGTCTATTCCCTTTTTATCTTGTAGTCTTTTAGTTATTACTTGGTATCGTCTGATCGGGACAACAAGAATTCAAGATTTATAGGTGTGAAGACTTGGAAGCAGGGCTAGCTAATCGGGATCGTAGCCACTCACTTAGTTGGTTGGAAGGGAGAAGGAAAGAGGCGCTTCAAGACTCCGCTCGTAAGCCGCCTACTGCTCGTTCACCTGCATAACGAACAACTCGATCAATACCTCTTCCACTCTTTCCAATCTCGGAATTGAAGTACAGTTTAATGAACGAAAACAATGAAATCTATCGAAACCGTTCAAGGAAAACAAGCAAATCCAAAAACTAACTCAAAGCACGAAAGTAACAAGCGACATCGAAATCCGAGGCAACAAAAGATAACAGCGGAGAGGTCCCTCCTGACTCTGCCGCTAAGTCGATCCCGGGGGCACGGTCCACTGAATATGGGAATCGATTCCGAAGAAGCAAATCCATAAAGAGGATGAGTTCTTGTTTCAATCTATCCCGATCGAACGATACCATCTTGTGTTTCTTAGCCGCGCTCCTCGAATAGGAGGAACGGGGCGTTACAAGAGGCTGGTACTTCTTCGCAGCCCTCTCCAGCTCCGTCAGCGGACGAACTGTGGGTGACCACCGCTGGTGGTCTCCAGAGGGGTATGTACTACGGTACGGGATCCTATGGCTCCCTTGTTGTGACACAGTCCTCTAGGGCCTCCACTACAAGTATGCATTCCCCACAACCCTGGCGGGCGTCGACCCGAGTCCAGGAGACCGTTGACCGTTAGATTGCGTCTCTCCGTGACGAGTTATTGCGAAGGATAAAGAAGCAACCCATGTCTCAGCAGTAGGAGGACGATGCGACGCTCATCGCACGATGTGATACGCTCGAGCGCAGCATCATGGAGCTCAGGGATATGACAGCTGATCTTAGAGCGTCGACATAGCGCAACGCTAGGATAGTTTAATGATTGTTTGTATTTTGACCTATGATATTTGGTCATTTATGAATATTCTTTATTTTTGAGGCTTTCAGACTTTATTTCTTGCACTCAGTTGTGTGGATATTTATTGTATTCTTTACGACGAGATTTTCTCCTGACTCGGTTTGTAATCCCAATGTTTCATTTTCTTCAAATTTTACTATATTATTCATATTAAATGTATGTTAATTTATCGATGTTGAGTGTTCCACCGAAGGGGTCGGCAAACCCAGCGAATTCAACGGAGGGTTGCTCCGGATCTATTTATATAAATTGTGAATTCATAAACCGCAGGAAGATTGGTTTGAAAACCATTTTATATTCTATTTTTTATTTTTTTACTAAAAATTTAGCAACGTTTAACAACGTTTATATACATTGCTAACTATGTCGCTAAACGTCGCTAAATTCGTCGCTGAATACGCGCTAATTATGTCGTTAAATAAGTCGCTAAATACGTCGCTAATATGAAAAATATTAGCGACGCTAATACGTCGCTAGAAAACGTCGCTATAGCGACGTTTTGCGAAATTTTTTCTGTCAGTGACTAGCTTAAACGCGACTTCATTGAAACGTCGTTGATTATGTCGCTAAAATTTTTTTAGCGACATTTTTAGGACATTTAGCGACGTTTTCAGACGTCGCTAATTTGAATTATTCTGGTAGTGCATCTTTCTTATAATGAGATGTAGTGTATGTGATCGAGTTGTTCTTTGGCATATAGCTATTGTAATATTGTTGCAATATTATCAATAAAGAGAGCCGTTTTTTTTTTATATCTTGTGTTTATTTAACTCTACTGTTTATTTCTGCTGCAACAAATTTGTTTCTGAGATTTTCTATCGATTGTGTTTGTGCTTGTCTTGTATAAGTGTTATTTAGACTTTTACGATAGCACGTCCAGCAGAGACTTTCGATTATACGGAACGAAACATGACAAGTCACCAACCCATCAAAATTAAGTGCATCTGACATAGTTGCCATGCAAAGCAAAAACTTTGTCGCCATGTTGTCCCAAGGACGTCACTTATTTGACCGCCACGAAGTGGCGCCGCCATGGTGTTGCTAAGTGTTCGTCGCGTGATCGATTGTTTGGAAGCCGACCTTGTGACGACCCTTCCATAGACTTGCAATTTGCCGACGTCTTATGTACGTCGCTTAGCCTTTGCTATATTGGTTTAGAGACACCTCCGAGACGTATTCAACGCTTCAACCGGCATTGTTTTCCTGTATGTTTGTACTAGTGTTCCCAAATAACCGGTATCCATCTTGTAAATGTACAAATAAGCCCAATTTTTTATTACATTTTTGCTAATTTACTACTAAATATTTTAAAATGTTGTAATTGTTGCTATTCTAAATCATCAAAATTAACAGCTTGCTAACTAAAAATGTAATTATATTGATTTTTTTTTTTTTTAATACTCGGTCAATCATGGCGTAGTTCTTTGGAATTTTCTTTTTGAGACGGCACTCTAATAATTCTTTGCTGATTTAATCTTTTATATTTTTTAATTAGAAAAAGAAATATTAATTAAAGATTTTAAAGACATTATCCACATGCTTCCCAAAATGATTCCATCCGGAGAATATTAACATGGGTAACCGCACTACAATGTCCAACACTTTACTTTGTCCTTCGATACATATATACATATAATATGTAAATCCCAAAGTCCTCCAAATTTTTTATATACATGCAAGTAAATTTCAATTTTTATATAATGCACTTCATCTTTATATATAACACGACTTTACTTGAGATGATGCGTGTCACTAATAAGTAGGAACATGCAAATATATAATGCATTGTCTACCTGCCACTTTATGCCTATTTCCGTACGTTTTGTTTGGAGGACAAGCATGCAAAACCCATAGAGAGTAGGAAATATTCACTAAGAGCAACAAAATTTAACGAATTTGCAGTGTGAGGGTATAGTTTTCTAAAATTTTATTCAGAGCATAGGAATGGTCTTTAGGACGTTTTTACAAAAACTATAATAATAATAATAATAGAAAAAAAATTCTTTGGAATGATATTTTTTCAGTGAGAACGTCCATCCAAAGGACGTTTTTATTCTTTATTGGCTAGATGTTGAACTTTAAAAAAAAATTATATAAGAAAAAAAAAATCATTTTTAAGCGAAAAACAAGTAGACTTGTCGCTACATCATTCCCACCATTCCATTCCAACCATTTACAGGTGCAACAATTGATTTTGAAGTCTAATGATCCATGACTGTCTTCGTAGCTGACGTGTCCTTTGACTTGGATTTAGATGCTGGAAACATCTCTCAAACATGTAAATTAGCATGAGCATATGCTTAATTCCAATGTCAATAGCAAAGAAAATATGACATCCTAGATGACAGACTAGTCTGAGTCGTAAAACAATGTTGAACAAAAAATATTTATATTAAGTTATAAAAATGTTCTTTGAAAATACGTTTCTTACTGAGAAAATGCACTTCCAAAAAATATTTTTCTATTTTTTTTTAAACGTCATGATTAAGGAAGAGTAGCAGATTAATAGTAGAAAATTAGTAAAAAATGTCCTTCTAAAGGACATTTCAATGCTTTGAATGGAATTTTGAAAAATTATATGCTCTCACTGCAATTTGGTTAAATTTTGATTCTTTCTGTACAAATTTCTCTAGAGATTTTTTTTAATTTTTTTTATACTTGTCATGTTTCAATTTTCGTAAAATTAAAATATGATCATAATATTTGATACGGTATAAGTCTAAATTGTATTTATATAAGACACAAAAAATACATAATAATAAGTTATTTCAAAACAAGTATTTGCAACCAAAATAAATGGATAAACTAAAATTAAGAATGTGTATTATCATGAGATCACTTAATCGAGCTTTACTTGGTTATATTCTTCTACTCACTGGATCCAGTGAGAAATTCCATTTTCATGTAGAGGCACACTCAATGAGAGAGAGAGAGAGAGAGAGAGAGAGAGAGTAAGTAGATATTATTTGAAGGAGGAATTTTAGGAGGAAGTGGCAAAGTCTGAAGCGAGATTAGACACGACAACTCAAAAGTGACGCAAACTCCAAAAATAAATATAAAGTATGTATTAATTTATGTGTATATAAAACAAAAACGAGGAAAATATGGAAGAGTACAGCCAAAGAAAATTAATGGATTATTTTGTTAAAGATACCAAGTTGAGTATCTAATTAGTCGTTGATAAATTTGGATACTAGACCATCTATTGATCGGGTTGACCATCAGTTGACCAACATTTTATTTTGTATAAGGATATCAAGTTTATAATCTAATTAGATTTTGGGTACTCGATTAAATGATTATTTTGTAAAAGAATACCATGTTTAGGATATAATTAGATTTTGGATACTCGGTCAACTGACAGTCAACCCGGTCAACTAGTAGTCCAGTACCCAAATCTAGGGGTGCAATCAAGCCGAGCCGAGCGAAGCTTTGGTATGCTTGAGCTTGACTTGGTTAAAATTTATTGAGCTCGAGCTTGATAAAATTTTTATTTTGCAGCTTGAGCTCGGCTCAAGCTTGTTCCTGTTAAGCTTGAGCTTGGCTTGAATTTAGCACGAGCTTGGCTTGATAAGCAAGCTCGATAAACAAGCTCCAAGCTTTATAAACAAGTTCGATTCAAGCTCGATAAGCAAACTTTATTCAAATTCGATAAGCAAGCTCGACTTAAAATCCAACTCAAAAGTAGAAAATAAAATAATATGTGGAGATCAAAATGCAAAATTTACTCAAATTAGAACATTACATAACATATAGAGTTCTAAATTACTAAATAATTCAACTCAAAAGTAGAACACAGATTATAAGGTCCACAAATATTGTAGCAAAATTTACTCAAATGACAAAACACTCTCAAAATGTCAAACAAGACAAAACACTATCACAATTCACAATTCACAGATAAGAACTTGTAAGTTCCTAGCTCATAGCAGCTTGCTTTTCCTTTGTCTTTTGAAACTTCAAAAAACTTATTTTACAATTTTTTGCTCTTCTACCAAAAAAGCTAGAATGATCCTACAAAGACAAAATAATCAAATAATTAGACAATTAAACAAATCTTAAAAATGAAACTTCACAGCCTTAAGATGAAGCATGCTCATCTTAAATCTGTTAAGAACTTCATCACCATCATCCAGGCCTTTTCCAGTTATCAATCAATATAAGAACTATAGATACACACATTTTCACATAGGTAATTTCCAACTCACGTAGTTAAGTTTCGAGCTGGAAATGCCTGAGCAAATGTTCAAAGAGTAAAGAAATGAAACAGTAGAAATTTTTTCCAAAATTAAAACATACTTTCTCTTTTCTATACTTATTCTGAAGACACGATAATTAAACAAATAATAATTCATACTGACATAGAGGTTGCTCAACTGGTCACGTAGTTAAGTATTGCAATGGAAATGCCCGAGCTAATGTTCAATGAGTCTAAAGAAATAAAATAATAGGCAAATTTACCAAAATTAAAGCATACTTTCTGTTTTCTAGACTTATTCCGAAGACGTGATAATTAAACAAGCAATAATTCATAAACATACAGAGAGGTTGCTCAACTGTTCTGTGGAGCAATATGTAAGAGCATAGTTCAAAGAGAGAAAATCGGCAAGTCCCAACCAATCCCAAATATTTTACTATAATTATAGACTTATAGTTCAATAACCATACCAAATGAGTATAAAACTACATAGTTTCATTAAATCACTAGCAAACTTTTGATTAGAAATGAGATGCGTACTAATATATGTATAATAGCTCATCATAAAAACTTAAACTCTTATAAAGAGAGAAAGTGCAAGGGGTATTATCTTTTTGCCAAAACAAATACAAGAACACACTAAATAAATATACATGCATACATGTCAATGGAATGGTGCTTCAAGATTAAATTATTGCACATATCTGGATATTGATATCTAAGGAACAAAATAGGCCTTCAAGCTATTAAATTTAAGAGGCCACTCACCAAAGGATTTTCTGAGATTACAACAGAATATGACTTTGACCCTACAACTTGTGCATTACAAAAAGAATGCATATAATTTGGCTCCGCAACTTGTGCATCACAAAAAGAATTTCATATAAGTGGTACATATTCCATAGAAGATATGAAAGATAATAAAAATTTGCAATTGTACCTTCAAGGTATAATGAACTCCTTAATGTCCTCCTTGTCCTGTAAACATAATAATAATTAGTTATGATAAAAATTAAATTTAAAGCTGCATATAACACAAAGAGTTTTGAGTTTACCTTTTTTTTTCTCTTTATTCCATAGAATGCACAAAACCAATCTTCGCCACATAATAAAACTTAAGTTGTATCTGCTCCTAAGGATGCTCGATATTGATCAATCACTCTACCTCCGGCACTAAAAGCAAACTTTGAAGCGACAGTTGTGATTGGAATTGACAATATATTACATGCCATCCTTGATAAAATTCTAAATTTTAATGTGTTCATCTTCCACCAGTCCAACACATTAAACACCGAGTCATCTTCATAACTCATAACTCCTTCCAAGTACACATCTAATTCAGATTTTGTGAAGAAGCAACCCCTTGAGCCACTTAAGCTCATACGTGACCGCCGCCATCTCATGGTACTCCGCTTCAACCGAAGAACGGGACACCATCACCTGTTTCTTCATCTTCCAAGAGAGAGATGAATCACCAAGATAAACTAACCAACAAGACAAAGAGCGTCGTGTGATGGGATAACTCGCCCAATTAGAATCATACCACCCCCAGAGCCGCAAATCACAATCAGAACGAAGAAGAATGCCTTGACCGGGATAACCCTTTAGATATCTAACAACCCTCAAAATCGTATCCCAATGATCATGCCTGGGCTCATGCATAAACTGCGATAATATGTGAATTGCATAAGCCAAATCTGACCGAGTAAACAAAAGATAAATCAACCGTCCCACAAGCTGTCGATATGCTTTCCCATCAAACAAAAGTGGACTTGTAGAGCGTGCCAGTTGATGATGTTGTTCCATGGGAAAGCATACGGGTTTTGCCCCCAACAATCCTGTCTCAGAGATAATGTCAAGTGTATATTTTCGTTGACATAGAAAAATACCTTCCGCACTTTGAGCTACCTCAACACCAAGAATAAACTTCAACACCCCAAGGTCCTTCATGTGAAAGTATGTACTCGAATAATTCTTAAAGGCAGTAAGATTAGCTGAATTATTGTCAGAGAGAATCAAATCGTCGACATATACAAAAATATTTATCTGAACATCGCCCTTATGGAGAGTAAAAAGCGAATAGTCAGAGTACGATTGGCAAAATCTGTACTCCCGCAAAGAAGATGCCAACTTCGCAAACCAACAACGAGGTGCATGTTTAATCCCATAAAGAGATTTTCGAAGCAGACATACTTGACCAGGATGTTTGGTTTAGAAACCGGATGGTAGTTATATACACTTCTTTGGTAAGGTCTCCATGTAGGAAGGTATTGTGAACATCCATCTGATGTAGTTCCCAATTCTTTGTTACGGCTACATTTAGAAAGGCACGTACAATAACAGTTTTTACAACCAGAGCAAAAGTATTAGTGTAATCAATTCCTTTAACCTGATGATTTTCAAAAACCACCAAACGGACTTTAAGCCGCTCAACACTCCCATCAGAGTTATACTTTATCTTGTACACCCACCGGCTCCCCAGAGCATATTTTCCAGTCGAAAGCATCTTCATGGTCCAGGTACCACTATCCTCCAACGCTCGTATCTCCTTCTGCATAGCTTCTCGCCATCCTGCATCTTTAACCAACTCTTTAAAGGAGGTCGGTTATATACCTGCAGTTACAGCTACAAGAAAATTCCTGTGTCCCGGAGAAAATCAGTCATAATTCAAAAAATGTGCTATAGGATAAGGAGTAACTGAGGAGTGATTGGACGTAGTGGAACGTTGAAAAGGAGGACTATGAGACAAATTTCATATTGTATTTGTAACAAAGTCACAGAGCTTTACAGATAAAATCTTGGTATGCAAGCCACGCCCCAGTGTACCCTCACCATTCAACACCACCACCGCCGTCTCATCATCTGCTGTCGCAGCCGCCACGGTTGGCTCCGCCACGAGAGCCTCCGTTGCCGCATCTTCTACGGCGACCTCGGCCTCATCCATGTTGTCCTCCACGATAGCTTCAGCCTCCACAACGGCCATCCCATCTATATGAGGTAGATAAAACCTCAAAGCATCATTGTCAAAGACAAGGGGCGCCAGGTCAGGAGGAGCCATATCACCACGATCATCTCCAACATAATAGGTAAACTCATTCTCATAAAATTTAACATCTCGAGAGACAAAAAAATCACCAGTAGCTAGATCATACAATTTTCAACCCTTCTTGCTATGGGGTATCCAAAAAAAATATACTTTCGACTGCGAGGAGCAAACTTATCCATTTTAGCTTTTTGGTTGTGGGCAAAATAAAGACAACCAAAAATACTTAATTCATCATAAGGAGGAGCACAAAATAATATTTCATAGGGGGTTTTAAAACCAAGAAGGCTTGAAGGAGTTAGATTGATCAAAAAATCAGCCGCCAAAATACACTCACCCAAAAAAAAATTTGACAAATTTTTCTGAAAACGTAAAGCACGTGCCACAATTAAAATATATCTATGTTTTCGTTCGACCCTCCCATTCTGCTAAGGTGTACCTACACAAGATGTCTGCAACAAAATACCATTTTGCGCAAAGTAGTCACGTAGGAAATTAAACTCAGTACCATTATCACTTCGCATAATACGAACTTTGAAATTAAATTACCGCTCAATCATAGAAAAAATGACCAAAATATCTTGTATATTTCAGTCTTATCAATAAAAAAAAATACCAAAACTGCACGAGAAAAATTATCTATAATCGTCAAAAGATATCGAGCTCCACACGAAGAAGGCATAGGATACGACCCCCAAAGATCACAATGTATCAAATCAAAAATTGCAACAGTCCGAGAGTCACTGACAGGAAAGATACCTCGAGTTTGCTTTGCTTGAGGGCAAACTTCACATGCCTTATTCACTGAACTACTAACTGACAACAGGAAGTGACTTTACTACTTTATCAGAAGGATGCCCAAGTCGCTGATGCCAAATTTTCATAGAAGTCGTCCCAGTCACTGCCAAGGCCCGAGTCTTCGGTACAATACGAAAGTAGTAGAATCCGTCCCGACGTTCACCGACGCCAATCAGGGTCCTCAAACTGGGTCATGTATCACGAACAATTTTTTAGTGAATTGTACAACATAATTTATATCATCAATAAGATGGGCCACAGAAATTAAATTGCAATATAATTGAGGTACGAATAGAACATTCGTGAGAACCATGCTTGGTGCAAGAGCAACATGCCAGCAGCAAGAGGCAACCGCAGTCAGTCCGTCTGGGAGTACAACCGGACACTCCTCCATTGTCGTCACCCACAACAATAAATCCAAATTCTCCGTAACATGATTCGAAGCGCCTGTATCAATAATCCAAGGTGCAATGGACTTACCCACCAAACGATCCTCCGGAGATTTGGCCGAAGAATTACCAAGCATAAAAATAAGTTATTGCCATTGGTCCAGAGTCAATCCCGACACACCTCTGCCACCTGCACCATCATCTGTCATCCACGGCTGTGCAGCAATGAAGCCACGTCCTGCCACCGCCGCAAGCACTTTCGCACCCCGTCCACGTCTACCACTAGCTGCATGTCTGCTAAATCGGACATTGAGCTAATCCCATAGTGGTTTTGCCTCCTCAAAGTATGGTATTGTCTTCTTCGCCGAAGCGTTGACAGTATACAAAATCTAATGCACAAGCATCGATTGGACGCAATACCAATCCTCCAATTGATTCTTCTTCGAAGGTTTATTGATCGACCCATCAAAAAACCCAAATTTTTGTCGAGCCAGTAGAGAAAGCCG
This sequence comes from Iris macrosiphon, assembly GCA_036927795.1. Lineage (NCBI taxonomy): Eukaryota > Viridiplantae > Streptophyta > Magnoliopsida > Asparagales > Iridaceae > Iris > Iris macrosiphon. Next base: position 155,329,607 of record JAYESA010000017.1, on the reverse strand, counting down.
AATAGATCTCGACCATTCCTCATCATTCTTCCCACGAAATACCACTTTCATAATTTTATTACTCGGATTGTCATTAGAACCAAGATAATAAGGGGATGTGGGATTGACCTGTGATGCCGCCGGCGTAGAAGTCCTGCCGCCGACGCCGCTCGTCATGTCGTCGTCGTCGCTCAACATACCGCCACCGCCGCCGCTCGAAGAAAACGTGCCCTAGCCGTCAAGCTCTGATACCATATGAAGAAGTGATAGGAGATAATATTCTAGGTATTTTATTTTTTATGATATTACATATATATACATCCACGTATCAACTTGGGGCCTAAGTCACATGACCAATCACCATAAATATAATTTAATACAATTTAATCCCAATACCCCAATCACCATATATAGCCAGCCAATCACCATATATAGATAATCACCATAAATGAAATTTAATGGTACAATTTAATCCCAATATACTTGTTCAAATACTACTTCAACATTCCTTATATAATTTCTAAATTCATCATTTTCCCTAGATTTTCCTATCCCAATAGATCTAGTACTACTAGAACTTTCTTTAATATTTTCACCTTGAGCTTCAACATTATTTGCTCTATAAGCCTCAAGATACTCGTTGTAGAGCATGCACAAAGTCTCATGAACCGAACTAAAATGCTTAATGGAATCAACTCTCGAATAAACCAAGGGAAAGCACGATTCAATAAATTGCATTTTGTATCTAGGATCTAAAACAACTGCCATAGATATCAATAAATTACAATTACCCTAATACTTATCAAATTTGTCTTTCTTTCATCTTCTTGACCAATGATTTCATAAAATCTTCTTCACCCATCGATTTTTCATTCAACAACCTTTTGATAACATAAAGATCGGAAAGAAAGAAATTTGATGTTGGATATTCATTACCTGAAGTAAAATTCAATTATTAAACTAATTATAAAAATCTAACATAACTACATAAAGAAATAAGTTGTAAGTTAGATACTCAATACCTGAAATGATCCGGGTGATCTGATTAAATTCTTCAAGAAATGAGCAAACTTCAGCAACCTTTTTCCAATCTTCCACACTAGGCAAGTAGACATAAGTTTGATCTTTGTTGATATCGAGGGAAGACATCCTTGAACTCCAAAGTAGCCGATAACATAAAATAGGTGGCATTCCACCTTGTACAACAATCCAGAATAAGATGCTTGGAAGACAACTTTAATTGCTTTACGATTTCGCCAAACATGATAAGACGAGACTATGAATTTGCAACATGCTTGACACTTTCATGTACATTCTTAATTATATCAGTAATCTCAGATAGCCCATCTTGAACAAGGGGATTTAAGATGTGAGCACAACATCTTACATGAAAAAGCTTGCCACTTAGGGGCAATTGATTCTTGTAAGAAATGTTCTCTTTCAACAATCGAACAACAACATCAATTATAGGCAGCATTGTCAACGGTCACCTTCCACACCTTATCTTCAATTTTCCATCCAATTAAACACTTGTGCAAAATATCACAAATAGCAAGTCCAGTATGAGGTGGTGGTACATCACAAAACTTTAGAGTTCGCTTTTGTAAGTTCTAATTAAAGTTCACAAAATGGCAAGTAATGACCATATATGAAATCTTTTAGTTGCTTGACTTCCATAAGTCTGTAGTCACGCTTACTCTATTAGAACTGTCACGCCGCAGTCCCAAAATATCAGGAACTAGGCCACGTGTCACTGGCCAGCTGACACGTCACTAAGGGCTTAATCTATTTTGAATAGACCCATAGGGACGTGCTACGCTGTCCTAAGATACTACAAGAACAACACAGGCAAAACTATCTCATCCACAACAAAATATCAGAAAAGCAAGTGCTGAATATATATAAAACTGAGTCTGATACAGTACACAACTGGTGACATTACAAGCCTACTACAAAAACTGATAATAGCGCAGAAAAATTAGATAGACTAAGCAGTGTCTATCTGATCAAAACATCTCCATCTCCAGGTGGCAGGCCTCTAGGGTCAAGCATACTCTGAGGGTGTCTCCTCGAGCTCCTCCTCGGTAACACATCTAGCCTCCTGATCAGGGCCGTACACCGTGGGGTAGAAAGCCTCGTCTAGATCTGGCAGGGAACCAGGTCCTCAGTGGGACATAACAAGATACAGAAAATAACATGTCAAGTATGTAAATACTGAATAAAGAAAATAAATACAGGGTGCTAATCATTCTAAGTGAAATGCAAGTAAAGACCTTGTAGTACGCATGGGATTGTGTCGGCTAGACATATGCTGACGTAGTTCACCAGTCATGGGGACTGGCTAGTATATGTGTCATATGCCCCCTGACTCAAGGGAACTCTGCAATCAACCATCATGGTACGAAAGTATAAAACATTTATGGAGGGGGTGTCCCATACGTCTACTAGTTATCTTTTCCATCCCAATGAAACTAAATGTCAAGTCATACTATTCCTGAATTATTCTAATCCGTGATGCGGGTCACACGTACTGGTAGCTAATCAACTACGCAGCTCGCATCCCAATATGCATTGCAACCATGTTGCGTGTTCCCGTGTTAGGATCTAGGAGAATATTAGAATACTCTCACAGCAAATGGTGAGTCTGTAAGACTAAGTTAAATATGCTAATGTCAACGTATCAGTTGACTGTACCCAAAGCAGTCTCAGGTAATCATGGTATATGAAATTCAGGAACAAAGCAGATATCAATAATTGAATTTGAACATTAACTTGGCAAGGTATACTTGCCTACTCCCTGATAGTACTGAAAACCAGATCTCACAGTCAGGGTTGAGGGTGCTTGTGACTGGGGGTCACTGGCTGTGCTGAAGTTGGTTTCTGTTAAAATAGACAGGGTTCGTGAATATCAAAGTTGTAATATAAAGTATATGTATATATACTTATATTTACATATATAATATAGTTATATATATATAGTATGTATATATATATATAGATATAATATATATAGCAGTATATATAGTATATACAGAACAGAAAAATGCAGGTATATATAGAATTTATAATAGTAGCAGGGTATATCCTCTGCCATATATAAATAATATTATGATATCAGGGTGTATCCACTGATGTATATATATATATATATATATATATATATATATATATATATATATATATATATATATATATATAAATTGAAATGACAGGACAAAAAATAAATACATATATATATCTATGTAATAGTACATAATGTATATAGATAATATATATATATATAATGAATTTAAATGACAGTGCAAGAATTGAAATTATACATATATATATGTAGGCTGTATTATCCAGCACAGTAATATATAATAAATAATAAATTGAAATGACATTGCAAGAATTAAAAATAGGTATATATGTATAAGCTGTATTATCCAGCAATATAATATAATTTTTATCAGGGTCTATATGTGACCACTGGATAATATATACATATATAATAAATTGAATAAGTGCATATAAATAATAAAAAGAAAATGCATAGCATATATATACATATTTATATATTGTGTATATTCACAGTAAATAATATAATTATATATAGTACATAACATATATATATAGATATATATATTACATACATATATATAATATATATGCATAGTTATATATACATAACATATATAGTTATATATTTTATATACATATATATACATATTTATATACTGTGTATATTCACAGAGAATAATATAATTATATATAGTACATAACATATATATATATAGATATATATATTATATACATATATATAATATATATACATAGTTATATATACATAACATATATAGTTATATATATGTAAATATACATATATAAATACATAGTATACATATACAAATACATATATATTAGTAGTATATATACACATATAATATATTATAGCAATATATATGTATACAGTGTAATTATACTGTATTTATATAGTATAATAATATAATATATATATATATATATATATATATATATATATATATATATATATATATATATATATATATATATATATATATATATATATATATATATATATATATATATATATATATACATATATATATATATATATATACATAACATATACATAAATACGTATATACATATATATATAGAGTTTAGGGTTTATACCTACTGGCAGGGGGGTCCCACGCGGTGTTGCCGGCGGGAGGACGGCGGCGGAGGCGGCCGGAGGTGGCCGGAGGAGCAGCAGCAGCAGCAGTGACTGCTAGCAGCAACTGCAGCGGCAGTAGTCTGTGAAGGTGGTAGCGGCGGCTGCGGCGGAGGGGACGGCGGTGCAGGGTGGGGGAACGGCGGAGGGAGGAGTGGCGGTGAGGTTGGTGGTGGTGGCGGGGGTATACGGCGGCTGTGGTGGCGGCTAGAGGCGTCGGGGGTGAGGGTGGCAGTAGCTAGGTTTAGGGGGTGGAGGCTGCTGCGGGGGCTAGGGCGGCCGGAGGGGGTGTCGTGGGGTGGTGGGTTGGTTCGACGGAGGGGACGATGGCGAGGCGTTTGGGGGTGGTGGCGGTGATCGGCGACGGCCGGTGGTGGCGCTGGGGGTGGATTGGAGTGGTGGTGGTGCTGTGGAGGTGAAGTCAGGATGGGTTTGCAGTGGCTGGCCACGGCGGAGCAGGCGGTGGCTGGGGGTGGGACTTGGCCGGAGGGGAGAGGGGGTCAGGGCGAAGGGTCGGGCAGGGTTTGGCCGGAGGCGGTGGTCGGAGGTGAGGGCTGTGAGGGTTTGAAGAGAGGGGGGGGGTCAGGTTTTATAGGGGTTGTAGGCAATGGCAGTTTTGTAATTAAGGGGAAGTTTTGGGGTAGTTAGGTAATTCTGATTTTTGAGATATTTTCTCCTGGAATTTTTTGGGTATTTTGGGTGGGTCCCATACACCTATGGTCTAGCCAATAGAATTATGCCACCTTGCATGCAATTCTGCATAAAAACCCCTAACTTTTCATAAATTGCATAAAAGCATAAAATTTGTATTTTGCGTAATTTCGCAATTTACCAAATTTTAATTACTGACTTCCCGAATTACTAAATTGTACAAAAATGGGGGAAAAAGCTGAGAAAAATATTTTGGACAGTGTGGGGTGAGTCTGGGCAGAGGCAGGGTCTGATTTCTTAGGTGATACGGGTCCTCGTATTTATTAATTAATAAATACTGCGTACGGTGTTCACTAATTATTTAGAGGCCATTAGGGTCATAATTTTTCTACGGTGTCAATACACTAATTGTAGTATATTCAGTCTAGAATATTATCGTATTTTTGTTTGGGCAAAAAAGGTGCCTACTGGTCCTCAAATCTCTAGGGGTACAGAGATGGGTAAAGAGCAGAAAATTAAATAGGAAATAAATACGTACATTTGTAACGATATTTGTACGACTAAAACGAAGCATCAAACAAGGTTTCTGGAAGTTGCACAAAATACAGAAAAAGTAGTCTAACAAGTCTAGGGCAGATATGTGAAATTTGTTTAGGGTTTAACAGCTAGTGGGATGTCCTAATTAATTGTGTAATGAGCAGGTGCACAATCAATAGATTATATAATAAATAAATTTTTTTTAAAAGTTGCTATAATTCTAATTAGTCTAAACTAATCCTAAATTACTGAAATCTGGTCGAAGGAGTTTACAAGAACTCTTAAGCAATGTGAAAATAATTTTTTTCTCGAACTCATAACTTGTAAAACAATCATTTCTTATAGCTGTACGACTAACCTTCTGATAATAAGGTGTCGCAGTTTTCACCAATAAATTAAATAAATCATATTCCACAAAAAGAAATGGCAGCTCATGAACCTTATTCATATGGGACATTACATCTCTTATCTTAACTTGATCATATTTAAAATTTTGTACTACACATACAGATCCTGACTCCCCTATGGTCGAAGTGATAGTTAGCTCTAGTTGCCCTTTCAAGTTGATTTGTCTCCTGACACAAGACTTCAAGTGCCAATGATATTGTGTTGTCGAACCATTCTTGTTAATTGCTAGTTTTTGCTTGCAATGGACACATTCAGTCTTTGTGGAGCCATCTTTTAGAGTAACTTGTTTGAATTCATCCTATGCTTTGGATGTTCGTTTCCTTTTCGTCAAGAAAAATGGATTCTCCTCTTCATTATCCCCGGCTATATCATATATATCCAATATTTGATTTGCATTTTTAGCATCAATATTAATAGAGCCTTGGGCGGACGGAATATGTTGAGAAGCCTTATTTGCATTAGAAGTCTCAACCATGTTCTAGAAAATCAAAAATTGAAAAGCAAGAGAAAAGTAAGTAAATCATGGTGATATATATAGTAATCAGTTCAGGATAAGATATGAATCTGGGATAAATTCACAGAAATTATTTTGTATGTCGACCACATAAGTATGGATGGTATGCAGAACATATTCAATTAAAAAATTCAAAAAAATTGACAAACAAATCATTTTGTTATTTCCTAACCATGCTTTGTGAGTTGTGAACTCCCATGACCTTAAATCGGTCATGATTTCTTTTAGGCATATTATCAAACACCACGAGGACAAAACTTGAAGCTTTTAAATTATCGCATCTTTTTCTGAATTTTTAGTATTTTTTTCATTCCTTAAAGAAAAAAATTGTATATCCATATAGAAAAATTGCCAACATTGTTAAAGAAAGAAAGAAAGAAAGAAAGAAAGAAAGAGAGAGAGAGAGGTTCACATATTTATGGCTTCATATATTCCTGTGAGTCTCATGTGTAGTTGTGTGGAAGCAACTTTTCCGAGGAATCAACCTCAAACAATCAAAGAAAAATCTAATGTAGGAAGAAAGAGAAGCAAAAAAAGACTTACAAAGTTGCGGACTCGCGGGTGGAGAGGAGATGAGCTGTCGCAGACTCGCGGGTGGAGAGGATTAAGAGGATATGAGCAGTCGCGACGTGGAGAGGAGATGAGCAGTCGCGGTGGAGAGGAGAACTAGAGAAGAAAATAAATTTAGGGTATTTGGCAGGTGGTGGCCAACAGAAGAGAAATAGAGGGGAAAAAAATTAGGGTTGAAGCTAAGCTTTTATACCCATTCAGAATTGTGGGCTTTTGAACTCCTTAATAGGCCATTCTAATTTCTAAATGAGCTCTTAAGCAAGCTCATAAACAAGCTCCTAAACGAACTTCTAAACGAGCCAGCTTGCAAGCTGACTCGCAAGCTCATAAACGAGCTAGCTCGCGAGCTCACACGAGCCGAATATTTCTGAGCTTGAGCTTGACTTGTTTATTAAACGAGCTCGAAAATGAAGCTTGAGCTTGGCTTGTTTATTAAACGAACCGAGCTCAAACAAGCTTGTATCGAGCTGAGCTTCGAGCAGCCCGCGAACGACTTGGCTCATTTGCAGTCCTACCAAAATTCATCAACGGACAAACTGAATATCCAAAGTCTAATTATAGTCTAAACTTGATATCCTTTTACAAAATAATCCAAAATTAATCAACTGTGCTTTACGGTCCTCGGGACTATGGCCTCCGCGTGATGTGTCGGTCCTTCATTGGACGGAGGGTTGGAAGTTTCCAACGGTGGACCCGAAACGAATGGGAAACGAATGGGAGTACAAGGGAGGTTGGAAGCAAATGAGAGGAGGTCACGTAGGCTGAGATTTGGTTCCGGGAGCCATTTAACATTTTTTAAAATTAATAGACTATCACAAAACGACAAACTGTCATCATTGCTGGCCAACAATGCACTAATTGAGGCTTTCCTGGCCGCCGGCGACTACTCTTTTTATGGCGGGACGGGGCCAATTATTCTGGTGGCGCATGCATGCATGCATGCATCATGCTCGGTTAATTCTTTGCCGATCGATCATAAAAAGTATACGAAAAGCTATATAGCTAGCTAGCTAGCTAGCTAGCTAGCAACAAAAAAAAGAAAAGAAAAGTAGTGCTATATATTTCGCCTTGAATTTTTCTTTGTTATCCATCGTACATGTACAGTCTAGCTTTAGCTTAGCTTAGCTTAGAAACAAAAATAAAGGAGATACGATCGATCGAATGCTAGCTATATAGTTTGCTTTGGATTGCTTTAGAGAGTAGGCTTTGGAAGTGAGGTATGTAGCTAGCTAGACCATATGTTCGTTGTATGTTTGCTAGCTAGACTGACAAAGCAATATAGCAATATATATAGCAAGCTAGGTTATATTGAACTCCTATAAGAATCGATCTCCTTTTTTGATCAAGTCTTAAAAATCTTAATTTCATCTTAGTTGCACCCATGCATACTGACAAGTGGGGACGAAGGCCAGCGTACGTCCAAGCATGGTATGCGCAATGTACAAGTATATTTTGATCAATTAGGCCAAATATTGTAGCAAATATATTTGTGAAGGACGAAAATTATATATATATATATATATATATATATATATATATATATATATATATATATATATATATATATATATATATATATATATATATTGTTATTTTTTACTTTATTTTGGGAGTTTTAGTTCCACATTGAAAAACCACCAATGTGTATATCTCAATATATAGCTTTGTTTAGTATTGGCATATGCACTTGGGGTGGTGGTCGATGTGGGTTGACTTTCTTGGAGGAATTAAGTGTGAACCCCATTATGACAATCTTTATTTTGTCACCATCTTTGGAGAGTTTTCCTTATGAGCTAAGCGACTCGGACTCGGACGCAAAGTAGAGCTAGGTTGGCACACTTTGCACTTAGCACGGGACTTATGCGCTCCTTTTATGTGCGAGTTACATGCACGGTTGTTTGCTCGGGCGCATGTTTCATGGAGTCATGCGGCTCGTGCGCTCCTTTTATGGCAAGTTATATGAACGGTTGCTTGCTCGGGCGCATGCTTCGTGGAGCCATGTGGCCAGGAGCGCATGCGGCCAGGGGCCATTGCGCTCGTGCGCTCCTTTTATGCACGAGTTACATGCATGGTTGCTTGATAGGACGCATGCTTCGTGGAGCCATGCATCCTGGAGCACATGCGGCCAGGGGCCATGCGGTCAGTTGCCCACGCAAACAGGTGTACTATAAAACTGACGAAAAAAATATCAAAAACTATCTCGTCGAGAAGTTCTTCACTTTGCAATTTGAGGACGAGAAGGTGATCTTACCACAAGTTAAGAAACTTCTGAAGATGCAACAGAAACTAGAGGAAGAGGGCATGAAGCAGGAAGACAAATTTATGGTGGGGGCTATCGTAACCAAACTTCCTCTTGTAGAAGCATAAAAAATACGCTGGAGAGTTATACGCGTAAAACCCCCAACATGCATGAAGTCCGCGTAAAACAGAGCTTCAGCACTGGGTGGCGTAAGATATGACTTCAGAGCCATTGGCGTACAACAGAGCTTCAACGCTATACAGCGTAAAATAGAGCTCTAAAATAACCAGCGTAAAACAGTACTTTCAGACTGCTTTGGCGTAAAAAGGTTGCTACATCGCCACTCTTTGTAAAACATGTCTGCTTTTAATGCAGCATGAAGTTGTACGAGTGTAAACCCCCTGAATTTTCAAAATTATTAAACTTGAATTTTTCACAATTTTCTAGAATTTTCTGTAATTAAAATCAAGCTTTTAAATTATTAATCGGAATCCAATTCTGGAAGTTCCGTTGGGTTCGTATCATCGTTCCTGACCTGTTGACACTAAGTTTGGTGAATTTGGAGACCTTTGATCCTGACACATTTTTCGGTGCAAAGCGGGCCCACGTGCGGACCCCGTTTTGACCCAAAATTACCGTTTTGCCCTTGTCTCCGAATTGGACCCAAGGACAGGCGTTTCTAGCTATTTGATATCTTCTGAGCATGATGGCAATGTCTATTTCAGCATCTGGACTCATCTCTGGAAATTTTCCCCGAGACACCAAACTATAATCGGATCCAAACATCAGGCAAGTACCTGCACTTCAAGTTTAATCTCTATATTGTGATAATTAATTTCTTGCTCTACTAGTATTATTTGATTGGTTACACATAGTGTTAGAATACCAAATTTTATGTCTTGAATACTGGAGTTCATGTCTTGTTTTCGTGTCGGGTGGGAGAATACTAGAAGGCATGTAGTTAAGCCTTTCCCCCTGCCGTGTTTAATAGCTGTTGGTACGCGACTGTACCCTCAGCCGGATCTCAATTATTCATGTTTAATAGCCGTCTATGACGGCCGGATTAGCCTTATAAACCCCTGCATGCCAACTATGTATTCTAAAATAAACACAAGTTCACACACATCGCTTCTTGTCTTGTTATAGTTCTTGTTGGCTGTTGTAGTTTTATTTCCTGTCTCATATTATTCCTGTTTACTCATATTCCTGTTTATAGTCTTAACTTGTCACGCCCCAGTCCCAAAATACGTAGGACTAGGTCACGTAACCATGCCAGCTGGCCCGTATATATGGCAATTCCAATATATGGAAACCATATATACGTGCGTACGCTGTATAATGAACAATAATTCATAAGTGGTAAAACTGATTACAAGTCACATGGTTATATCTAAATCTCATCCACAGAAATCACATAAAGATAACCAATAACCATGTAAATAGATCTCAATACAGATATCTAAGAATGACAATCAGATGAAATCAAATCTACTGCCGAAATAGAATATAAAAAGGAACCAGATACACACCATATAAGAACAACATCTGACAATCACGAGGCTCGAAGAGAAGACCTCCTCGGGATAAACGTAACATGTCCGGATCTGTGCTCCTGCGAATACCCAAGAAAATATACACCTGGCAGGGGACCAGGTCCTCAGAGGGACATAGCAAGATACATAAAAAATGACATGCCATAAAGTAAATACTGAATAAATAAAGGGGTGTGCTAACCATCTAAGTGAATGCAATTTAAAGACCTTGTAGTACGCATGGAAAAGTGTAGGCTAGACATATGCTGACGTAATTCACCAATCGTCATGACTGGCTAGTATATGTATCATATGCCCCCGATCACACGGGTAACTCTGCAATCGTCCATCCCTGCAGAGCATGGAACGAAGGATAATACCCCATCCTCCTCGGAGCATAGTAATGGGAACAAGAAAACCAATACCCATCTCCGAGCAGCATGGTAACTCGCTATATATACCGTAATCTCCATCTCCGAAGAGCATGGTAACTTGAGTATATATCAGTGGGGGGGTGTCTCATACGCCTACTAGATGTCTTTCCCGCCCAATATAGATGTACAAGTCGTGAAAACGACGTGGACACCTCCTACTATGATGCAAGTCTCAATAAAATAAACAACTGAGCTAAATACCTCTACACGTGTTGCTCACACTGATGGCCAGTCGCGCATGAGGCACGCGTCCCTACATGTACTCACTCGGTGACGTGTAATGATACATGTCAAGGCCTGGGAAGTTATATCAATAACTTCACAATTTTAGGTGGGTCTACTAGACACTAGGTCAGATACAAGTCCTAACGTCAACGCCATCGTTGACTGCACCCGAGTCTGCTCGGACGCGCACATTTATATAAAAATAAATAAATATGTAACTAGCAAGAACTGAATATAAACAGTACAACAAGGCAAGGTATACTTGCCTGGCGGGAGAGCTGCAAATATAATGTCCAGATGTCAAATGCCAAAAGTCAGAACTATGGCCTCAGAATAAATATCTTCGGATACTGAAATAAACATCACTAACAGTCTCAGAAAATATCAAATAGCTAGAAACGCCTGTCCTTAAGTCCAATTTGGACACAGGGGCAAAAATGACAGTTTTCGGTCAAAGCGGGGTCCACATGTGGGCCCACTTTGCACCGAAAAACGTGTCAGGGTCAAAGGTCTCCAAATTCGCCAAACTTAGTGTCCACAAGTCCAGAACGTCGATACGAATCCAACGGAACTTCCAGAATCGGATTCCGATGAGCCGGTCACAAAATCGCCCGTCAAGTGGAGCCCGTGGGGCCCACGATACGGGATTTTGTCAACGTTCTCAGAATCGAACCAAACTTGGCTCACAGGACCAGCGTATTGCTACGAGTCCGATGGCACAAGTTTTGTTTCAATCCGACGTGTATACACAAAGTTGCAGCGTGTTCCAGAACTGACGGATACGGGGCGGTGTCGGCGGATACGCGTTGATTCCGGTGTGCACGCACATCCAAATCAACTTCTCCGAATTCCTACACGTCCGTATCAACATCGCGCACGTTTCGGTAAAGACCGCGTGCGACCAAGTCGTCCCGTTTGGCGGGGCATACCCAGTTTTGGGGTAAATCGGGTCGTTATTTTTCCTGTTTTGGATCGCGTGCCGCGATCGCCACAGGACGCGATGCACCGAGCGGGTTGCACGGGCACCGAGAGGGTCACATAGCCTACGTGTCTCAATTGACGGAATTAAAAACGGAACTACGAGGAGATAGAACGGGTTACCTGAACAGGGCTCCGTGGATTGAATTTTCCGTGTCCGGGAAGAGATGCGACACGACGCTGGTCGTGTCCGGGATGTGTCCGGGCTCTGAAATGCTGTTGTGTCCGGTCTGAGTCCAGGAGAGACTTGCCGGGCTTCGCCGGAGGCGCTCAGGCGGAGCTCGTCGGTCAACGGGACGACCGGGCAGGGCACGACGAGGCGGCTGGGAGAGAGATCCGGTCTCTGGCCACGGGGGGGGGGGTGGTTCACGGTGAGGAGGAGGAGGAGGAGCTGGGAGGAGAGGGTGGAGGAGATCAGGAAAGGTAAAGTCGAGGTGGAGGAGTTGGCCGCTGGAGATGGTGGTGATGACGATGATGGTGGTGGTGGCGGTCGTCTGGAAGGGCTGGGAGGGGAGAGGGGGCTACTGTCGAGGCCGGCGGTCGGGGCTGGATCCGGTGGGGGATGGAGGAGGAAGGGGAGGGCTCAATCGAGAGGGGAAGAGAGTGGAGGAGGTGGAGGTCGAGGTGGCGGTGGCGAGTGGCGGAGACGACGATGATGATGGCGGTGATGGGGGGTGGTGGTGGCAGCCGACAGGGTGGGGAGGAAGGGCGAATGAGGGGGAGATGGGCTTGGGGTGGAGGGGAAGAGGAGGAGGAGGAGGAGTCAGGCGAGGTGGTGGCGGGCGGTGGAGCTCAGGGTGGAGGGGGAGATCGAGAGGAGGAAGAGGGGAGGAGGAGATGGCTGAGGAGAAGGAGGAGGCTGCGGGGAGAGGGAGCGGGGAGAGGGGGAGGCTCGCCGCGGGGGTCGGCGGAGCGGCTCCGGCGGCGGGGGGGGGGGGGGGGGGGGGCTCGCCGCTCCGGCCGGGGGGGGGGCTGCGGGCTGGGGGGGTAGAGTTAGGGTTTTGATTTTTCTTTTCTTTTATTTTCTTTTATAAAAGAATTTTATTAATATTATAAATAAAATATCTAAAGATATTTTACAGGATATTTTGTGGATATTTTCGAGATATTTTCGGTATATTTTCGGGGTCTTTTCGGGTGGGTCCCGCCTCCAAATGGACGGTGCAGGTTCACCGGTCAATGAGGGGGTGATACCTAGTACTGAAATTTGCAGAAAAGTCCCTGTAATTTCATAAATTGCGTAAAGTCCTAGTTTTGGGAAATTGCGCAATTACGAAATTGTCTGGAAAAACACCCGATTCCGAAAAATACTAAAATTCACATAATTGAAGGGAAAAGCTGTGTGAGGGTCCTGAGGGGGGTGGGGGTGAGTCTGGGCAGGGATTGGGCCTAGTTTTGGGGTGATACGGGCCACCGTATTTAATTAATTAATAAATACTGCGCACGGTGTTCTCTAATTATTTAGAGGCAGGTAGGGTCATAATTTTTCTACGGTGTCAATACACTAAATGTAGTATACTCAGTGTAGAAAAATAACGTATTTTTGTCTGGACAAAACGGGTGCATGTTGGGCCTCAAATTGCTATTGGAACAGGGATGGGTACAGGTCTGGGATTTAAAATAGGAATTAAATACGGGCGTTTGCAACGAGATTTGTGCGTCTCATACGAGGCTCAAAACTAAGTATCTGGGAGTTACACAAAGTGCAGGATAGTAGGCTGGCATGTCTAGGAGAGGTATGCGAACTTCGTTCGGGGATAACAGTCAAGGTAAAGCTCCAAATAATTAGGTGATGGACAGGTGCACAAGTCAATAGGATATGTAAGCAAAATAAATTAAAATATTGAACAAATCCTAAATTGTGAAAATATTCCTAAAATACTGGAATCTGGTCGAGGGGGTTTACAATCTACCCAACTTATAAAAATTTTGTCCTCGAAATTAAAACTAAGCCATGGTAGAAGGGAAAGACGGCATAAGATATAATTTAACCAAGTAATTTATATCTTGGGTTAAGAATAGGTTCGAAGACGTTTACGCATGTCGTACTCGCGCTTCCGAGTTGATTCTCCTGGCGCGTCATGCTTCCATGCTACGCAGATCAAGGGAAAAGACTGGTTCTTCAATACTTTTCTTGATGTTCAAGGATTCCCGCGGGTTGCTCTTGATATGACAGGTCTCGGCCTAATGGTGATAACCTCAAGAAGACATGATCGTCCTCTTTGAATTCTAAGGGATGATGACGACGGTCTATCTACTGCTTCTGCCTGTCTTGTACTGCTCGCCAGTATCCTTGTATTTACTTAACTGTCTCTTCGGTTGACCATCAACTCTGGTCACACGAATCCTTGTCTGGTACAATGCTGACTGGTATACCGTGCAATCTTACGATCTGCCTCAAATAAGTTATGTCTCCATAGCTTCAGAGTAATTACAATGGTTGCGAGTTCCAAATTCTTCCCATGCACTCATAACTGTCTAGATTCATCTGTCATTACCTTGCCATCCTGTATTAATACGCATCTCAAACTTTTTCCTGATGCGTCTGTAGATCACATAACTCCTGCTCCGGATGGAATAGTCAATACGGGTGTTGTGGTCAGACGCTTCTTGAACTCCTCGAAAGCAGCTTGACACTCGTTGGTTCATAGGAATTCTTAATCCTTACAAGTCAACCTAGTCATAGGTGATGCTATCCATTCAGGAGTCAATCAATTGTTCCTCCAGGTGAAATCATTTTAGACTCCTGTCAGCAAAATGATATATTCTTCATCGTAATACTTGAGTTCTGAACTTGACCCAAGTTACGAGGCAAAATTCCATGCTGTCATAATGATGCATGTATCAGGAAAGTAGGTAGGTAGGTAGGTAGGTAGGTAGGTAGGTAGGGTCATTCTAGGGATAGCACAATTTTTAAACTACAATCCAATCTAATAATAGGGTTTGGTAATTACCCAAGAAACAAACAGAAATGGCTACAGAAACAATACACTTCGTATTTGTACGAGGCACGAGGTTTCGCCTTTCCGAAATAAGGGAAGACGATAAACAATAATCAAGAGTTCAAGGGGGAGGTAATAGATTAAATGTGTGGGGATCAAGGAGTTTAAAGAATTCAACGGGAATTGTCAAAGCAGTTGTGGAATTGAGATGCTATTTTGGGAATTCATATTCATATATTCGGATCAGCACAGTTATGTAGCTGATACGATATGCTCAGGCATATCCAACGGGCAAGTACATCTATCTACTAATCACTATATATCTCAATCCACGTAAAGTAGTTATGCGAAGGTCGAACCAAGTGCACTATGGTTGATCAGACCGTAATACACTGATTCTGAAATGTATTAGTGTAGTACTCCAATAATACATCTCTCAAGAACAAGCTTGATAAAGAATAAGCTTGCGAAACTAGGCTATAATAGCGGCATAAGTCAAGGTAGTACGGTAAATATAAGTGCGCTAGATTATGATGTGAGAAATTTCAAAATAATACAAAATCACAAACAGACAAGACCCTACAATCTCTACAGTTATTATTCTAACTCCTACTCTAAGACGCTAGTTGACCTAAAAGAGGTATGGCCTTCTAAGTTCTATAATCTTAATATACACTATAGGTTGTCCGTATAAAATAAAGATTAAGGTAGTCTGCGTAAAGTAGGGATGTCAGAGCCGTCCGCGTAAAAGTCTGTGCGTAACAGTCTGCGTAAAAGTCTGGGTAAAAGTCTGAGCGTAAAAGTTTTGCGCTAAAAATCTGTGCCTAAGCTTAGCGGACCGTAAAGTCTGTATAAAAGTCTGCCTGCGTAAAGTTCGCCTAAAAGGTTTGCGTAAAATATGCCAGCATGATAAGTATGCGCGTAAAATCTCCTGCGTAAAGTCTAGCATTCGTTGCAGCGTAAAGTTGTACGAGAATTCATGAGTTTGTCAATTAAGTTAATGAATCCTGTCCTCTGACAAAAGTACTTGCACGACGATCGAGTGGTCGGTTGTGACGATGAATTTGCACGGAGTCCCAGGTTGTCGTTTAGGGAGCTTGGATACAAGTCATTTACGCTTGAGATGAGACAAAATCAGATGTCCTGTCAAAAGCTGTTCCTTTTTTTTTTTTTGCACGGGGCTCGAGGCGTATCTCTGCGCAGGATTTGGTCGTGTCTGGGGAAAGCTAAGGCTGTAACAAATACGCTAACATCCTATTCTTATGTTATGCCTAAACAGGTTACTCTACGCTGGTTATCTATGAATCATCATGTTTGCGCAGGGCAGTTACCTACGTGGCTGGCATGATGCGTCATACGCAGGATAAGGAAGACTAAGGGCGGCGTAAAGGGGACAAGCTTCTACATGATTTGGATTTTATGCCAACTAGACAGTGGTTTGGCTTTACGTCAACAACGGTCAAATGGGTTTTACGCCAACAAGGGTAAAGGGTCTCTGGCGTAAAACTGGGTTTATCTAATATAGGATGAGGTTTCTATCCTAATATTCCTCCTTAGATTTCTATGGGTTCCTCTAGGCTAGGGTCAATACTATGGTCAATCTCTAATAATCCTATCTCTAACTAATCCTAGTAGTGTTCATACTATACTCAAGTCATATATAAATACGCCAAGGGATAATGGAAAGTAAATCTATAGGTAAGCGACGCTAGGGTTTATTAGGTAATAAGGAAGGCTAGGGTTTATTTAGGAAATCAGGAAGGCTAGGATTTATTTAGTAATCCGAACTTAAGAATATGTCAAAGCCCTAGTGGTATTCTTAATAGGAATACTACTCTAATAATCATCCTATCAACAGGGATGTCTATATTCTAGCAGGGGCTATACTAAAAGAATTATCAGGGAAGCACTTGAATCAAGCAGGATGCAATTATGTAAGTAGAACAGACTGGAAGGAAGATAAGTCATAGTCAATTGGATGAGATCCTATGCTCTAATCCTAGGTGCAGGCTTGCTCGATACAGTGACGTAACCGAGACAATATGCTCTGAGACGCAGGCTTGCTCGGTACAGTAACGTAACCGAGACAATATGCTCTCGACCTGCATGGGCCACCACTAAAAACATGTCACGCCCCAGTCCCAAAATACGTAGGACTAGGTCACGTAACCATGCCAGCTGGCCCGTATATATGGCAATTCTAATATATGGAAACCATATATACGTGCGTACGCTGTATAATGAACAATAATTCATAAGTGGTAAAACTGATTACAAGTCACAGGGTTATATCTAAATCTCATCCACAGAAATCACATAAAGATAACCAATAACCATGTAAATAGATCTCAATACAGATATCTAAGAATGACAATCAGATGAAATCAAATCTACTGCCGAAATAGAATATAAAAAGGAACCAGATACACACCATATAAGAACAACATCTGACAATCACGAGACTCGAAGAGAAGACCTCCTCGGGATAAACGTAACATGTCCGGATCTGTGCTCCTGCGAATACCCAAGAAAATATACACCTGGCAGGGGACCAGGTCCTCAGAGGGACATAGCAAGATACATAAAAAATGACATACCATAAAGTAAATACTGAATAAATAAAGGGGTGTGCTAACCATCTAAGTGAATGCAATTTAAAGACCTTGTAGTACGCATGGGAAAGTGTAGGCTAGACATATGCTGACGTAATTCACCAATCGTTATGACTGGCTAGTATATGTATCATATGCCCCCGATCACACGGGTAATGTTGCGCCCCGTTCCCGTAGGGGCCGATCCCGTAGGGCCTATCGTCCTCGCTTGGTCCCTACGGAACCATTCGTCCTCGCTTGGTCCCTACGGAACCATTCGTCCTCGCTTGGGCGCGATGCCGTGCAAGCCTAAGTTGCGCTTGCACCAGGCAACGTACCTGCACAAGACAAGTTAGACAAAATATACATATTTAGGCACAGAGTAAAATGCAGAGAACCAAAGTTGAACACATTTGATAGCACACAAAATACTTTCTTTTATTGAATACTCAAGATTTGGATTACAAAGTGTTTGCTTGGCTGAGTTACAAAAATATGCCTTAGAAGGCTTACAACTCTTTTCACATTCCCAAAACTAGCCACAACGCCCATTACATTATGCCCTTGTAGTAGGACCAAAATAGCAAAACATCTAGCAGAAGAGGAAGTAGCCCACTGAAGAGGTAAGCGACGGAGAAGCAGCACGAACACAGTCCTATGGAAGGGTGCGCATACGCTGATTCAGATTCAAGATGCTAGCCAAGCTCTCGCTTCCAGTACCTGGATATTTGCCCACAAACGTGGGTCAGTACTACCACATGTACTGGTGAGCGACCGTGGCCAAACTCACCTTAGAAATCCACACTAAGTAAGCATATGAAGCTAGCATTATTAAGTGGTCTTTCTCGTTGTCTAGTTTCTTTTTAGCAATTTATACAAGAAAACATAGACGATGTATAGCATATGCATATGATAATCTTACCCACGGCCGAGCGGTTATCCCTGCAGCAGACACACAAGTTAGGCACAATTTGTATATATGCATAATCTCATGTATCAATCTTTTGGTGTCATAAATGATAGGTATGCAAGAAGGTGAACCTAGCATGCGCCCTATCTATATGACGGTCCATGGGTCGCCCCATGATTAGCAGTTGGAACATACTAGCCCATCTCACTAATAGACATATCGCCCCACTAGACCCCCTTACGGGCCGTATCCTCAGGGCGATCCAAAAATCTCTTCCGGACCGAACGATCCCCAGTGCCCCAGGAACCGTTCGAGAGACGAGACCTTGTGCACAAGTTGTCCGAGACCAATGCATGATATGAAACATCTAACAGATATAACACTACGATGCACAGTTCAAAGGAACGAATACACAATTTCCATCTCTTATTCTTTTCCCACATAACACATTCGAAACCAAGGGACTTGCCACAGATCGGGTCGTATAGCATAGGGACTATGAACATGCAATATAATTGATAGCAAAGGCATAATTCTAATTCTTTAAGCATGCAGTTCATTTCTTTAGCTTATCTTTTTAGTGAGGCAACATTTGTGAACTAGAGATTCTTTTCATTAGGCATGTGAATTGAAAGATTCATCGAAGGGCCTAAGCCACTCACCGAATCAATCGAACGAGAGGATGGGGAAGCCTTAGGCGACGTTCACTCTTTGGTTATGCGTCCTGAAAATGCAACAATACTTGGTTAGCATACTTCAATCTCCTTCCCTTACGATTCGAAAAGAACGCGCAAGCGAGAAAGCGAAATCATGAAAACCAAGTCATCGAAAGCAACCCAAAACACAAAGCAACACAAAACCAAAAAGCAAAGCAACCAACGAAAACTCTTGGACTCATTTCAATAGAAGCCGCTCGATTAATTCGAAGGGTTCATTGCACTTCGTCCGTGTTGATTTGGCGGTAAGGTTTCCCCGAGACTCGATTCTCAACCGAGTCGAAGCAGCGTAGTGTTCCATAAGTAACCGTTCGGAGCGGGGCGTTACAGGTAACTCTGCAATCGTCCATCCCTGCAGAGCATGGAACGAAGGATAATACCCCATCCTCCTCGGAGCATGGTAATGGGAACAAGAAAACCAATACCCATCTCCGAGCAGCATGGTAACTCGCTATATATACCGTAATCCCCATCTCCGAAGAGCATGGTAACTTGAGTATATATCAGTGGGGGGGGTGTCCCATACGCCTACTAGATGTCTTTCCCGCCCAATATAGATGTACAAGTCGTGAAAACGACGTGGACACCTCCTACTATGATGCAAGTCTCAATAAAATAAACAACTGAGCTAAATACCTCTACATGTGTTGCTCACACTGATGGCCAGTCGCGCATGAGGCACGCGTCCCTACATGTACTCACTCGGTGACGTGTAATGATACGTGTCAAGGCCTGAGAAGTTATATCAATAACTTCACAATTTTAGGTGGGTCTACTAGACACTAGGTCAGATACAAGTCCTAACGTCAACGCCATCGTTGACTGCACCCGAGTCTGCTCGGACGTGCACATTTATATAAAAATAAATAAATATGTAACTAGCAAGAACTGAATATAAACAGTACAACAAGGCAAGGTATACTTGCCTGGCGGGAGAGCTGCAAATATAATGTCCAGATGTCAAATGCCAAAAGTCAGAACTATGGCCTCAGAATAAATGTCTCCGGATACTGAAATAAACATCACTAACAGTCTCAGAAAATATCAAATAGCTAGAAACGCCTGTCCTTAAGTCCAATTTGGACACAGGGGCAAAAATGACAGTTTCCGGTCAAAGCGGGGTCCACATGTGGGCCCACTTTGCACCGAAAAACGTGTCAGGGTCAAAGGTCTCCAAATTTGCCAAACTTAGTGTCCACAAGTCCAGAACGTCGATACGAACCCAACGGAACTTCCAGAATCGGATTCCGATGAGCCGGTCACAAAATCGCCCGTCAAGTGGAGCCTGTGGGGCCCACAATACGGGATTTTG
Organism: Iris macrosiphon; assembly: GCA_036927795.1. Taxonomy (NCBI): domain Eukaryota; kingdom Viridiplantae; phylum Streptophyta; class Magnoliopsida; order Asparagales; family Iridaceae; genus Iris; species Iris macrosiphon. The sequence continues at coordinate 155,308,850 of JAYESA010000017.1, read as the reverse complement.
TCAACGTTCTCAGAATCGAACCAAACTTGGCTCACAGGACCAGCGTATTGCTACGAGTCCGATGGCACAAGTTTCGTTTCAATCCGACGTGTATACACAAAGTTGCAGCGTGTTCCAGAACTGACGGATACGGGGCGGTGTCGGCGGATACGCGTTGATTTCGGTGTGCACGCACATCCAAATCAACTTCTCCGAATTTCTACACGTCCGTATCAACGTCGCGCACGTTTCGGTAAAGACCGCGTGCGACCAAGTCGTCCCGTTTGGCGGGGCGTACCCAGTTCCGGGGTGAATCGGGTCGTTGTTTTTCCTGTTTTGGATCGCGTGCCGCGATCGCCACAGGACGCGATGCACCGAGCGGGTTGCACGGGCACCGAGAGGGTCACATAGCCTACGTGTCACAATTGACGGAATTAAAAATGGAACTACGAGGAGATAGAACGGATTACCTGAACAGGGCTCCGTGGATTGAATTTCCCGTGTCCGGGAAGAGATGCGACACGACGCTGGTCATGTCCGGGCTGTGTCCGGGCTCTGAAATGCTGTTGTGTCCGGTCTGAGTCCAGGGGAGACTTGTCGGGCTTCGCCGGAGGCGCTCAGGCGGAGCTCGTCGGTCAACGAGGCGACCGGGCAGGGCACGACGAGGCGGCTGGGAGAGAGATCTGGTCTCTGGCCAAGGGGGGGTGGTTCACGGTGAGGAGGAGGAGGAGGAGCTGGGAGGAGAGGGTGGAGGAGATCAGGGAAGGGAAAGTCGAGGTGGAGGAGTTGGCCGCTGGAGATGGTGGTGATGACGATGATGGTGGTGGTGGCGGTCGTCTGGAAGGGCTGGGAGGGGAGAGGGGGCTACTGTCGAGGCCGGCGGTCGGGGCTGGATCCGGTGGGGGATGGAGGAGGAAGGGGAGGGCTCAGTCGAGAGGGGAAGAGAGTGGAGGAGGTGGAGGTCGAGGTGGCGGTGGCGAGTGGCGGAGACGACGATGATGATGGCGGTGATGGGGGGTGGTGGTGGCAGCCGACAGGGTAGGGAGGAAGGGCGAATGAGGGGGAGATGGGCTCGGGGTGGAGGGGAAGAGGAGAAGGAGGAGGAGTCAGGCGAGGTGGTGGCGGGCGGTGGAGCTCAGGGTGGAGGGGGAGATCGAGAGGAGGAAGAGGGGAGGAGGAGATGGCTGAGGAGAAGGAGGAGGCTGCGGGGAGAGGGAGCGGGGAGAGGGGGAGGCTCGCCGCGGGGGTCGGCGGAGCGGCTCCGGCGGCGGGGGGGGGGGCTCGCCGCTCCGGCCGGGGGGGGGGGGCTGCGGGCTGGGGGGGGTAGAGTTAGGGTTTTGATTTTTCTTTTATTTTCTTTTCTTTTATAAAATAATTTTATTAATATTATAAGTAAAATATCTAAAGATATTTTACAGGATATTTTGTGGATATTTTCGAGATATTTTCGGGATATTTTCGGGGTCTTTTCGGGTGGGTCCCGCCTCCAAATGGACGGTGCAGGTTCACCTGTCAATGAGGGGGTGATACCTCGCACTGAAATTTGCAGGAAAGTTCCTGTAATTTCATAAATTGCGTAAAGTCCTAGTTTTGGGAAATTGCGCAATTACGAAATTGTCTGGAAAAACACCCGATTCCGAAAAATACTAAAATTTACATAATTGAAGGAAAAAGCTGTGTGAGGGTCCTGAGGGGGGTGGGGGTGAGTCTGGGCAGGGATTGGGCCTAATTTTGGGTTGATACGGGCCACCGTATTTAATTAATTAATAAATACTGCGCACGGTGTTCTTTAATTATTTAGAGGCAGGTAGGGTCATAATTTTTCTACGGTGTCAATACACTAAATGTAGTATACTCAGTGTAGAAAAATAACGTATTTTTGTCTGGACAAAACGGGTACATGTTGGGCCTCAAATTGCTATTGGAACAGGGATGGGTACAGGTCTGGGATTTAAAATAGGAATTAAATACGGGCGTTTGCAACGAGATTTGTGCGTCTCATACGAGGCTCAAAACTAAGTATCTGGGAGTTGCACAAAGTGCAGGATAGTAGGCTGGCATGTCTAGGAGAGGTATGCGAACTTCGTTCGGGGATAACAGTCAAGGTAAAGCTCCAAATAATTAGGTGATGGACAGGTGCACAAGTCAATAGGATATGTAAGCAAAATAAATTAAAATATTGCAACAATTCCTAAATTGTGAAAATATTCCTAAAATACTGGAATCTGGTCGAGGGGGTTTACATAACTCTTAATTATTGTTATTTCTTTTATCCATATTCTCGATATGATACTCAGTCAGTTTTTGTTCTAATTGTCATAAATATTTAGTTTAATCTTATTGTGCATTGTGTACTTTGCTCCTTTCCTGACTGGATCCGTTGCTTTAGGCGATGATGAGGACCTAGCCCATACCTATTATGGCCCCTATGAGGGAACAGATGACACTTTTGAGGAGCCAGTTCCCACCCAGGAGACTACTTCTACAGAGTAGTTAGCAGAAGCTTTTTATTTATGCTCTTTTATCTTAGTAATCGGGTTTGTCCCCGATTTCATTTTTTGGATTCTGTACTAAATATTTGAGCTGTTGTCACATTTATTTCATTGAAATCTCAGCATTCTTTTCCTGTTATTATCTTTGTCTATTTCATTAATTGTGAATGAGCTAGATGTTTTAACTGTGGATATGACCTAAACAGCGTACTACCGCCGACTCTGCGGCGTAGGCTGGACGTACCCACGCACGCGCGCCCAAATTTTCGGGTGCGGGTCGTGACAACGAGGAACTCTTCTTATTCCTCGAATGAACCTGTCAGACAAAATAGTGAACCTGACTCCTGACAAAGAGTACTGCACGACGATCAAGAGGACGGCTGTAATGATAATTCTGCACAGAGACCCTGGCTGTCGTTTAGTGACATAATCCTTGATATAGGACATCGTTTACGCATTCAAGGAATACGCTGCATATTCTACACAGGCAGACATGAGCTTTTACGCTCAAGATGAGACGAAATCAGACGCCACGTCAAAAGTTGTTCTTCGTACAGAACTCGAGGCACGTCTCTGCAGTTAATGCGCGAGATGGGGGAAGATCTCTGTATTTAATGCACGAGATTTGGTTCTACTTTTAATGACTGGAAGAGCTAAAGTTAGGGCTAATACGTCCACATCACCATCCCTGTATTTTACGCCAACTCAGGCTAATTTCAACTATAGGAGCACGTCGTACGCTATTTCCTCGAAATATGCCAACTCAGGCTATTTTCGACTATAGGAGCACGCTGTATGCTATCTCCTCGAAATACGCCAACTCAGGCTATATTTGCAAAGGTGCGTGATAAGGCTATTTGGCCCAGAATACGCGCAAGATCTCAGTCAAGGAAGGATAATTGGCTAGTTTATGCTGGTTACCTACCTATGCAGCATCAACACAGCCTCTTGGCTTTCACGCCATCAAAACAGCTACTTGACTTTTACGCCAACAAGATAACTATTTGGCTTTTACGCCATCAAAATAGCTACTTGGCTTTTACGCCATCAAGACAGCTACTTGACTTTTACGCCATCAAGACCGCTACTTGGCTTTTACGCCAACAGAACAACTACTTGGCTTTTACGCCAACAAGATAACTATTTGGCTTTTATGCCAACCATCTCTACGCGAGGGGCAGTTATCTACGTAGCTTGCATGCCGTGATCTTCGGAGCAGTTATACGTGTTACCTCATAATGGGACACGCGTCACACGCAGATTCAGGAGATCATTCAGACGTGGGTAGCAGTTATTATAACCGCCGCGTAAAAAGTGCAGCTCTCTTCGCTGTTTGATTAAGTGTGAACTCTATTATGACAATTTTTTTTACCACATTTGGAAAGTTTTCCTTAGGAGCTAAACCCAGCAGGGGCTTAGCGACTCGGACTCAGAATCGGGCTCGTGCTCAAGGGCGCAAAGTGATACTTTATTGGCGCACTTTGCACTTAGCACGTCAGCATCGTGGTATGACGCTCATGCGCTATTTTCTTGCGCTAGTTGCTTGCTCGGTTGTTAGCTCAGGCGCACGCTTTGTGCGCATGCGGCTCGGTACGCATGCGGCTCAGTACGCATGCGACTCAGTGCCCATACGGCCAGGTGCCCATGCGGCTCGGTGCCCATGCTGCTCGGTGCCCATGCGGCCTGGTGCCCATTCGGTCTGTGCCCATGCGGCCAGGGCCTAGCGGCCTGGTCGACATGAGGTAAGGTGCTATGTGGAGAGTCTGACGTGGAGGGGACATGGCCTACTTTCGACGTTTGACGGCGATGTCTACCTCGTGCAGTACAGCGTGTTAGACGGCGCGAGCGGCTGCTTTCGGCGTTTGGCGGCGCTGTCTGCCTCGTGCAATGCAACGTGACTTGTGGCGTCGATGGCTCTAACATCCGAATTTGGGAGATCTGGTTGGTCAGCGCTTATGCGGCCTGGAGTTTTCTCAGGCCGCATAGGTGTTGTTTTCTTCTTTATAGAGAGGGCCGCCTCTTTCATTTGAGGAGATAGAATACAAATGAAAAATCGAGAACACCTGATCATATGCAGCCCAGAGTCCCCCTCCCACATGGTGTTTTCGAGTGTTTTCGAAGGTGACTTTGAGCATTCCAGAAGTTCTTTTGTGAACTTGCTGGCTCCTAGGGACAGATCGTCTGTACGGCGAATCTTGCTTTGAGCAACGGTGGTTTTGACCACCCCATCAAGGAGCTTCAATTCAGTTTTTTTTTTTGCTTCGTTCTTTCTCATTGTAGCATCGGCGAACGTATAGAGAAAAACGTTTTTCTTGTTGCTTGTTGTAATCTTTATTTTCTTCGGAGCCAGTTTGTAACATGTTCCTAGTTCGTGCTTTGTTGGAATCGAGAAATATCAGATGAAGAACTCTTGTGTGAATCTCTGATCTCGACAACAACTTTGGTTCCAGTAGAAACGGACATTCAAGTCTCGCTAGCAACTCTATTATGGCACGCGTTCTACCATCTTTGATCCGTCTCGGAACTAACATAGACCGGGTTCTAGGTTGAGCTAGATTTAAGGTTTTTGTCTCACCCTGCCCGATGCTCAAGACAGGGTTGATCCGGTCAGACCTAGACTCGGTCAAATCTGTGTCCGTATCGGTCCATCCGGACCATTTAACACCTCTAAAGACTTGTTAGTAAATTTTGTTTGTTTGACTGGTGTCGCGTCGAGATTTATTCACTTGTTGTGTGTATCATGCCTTGCTTTGTCTTGCCTGGCCTGGGTCTGTTTAAAGGTTGAGTGAAGACTAGTGGCTCATATCATGCTCAACGTGAAGCTGACTGTATTTTGGCCTAGTTTGCATGGACCACATATAATACACATGAGTTTTAACCCGAGTTCACGTACATTTATATAAACTGTAGTGTGTGTTTGCTTCGCCTTTTCTGTGTGGTGGACCAAAGCAGTTGATGGTCAGTGTCGGCAGAAAAGGGCCAAAACGTTCTGATATTTGTGTCGGCATTGAAACTGTGGTGTTACTTACGTACTGTTTGTTAAGATTAGGACTATTTGATATTATCTTCTTTTAGATTATGTATATTATTTTTCTGTTAGATTAAAAGTTAAGAATATTTTTCTGAAAGTGTTGTTAAAAATTTGAAAGTGTCCTTAATAAGTTTTTAAAATATCGTTATTTAACGACACTTTTAAAAAAATATTTTTACTTTTTTAATCTAATATGAGATAATATTAATATACATAATTTTAAAAAAAAGATAATATCAAATAGATCTTAAGACTAAAAGGACCGGAAGGCATATATCACACTCGCATGCAGTCATATATAATAGAATTAATCAATGAAGCCGACTCCCATGGCCATGGTTGACAACAATCTAGCTGCTAGCTGCTGCTGTACGTACTGTTAGACAGTCACACACATGCATCATATATTAAGATATATATGGTCTTATTGGACCATCGATCACAAAATTTCCTCTCATGAGCTCTGTTGAAAATGACAACACAAGTTTTTTCTTCAACAATAATGCTAAGTTTACTATCAAATGCTTACAACTTTCCTAAAAACCCTCTCATCCTTCCTGTTACGTGGGTCATCTTCGATCTCATTTTTTTCTAATAAACGACTACCATATAACGTTTTGGCCATGTGGCGACCACTCAGACAGTTTTCGGATTCCACCTCTTCCTCATCCTCCAATAGACAATTGTCACGTGACAGTTGTAAAATGGTTGTAGCCATTTAATTGTAATCATAGCATAGAATAATTTTCTCCATTCCTTTTTTCCTTCTAGAATAATTTTCTGTCATGAGTTATCTAAAAAATTATTTCTTCACAATCCTCCTCCTATTCCATCTAAAGATATTTTCAACATATTTTTTTATTTTTTCTTCTCCTACTTCGTATATCTTGACAAACTTTAAAATGTTCTGGACAAAAATTCACGCTTCAACCTTTCTTCCGAACTCTGTTCTCCTAGAAATTTTCATTGATATTACTTCTCCCATAGCATTAACATTACAATTAATATAATATTAACATTACTATTAATTTAAATTAATATTAAAATTAAAATTAACTTTAATTTTAATTTTAATTTTAATTTTAATTTTAATTTAAATGTTAATATTTATTGTTACCATTAATGTTAATGTTAATGTTAATACTAATTTTCATTTTAATTTTAATGTTAATAAGGGTCCTTGGGTGATCAAGAATGTCCAGACCTAGATTAGTGGCCTCCATTGCACTCTAAGGGTTACTGGCTTATCGTCGCCCAAAGTGGGAGAGTGAACGTTATAATTTGTTGTTGGGGGATACACGTTCGCTCGGTCCTGCTTTTATATTATTTTTTCCATTGCACTATGGATCAGGGGTATTGGCTTATCATCTCCCCAAGTGATAGAGTGAACATTATAATTTGTTACTGAAGGGGGTACACGTTCGCACGCTCCCTTTATAATTTGTTACTAAAGGCTGGAACGAAGTGGCAGCCCTCTGAGGCAAATTTTCAAACACATTACGGACAGGAGTGGACGGAGATAAAAAGTGAGTTGTAGGAAGACAGTAAGACGGGAGAGGAGACCAAGTCGTAGAGTGAATGAGGCCCACACCAGCAGCCCTCCTTGACAGCGATCATAGTGGTTGTGTTCGTCGATGAGAATCAATAGTGGTCCATTCATCCTCCGAAACAGAAAACGAATAGGAGAGAGGAGGAAGGAGAGGTGGAGGGAGGGAGGGAGGAGGAGGTAGCCGGAAAGAGAGGAAAAGGAAAAAGGAATAGTTGCAAATACGGAACGGATGGAACAACAGACAGAAGCGAAAGTGTGCGCGCACACGCGGATACTTCGTTTAAAGATTAGCTAGACGCACTTTTGCATCTGCGCACTTCCAATTTTAATGCATCTAAATGAGAAAAGTTATATATAAAATATACTGTTCTCCAACAAGGAGAATCCATGCAACCACTGTGCTCTTTTGCCAAAGAAAGCATCAACACCACCATCATGATTGATAGAGACTCCCATGTGAATTGCCACCAAAAACCCAACCCACTTTCTTCCACAAATATATCCAAATCCAATCCATATATTTGGATCCTCAAGATAAACATATTACTGCGGCTATACAAGCACACAGAAACACAGTTGTCAAAGCCACGGAATGTTTACTTAAAGAGACAATACTACTTTTTGAGTTCTTGGCGCACATAATATAACAACTTCTTGTTATATATATATATATATATAATACCAGACGGATGATGTCATCCAACAACCAATTTGGCACTAAATTAATTACTTCAAAAGGATAATTTGTATAAAAAAAAAAACACTAACCAGTGGTGCTTATCAAAGCTGCTCATGATCCAAATTGGGCTCCCCAAACTTGAGAAGTTGTTCACACTTGTCATCTTACACTAGCAGACTAGCAGTGAAGAAAATATTCACTTCTCATGAGCAATAGAGTATGAACCAATCATTCCTGACAGAGAGAAAACTCTGATTCTTTTCATTTATCTACATAATACAAAAACTAATGGTGTCAGATAATTAGATGACATTATAAACAAGTGTAAGTGAATAACTAGGATAAAAAAGCGATTGAAAACTAGATGGTATACAAGTGGTTAAACAAGGTGTGACTGACTATGGGGACAACCAAGGTAGGTGGTAATGGTATCTTCTCTAAAGAAAACCAAGGTAAGATGAATTAATAGAGAACAAAAACTGTTCTAATTAAGCGGAGTAATATGTCTAAATTTGTTAATGAAGTAGCAAAACATTCTACGAGTATCTAAAGATAATGAACTATAACACATATATAACTTGCTCTCTGTAGAAAAAGTAACAATAAAGGTATTGATAATGGTGGTTTTTTTTTTTTTTTTTTTTTTTTTTTTTAGACAATCGGTGAGAGGGAGAAACTCTCCCCGTGTTTGAGGTAATGAGAACGTTAAATACATTAATAACAAAGGCTTCTCCAATTCCCACGCTCAGAGCATCTCCAACTCTGTTGTGAATTTAAAAAAAATGGTTGTCACGTCGGAATAACAACTTCTTATTTTAAAATTCTTTTTTCAATGTAAATGTGAAATAAATTGTGAAGTTGACATGTCAAAGATAATGTGAAATTGGTTGTCTAGATATACACAATGAACTTCACAATACTTTACTTTCACATCATCAATTATGAATAAAAATATTTATAAAAAAATGAATAAGTGAAAAAAGTTGTCTTGGAAGTTAAAAAAAAGTATTTTTATTGTCCTTTCAATACTTTTGCATTGGAGAACACTTTTCTATCTCATTGGCTTGTGTGAAAATAATCTTGTCACCTAGGAAAGACATTGTCTTGTGTGGCTTTGCTGCTTTCTCTTCGGCTTCTGCTTCTGGTAGTACCTTGACTTTTTCCTCTCCCGCCCCCTCATGCCACATAGAAATAACAACACAAAACAATACAATAGTGTTGGAGATGCTCTCGTATACCAAGAATCATTTTCTTCATTCGGCTAAATAAGAGCCATTTGCTATGTAACATTAGCAAATTAATACCACATTCTTGTTAAGCCTTTATCCAAATTTGTTTTGGCTTATATCTTGTTCAAGCAGCTCATTTAATTATGCTCTCTCTCTCTCTCTCTCTCTCTCTCTCTCTCCTAACTACTAAATGATGCATATCCAAATAATCAAAATCGAATAAAACGAACTTATAGAAATACAAAATCAAAATCGAACAGAAATTAGCCATAAGCAAAACGTAATCGATAATCGATTCGATTTATTCTGTTTGTTCAATTGGACTATTTTTTTTTAATGGGCTCAGCCCAAAGTTACAATTATGGTTAATTAAATTATATTAAAATATATATTTTTTATATATACGTTTGTTGTATTTTAAAGTTGGACTAGTTGTTAAATTTTTAAAGTTAGACTTTAAAACATATACATAAAATTATTGTTTTCAAAATATCACAAAAATATACACATTTTTACAAAAATATACATAAAATTGAGGGTATTTACATAATTGTGCAAGTCTTATTCGTTTTCGGTTTTGAACTGAAATCGTTAACAAAAAATCGAAATAAGAAAATTTATTATTTTCAAAACCGAAATTGAACCGATTTTTTTTAAATCAAACAAAATCTTTTATTCGGTTTGGTCCAATTCGATTCTCAGTCCAAAACCGAATAAGGCTCACAACTTTAAACCATTTTTGATAATTTTTTGACTATCTTCAATTAGCACAACTTTCCATAACACACTCATTTATTATATTTCAATATTGTAATTCACACATGATTTACTTATTAGAAGATTAATGAAAAAATTAGGAAAAATAAGATATATCTGCATGTGGTTGTCATTGACTCAGAAAAGACCTTGGAAGTCAGAAGCAAGAGCGGAAGCGGGAACGGGAGATGGGGAGTGCGACTACCTAGAAGAGTCTAAAGTTAGAAACATGCGCTAATAAAAATTTATGTTTATTAATTATTGTTATCAAAATTTATAAATATCTTAATATTTATTAGAATTTATAAAGTTGAATTCAAAGTTTCAGAGAGATCCTTAGCATGTAATTTTTGACCACCTTAACTACAACTTCACGTAAGGAGAGTAGAGAACAGGAGCAATGGATTGTGTGTTTCTGTCGTTGTGCCCTCATTTTATTCATTCACTGATGTTCCTTTTATAAGGAAGAAATAATAACAACTTGCTCTCTACGATCATGGATTACCACATGACTCTCTACGATCATGGATCACCACATGATGTTCATCTTGAGACTAGGTCCCCATGCATAGACTTATTCCTATGTTTGAATAAGAAAAAAAAGAGCAACGTAATTAACCAACAAAACTCCCCCTTAATCTAGTTGCTTTTGGTGTTGACGACTCCAAGCTTCGTGCGCAGGCCCTGGAACTTGACCCGCCCGAGTGCTTTTGTCAATATGTCCGCCAGCTGTTCATCGGTGTTGATGTAGTCGACGAAGATCTTGCCGCCTTCGATGCACTGCCTGATGAAGTGGTAGCGCATCTCGATGTGCTTACTCCGGTCATGGAATACTGGATTCTTGCACAGCTGGATAGCAGATTTGTTGTCCACGAGTAGAGTAGCACTGTCGGCCTCCTTGTCAAGTAAATCTCCGAGTAGTTGTGCGAGCCAAACGCCTTGGCATGCCGCCGAGGTCGCAGCGATATACTCCGCCTCACATGACGATAATGCAACCACCTTTTGCTTCTGTGATTGCCAGCTAACGGGGCTTCTCCCGAGAAGGAACACCAAGCCGGTGGTGCTCTTCCTGTCATCGATATCACCGGCCATGTCTGCGTCACTGTACCCGACGAGCTTGGCCTCTGCAGTGTCCCTGACGTAGCGACACCCATAGCTCAATGTGCCGGCAATATACCTGAGTATGTGCTTAACGGCGCTCCAGTGCTCGGTGGTCGGCGACTCCATGAATCGGCTGACATAGCCGACGGCGAACGTGATGTCCGGCCGCGTGTGCACCAAGTAGCGGAGACTCCCAACGATGCTTCGGTACAGGGTTGTGTCCACCGGCGGATTTGAGCTCACTTTGCTCAATTTCAGCCGTGGCTCCATCGGTACTTGAACTGGATTGCATTCGGTCATGCCGGCCTTCTCCAGTATTTTGGCCGCGTACGTGCTCTGGCACAGAGTGATCTCGCCGGCGCCCTGCTGGACTTCTATACCGAGATAATAGTTCAATTTGGCGAGGTTGCTCATCTGGAACTGAGTATTCATCTCGTCCTTGAAACGATTAATGGCCCTTGTGTGCGCACCTGTGACGATGAGATCGTCCACGTATACGCCGAGTAGCAGCCGCTCGTCTCTGGTTCCTCGAGTGTACACCGAGTGCTCCGACTCGTTCTTATGAAACCCAAGCGATAACAGAGTGTCATCCAGCTTGGCGTTCCACGCACGAGGAGCTTGACGAAGCCCGTACAGTGCTTTGTTTAGGCGGAGCACTTTGTGTTCGTGCCCGTTGCGCACGAATCCAAGCGGCTGCAGCACGTACACTTCTTCATCCAGGTCGCCGTTTAAGAACGCGGATTTGACGTCGAGGTGGTGTACCTCCCAGCCGGCGTGTGCCGCGACCGCCAGCAGCATTCTGACGGAATCCAGGCGAGCAACGGGCGCAAAGACTTCGTCAAAGTCGATCCCTGCGCGCTGGACATAGCCCTTCGCCACGAGCCTGGCCTTGTGTTTGATCACCTTGCCGGCGCTATTTTTCTTCAACTTAAAGATCCACTTCAGCCCAATCGGCTTCTTCCCTTCAGGCAACTCGGTGAGTGTCCAAGTGTGGTTATCGACGATCGAGTCCAGCTCGTCGAGCATCGCCTTCCGCCAACAAGCATGCGGCTTGGCCTCCTGGAACGTCAGCGGCTCATCACCAGTCGCAAGCAGGAGCTCCTCTGGGTCTAGCACCTGTTCGCTGGTCGTGGCGTACACGTTGCTGATGGTGCGGTAGCGTCGTGGCGCCTCATCGTCGCCAATTACAGCTTGTAAACTCCCTCACCCAAAATAGGTAGTTTGTGTATATTTTATATTATTATATTTATTATATATGTTGAATTTATTTAGAATATGCTCTTAGTTAATTAGAAAATAAATTTCTTGATATATATACTTATATAAATATTCATTTAGAATTATTTTAGATTATTTTAGATTTTTGGAGATTTTTTCTAGAATTTTTGGTAATTAAAACTTAGAAAACATAAATTTCTAGGACTTCTATGATTTACTATACGACCATACTTGCATGTCGTTCCTACCAAATATTTATTTTAGTTTAAAATATTTAATTATATTTTTTTGTAATTTATTTAGAATTTTAAGAAATTTATTTAGATTTTAAAATTATTTAGGATTTATTTGGATATATATAGTCTTAATATTAGATAGATACTAATTTAGTGTTAATAGATATTAATAAGATTTTAAAAATTATTTGTATTATCTTTAATTATATTTAAGATTATAAATTATTGAGATAAATTCAAACTCTATTTTAAATTAATTCAAATCCTGAACCTACTAGGAAATCAACTTCATGCATATCCTATCCTTATTTAAATTCATCATAATCCTATCCAAATTAACCAATCCTATTCGTATTTAATTAAGTAGTGTCCACCATTATAAATACCTCATCCTTCATATTTTTCTTTCCCAAATTCCTCTCTTTTTCGTCCAAAAAATAGTCAAAATTCGTAATAAATTCAGCCTCATTTTCTTACGAATTAAAAAGACAATATCTCCTAGCTCCGGACTCCAAACACGCTCCAGTTTTTTTTGTTAGAACGATAATGAGGTTAGCTTTCTGATAATATAAATTGTTTTTCTAAATTATTAGTATTAAATTCTGGAAAATTCGTAGAGCACAGCATGTCCGAAAATAGACGTGTTTTAATATTTTCGCGATTTCGGGAGAACCAGGAATCAGAATCACGAACCGTTTAAACTTTCGGAGAGCTAATGTCGAGATCATCGACATATATTTTTCCCAGAATTTATTTCGAAGTATTTACATACTGTTAATTCTGTAGAACTTCTAGGTTAGAATTTAACCATCGGTGCACAATACAAAATTTGTATATGCCATAATTCTCAAACGAATTTGAATTCAGACGAGCCGTAAATTTTAGTATATTTTTGATGCTGAAATCTATAGAAAATCATACATGAAAGTCGAGTTTGTATCGGTTGACTTTTTGGTCAACAGATCGCCTCGATTTGCGTGCCATGAGTCTCGAGTTGATAAAATTCAGTTTCTTTGGACAAAATTTAGGAATTAACATAAAAATCAGAATAATAAGATTAAAATAGGATTTTAGAGTAATTATTCCAGAATTAAATAAATTAAAATAAATTAATGGTTATATTATTATATAGTTATATGAATATATATGTAAGTAAATGCTAATTGATAATTATGACTAAAAATCACTAAGGAAATACCGCATGACGAAGTTACTCCGCTATTTAGTCGTTGACTTTACGTTGGTTTCGGTATTCAGACTGTATGACCCTAGGACATCGTGGACTATCCCATACTTACCTTGACCATGTTGACCCTAAGAACTTGTGAATTTGTCTGCCTTGCGTACACTAACGTACTGGAATAGACACCTGTCAGTTGACTGACTGATTTCGTACAGTACTTGAAGACGCGACACCCGCGTAATTCAATGCGTAATTGACCGTGTTAGATGACTAGTGTTACCCCTAGTATACCCCCTGATTCCAGTATAAATATGGTTGAGTATGTGCTAGTGTAGTGACTAATGATTTATTGTATTATATTTATGTGTACATAGGATATTGGATTTGTTCTGCGCGATTTCTGGAGCAGGTTATTGGTATATTGCAGCTTCCTTGTCAGGCAAGTATACCTTGCCATTGTACTGTTATTTATATTCCATATGTTGCATGCATCTTTATTTTCTGTCTTTAGTTCATATATTTTAACTGTTATATAAAATACGCGCGACGGTGACGTCGCGATATATTTTTATTTATGTATTGCATTGACCTTGTTCATGAGACTACCCCATTATCATGTAGCACCATTAGGTTCAATGGCCGTGACACAGTGGTTATACGAGTGTGAGTCTCATATAGATCACGGACTGCGTGACAGGTCTGGCCTCCTGTACGTGTGGGCCGTGCGTTAGGAATAACAGCTGTTAGAAACTTTGCATGCTAGTAGACTTGGCAGTTATTAGAGGTATTATCGTGTCATGGATGTGACATGCTTAGAGCATGGGGTGGGGAGAACAACAAGTAAGGCGTGTGGGCTCCTTTGCACTTTCCTTGTGTAACCCGTACGCTCCGTCGGAGATACGCGGTCATGATGACCCCTATATATTATCATGGCGGGCCTCCGACGTTCGAAAGTCGTCGTGCCTTTGTAGGCCCCTGGATCTCCAAGAGAACTATGCCAATCCCATTTTAGCCAGATAGCCCATGCGTTGGGAAAGTTGTTCTTAAACTGCATTCACTCTAGACGGTTAGGCGACCCATTGGATATTTATTTCAGTACTTTATTGGCATGTGTTTAAGTATCTTGTTATGTCCCTCTGAGGACCTGGTCCGCTGCCAGGTGTATCTTTTCTTGAGTATTTGCAGGAGCGCAGATTTGGATGGTTACATGTGATCCGAGGATGTCTTCTCTTCGAGCTGTGATGGATAGCTGGTACTTATATTTTTTGAGTGAGTGGTACTTATATTGTATTTACTTTTCCCATTTGAGTTGGTAGTGGATTTGTTTCCATCCAACTATCATCCTTAGATACTTCTTATTGAGATCTAGTTTCATAGATACTGTTTATTTATTTCTATATGATTTTCATGGATGAGATCTAGATTATACCCTGTGACTTGTGACATATGTTTATACCACTTGTGGATTGATATTCATATTACAGCGTACGTGTGGATTTGGTTTCCATATATTGGAGTTGCCATATCCATGCGGCTGGCATGCTTAAGTGTTCTAGTCCTACGTATTTTTGGGACTGGGGCGTGACACAGCTGCAGGTGTTTCATCAGGCGGTGGTGACACGAACTCCACGGCGTCCGGCTCAGAGGTTTGTGCACATGGTATGGCCGGCTCGGATGCTGGCGGTGAGTCCGCTCCCCCTTGTGTCGACATGGTGCTGCCTCCGTACACTGTAGCGACGGGTAGTGAGTACTCCACAGTGAACGAAGATGGATCAGCGTCGGAGTTGCCCCAGTCCCAGCACGCGGCCTCGTCGAAAACAGCGTCGCGCGTCACACAGACGCGTTTGTTTGCCGGGTCGTACACCCGGTAAGCCTTGGTTTCGACGTCGTAGCCGATCAACACCATGGGAATGCTTCGATCATCCAGTTTCTTCAGATTAGGGCGCGTTACTTTAACGTGCGTGACGCAGCCGAAAGTCCTAAAAAAATGTACCGTCGGCTTCCTCCCGTGCCAAGCCTCGTACGGTGTCATGTCGGACACGCTCTGGGTCGGGAAACAATTTAGGATGAACACGGCAGTGCTTACTGCCTCCCCCCAGAACGAACCTGGCATCTTCTTCGTCTTGAGCAGGCACCGTGCCATGGACACGATCGTCTGATTTTGCCGCTCGACGACGCCGTTTTGCTGCGGCGAATAGGGCGCCGTGAGCTGTCGTTGCATACCGCGGTTGGCACAGTACTCACCGAACTCTACTGAGGTGAACTCGCCGCCCCGATCGGTACGAAGTGCGCGCAGCTTCCTCCCCGTCTCTACTTCCACGCCGGCCTGAAACTTCTTGATTGCTGTCGCCGCTTCATCCTTGGAACAGAGTAGCACCGCCCACATGTACCGGCTCATGTCGTCGATGAGCAAGAGGAAGTACCTCTTCCCGCCGTGAGTGGCCGGTGTGATGGGTCCGCACAAATCCCCGTGTACTAGGTCGATTCGATCCTCGGCGCGATACTTGGCGGCTTGCGGGAACGGTGCGCGCCTCTGCTTCCCGACAAGGCAGCAGTCGCAAACCTGATCAAGATGTTTGATGTGCGGAAGGCCGCACACCGTGCCGGTCCTTGCCATCCTGTGTAGTGCGTCGAAGTTCAAGTGGCCGAAATGGGCGTGCCATCGCCATGCTTCGTCCTGGTCGATCGTTGCTGACATGCAGACAGGTTGTGTGACGTTTAATGACACCGTGTACAGCCGGTTCTGCGTCCGCGTCACCTTGGCCAGAAGTCGTTGCTGACGGTCACGTAGCTGCATGACGCCGCCGTGTATCAACACCTTATATCCTGACTCGTCCAACTGCCCGAGCGAAATGATGCTGCTCTGCAGCTTGGGGATGTGGTAGACGTTCGAAAGGATCCGGTGTCTGCCGTCGTGCGCGGTGAAGAGGATGGTGCCACGGCCATGAATTTCAACGACGGAGCCATCCCCGAACTTGACCGTGCCGCGAACACCCGTGTCGAGCTCGGAGAATGCCGTGCCGCGTCCGGTCATGTGATTCGAAGCACCAGTGTCTAGGTACCACACAGCGTACTTTGCATCGCCTTCACTCCCGAGGTGGACCTCGGCGCGCTCCTCGTTGAGGTGGATGAGCTCGCCGGCCTGCACCAGCGTGTCCTGCTCCTGCTTGGCGACTAGAGGTGGAGATGTCACTGTAGCCATGAGCAGAGCAGGCTCCTCGTCTTCCTCGACTTGTGTGAGGTTCGACGCCTCGTCCCTCCTCTTCTTCCTGCAATCACGAGCCCAGTGCCCCGGTTTACCACAGTATCGGCACTTGTCCTTCTTGACGTCGCGGTCGGAGCTCGCCGTCTTGCTGCTTCTGTCATGTACGTCCTGGGACTTGCCTCGGTGCTTGGGGAAGCCGATGTTGGAGTAGCCATCCTGCTCGCGCCGCCTCATGCGTGCGAGCCATTCCTCCTCTGTCAACAGGAGCTTCCCCCCGCCGTCTTCGTCAGTCGCCTCTGCCTCGAACCGCTCCTCGACCGCCTTGAACCGGCCGGTCAAGTCTTCCAACGTTAGTGTGTTTAGGTCGAGCAGGCTTTCGATGGACATAACCATCTGGGAGAAACGCTTGGGGACGACGCGCAAAAACTTCTGCATGACATGTTTCTCCTTGATCTCATCTCCGAGCATGGAGAGCTTGCTCACAATGCCGGTTAAGCGCAGAGACAGCTCGTCAATGGACTCACCGGGCTTGTGCTTGAGTTCCTCGAACTCGGACCTGAGCGTTTGGGCCTTCGCGTCGCGGACGCGCTCCGACCCAATGCGCAGCGTCTTGATTGTCTCCCACGCATCCTTTGCGGTGGGTTTCACTGCCAGAGTTACCAACATCTCCGGTGGCACAGCGCGAAGGATGGCCTCCAGCGCCATGCGATCGTTGCGAAAACCGACGTCGTCCTTGAGGTCCTCGCCGACGTCGACTGCCCGCCACAGGCCTCTCGCCTGCAAGATGACCCTCATCAGGAGGACCCAATCGCCGTTGTTCGATCGAGTCAGGGTGGGGTAGGTTGTCGTCCCGACCGGCTCCTTCATCATCCACGGTAGCGCAAGCTCGCGTCCCGTGCCGCTTGCCGCTGGATCGGTGGAGATCCGTGCACGTGGTGACTTGGTGCCGTCGCCGTTCTTAACCTCTGCTTCTGACATCGCAATGCGTCAAAGGACAGTAAACCTTGCTCTGATACCACTTGACCACCTTAACTACAACTTCACGTAAGGAGAGTAGAGAACAGGAGCAATGGATTGTGTGTTTCTGTCGTTGTGCCCTCATTTTATTCATTCACTGATGTTCCTTTTATAAGGAAGAAATAATAACAACTTGCTCTCTACGATCATGGATCACCACATGACTCTCTACGATCATGGATCACCACATGATGTTCATCTTGAGACTAGGTCCCATGCATAGACTTATTCCTATGTTTGAATAAGAAAAAAAAGAGCAACGTAATTAACCAACAATTTTATGAGGTCATGGTAAGTAATCATTAGTTTTTTGTTAATTTGATGAATGCGTCTCCAACTTTCTTTCCAAAATTTCTGTCATCTTTTAAAATTTTAGTCATGTTATGGGAAGTGCTCCCGTCGAAATAAAAAAATACCCCGTCGTAAGGAAAACGAGCTCCCATCATAAAAAAAACAAGCTCTCAAATAAGAACCACCGAATCGAGGTTCTTATTGAATTTCGTTGGCCTGCTAAGAGATTCTGGCTTCTAAGGAATAGACTTATGATAGGAATTCTAATCCAGTGAATTCCATGTATCTGAATTGCTTTACCGAGCAAAATAGACAAATACTTCGGAAAATAGGCAAGTACATGACTAATCCAGTTAATTCCATGTACCTGAATTGCTTTTCCTGAGAGTATATCACAGCATTAGAAAGAGGTTGTCCTATGGTTTATAATGTATTGCCATATGGAGATATGGGACTGCAGATAAGAACCCTGCCCTAGAAACATCCATACTGGTTATGTACAACCTTCCCATTGCAATAGTGAGTTTAAAATCATAGATTCATAGCAGAAGATAGAACTGCAGCTTAACTACAGTCAGCTTAATATAGACAAAACTGATGAATCGTGATCATGGAAAAGGAAATACCATACAATATTGTGGCCCATATTGTAGCTAGTGAGTGCATTGACTAGATGATTGGCTAAATAATATGATAATATCACCATAAAGTTTAAAGCCAGACTTGATTGATACTTCATCAGGTTTATTTACCTAGTCAGTTAAATAAAGTAATTTCTCCCAAAGTAAGACCAAATCATTAAATCAGATAAACTAATTAATAAACAATTCTCTCAAAACAAAATTAACAGTAACAATTTAGGTAAGGTTCTATTCCACAATAATATATATCAGAGAGTGACCAAATGGAGCCTGAAGCAAAACCAAATTTGTTCCTAAAAGGCTTGCTTATTCTTGTGGAATTTATAAGGGATATTTTAGCAAATATTTTCCAATTCAAAATATAAAAACTAACGTATATCTCTACTATTTTAAAAAAATAGAAAATACCTCAATTCCTTTGTATGGAACAATTAAAAATTTAAGATATAATTCCACTATTTTAAATAAAATTTTGGCTGATTTACAAAAATTGGAGGTATTTTCTAGTTTTTTAAAATAGTGGAAGTATATGCTTAGTTTTTATATTTTGAATGGAGACATTTGCTAAAATATTCCAATTTATAATTTTAAAAACCTAGATATCTGCACTAGATGGTTAACTGTAGCGGATATGGTGTCCTAGCCATCACACTTCATGAACATGTATCACATTTTAATGGGGATCTTCATGAACATGTAGTTCTTTGTGATATATATATATATATATATATATATATATATATATATATAGAGGTGTTAAGCATACAATGACTGATGATTTGATTTATTGTACCAATTAAATCATTAACATATCATGTTAGCCATTCACATTTCAGATAACTTCCACCTTTGTCGGGACCAATATCAGGTTTTATGAATCGCTTGATAGATATCCTACCAACCGCAGTTCTCATAGACTAACAGATTCGTAGTAAATTTCATATCTCATCAAATAGAAGCATTTGCCTAAAAATAACATGGTAAAGTTTCAGTAGAACAAATCATTAAAAGTAAGCACTTAGAACCCAAAAGAACAAGGCCTTAAAATTGCAAGTGATCCATGTTTCAAGAAAGAGTAGAAGAAATCATGATGATTATCCCTTAACCCCTCCTTCAGTACATACCCTAAGTGTTTGCAATTGAACAGTGGATATGAGGAACCCTTGAAAAAAGTTTCACAATTCCTAATTGATAAAGAATAAAATATTGTAGCATTATAAAGAGACAATCAAACAGTGTCTTATTTGCTTTTAATTGTTATATAACAGAACGGGGAAAGAGATGCCCTCAATGAAAGAGTAAATAATGCAGTAAGAAAGAGTCAAAAGCAATACTAGACAAGTATGAGACAGACAAGCACACAATATATAAAACAGTTAGTTATATAGTATATACTATGACTGCATGCCCCGGAGAGTCTTCCAAGTTGCTATATCATCATACCAATACGGATACGGAGGAAGTCCACTAGAAGCTGAGGGTACTGCACTGAATCTGGGACTAGTACTTACTATGCAGGAGGGAGAGGCCTTCGAATGTTATTATTGAAGGTGACTGCATGCGCAAGGCGCTTACTGATCGATGCTGTCAACGGAAAGAATGCGCGGACATCCTATGGCAGGCTGGCTAGATATGTTATAGAAGACGTACGGCCGTCCATTCCTTGCAGAATCATGCTGTGTTTCGTGTGTGTCTTCGTTCCTAGGAAAGCAAACTCTGTAGCTTATTTGCTAGCTTCTTCTACCTTAACCTCTGGTTAATAACACAACGTTGTTATCGTCACCCTCCTTTATATATTAAGGATAATATCTGCAAACGAGCGACGCTTTGAACTTGTCTGCTCCGTTATCATCTGTATGAACATTCTCAAGCGTCGCTTCCTTCTTTTCCATAACATTCCGTATCCAATGATACCGGATCTCAATGTGCTTGGACCGGCTATGAAATGTCTGGTTCTTCATAAGATGAATAGCACTCTGACTATCACAAAGCAAATGATACTGCTCTTGCTTTAGCCAAATTTTCTGCAACAACTTCTTCATCCACAGCAACTCATTGCAAGCCTTCGTCGTCGCAATGTACTCTGCCTCTGTCGTCGACAAGGCAACACACTTCTGCAGCCACGATTGCCACGATACTGTTCCACCAGCAAACATCATCACATAGTCCGAAGTCGATCGTCTCGTGTCTACATCTCCAGCATATCGGTGTCGGTATACCCAACCAGCTTCGGCTCGTCAACACCAAAAGAAAGTCTCCAATCGGCAGTGCCCTGAAGATATCGTAGAATCTACTTGACCGCACTCCAACGTACCCTTCCAGGATTGGAAGTATACCTGCTAACTGTGCCAACTGCGTGAGCGATGTCTGATCTCGTACACACCATAGCATACATAAGACTCCCCACAGCTGAGGCATATGGAACCCGCTCCATATCTTCCTTCTCGTCCTCGGTAGATGGACACTACTCCACAGTGAACTTAAAGTGAGCCGCAAAAGGGTTACTCACTTTCTTTGACCCGTCCATCCCAAAACGCTGAAGTACCCAGTGAATGTACTTATTTTGGGACAAGTGTAGCAGCTTGGACTCTATCTCTCGGCTGATCTCCATCCCAAGAATAGTCTTCGTTGCGTCCAAATCCTTCACAGAGAATGCCTCGTCCAATTGGCGGTTCAACTCCGATATCCTAGTGGCATTCCGACCCACCAGTAGCATATCATCAACATAGAGCAGTAAAATGATAAAATTATCCTCGGCAAAGTACCTCACAAATACACAGTGGTCTAACGTCGTCCGTGCGTAACCATGCTTCTCCATAAATGACTCAAACTTTCTGTACCACTACCTCTGAGCCTGCTTCAGACCATACAAGCTCTTCCTCAACTGGCAGACCAAGTGTGACTTGTCCTTCTCACAGAATCCCTCTGGCTGCTCCATGTACAACTCATCCTCAAGATCGCCGTAGAGGAATGTTGTCTTCACGTTTATTTGCTCGACCTCCAAGTCAAAACTGGCTGCCAATGGTAGCACCACCCTAATAGACGACTATTTGACGATTGACGAAAAAATCTCATCATAATCTACGCATTTTCGCTGACCGTAGCCTTTAACTACCAGCCTCGCTTTGTATCGAGGGTGAGTAGAATCATCTATCAGCTTCACTCTGAACGCCCATCGATTCTTCAAAGCCTTCTTGCCCTTTGGAAACTGCACCAGATCATAAGTAGAGTTGGCCTCCAAGGAACCCATCTCCTCTTGCATGACCTCCATCCACTCATGCATGTGTTTGTCTTACATAGCCTCTGCGAAACTTTCGGGTTCTCCCCCGTCAATCAGTAGCACATACTCACCCGGTGAGTATCTCGTAGATGGTCGACGCTCTCTATCGCTCCTTCTCAATGGAACCACTGGTGATGGTTGTATACCAACAGCCTCTTCCTCAGGAACTGCCTCCTTGGCATGCTCATCCTCCTGAATATCACCCTGACCACCATCAACAGGCTGATGATCAAGATTGGGAGCAACTTCATGTACTGGCTCCCCCATAACTGGATCATCTGTGATGTCCTCTGGAAACTGCTCGAAATGAAATGACTCTAACTCAGGCAATTCCTCAACGTCATCTCGGAATCCTGAGTGTTGGTCATGGTCTGATCCTCGATGAATACCACGTCCCTGCTTCCATAGAGATTTTTTTCCACTGGGTCATAGAGTCTATAGCCAAACTCATCCCGACCGTAACCGACAAAGATGCACCACCTTGTCTTCAGCTCAAGTTTGGATCTTTCGTCCTTCGGCACATGCACAAAGGCCTTGCAACCAAACGCTCTTTGTCGTACCACACTTTGTCAGGCACATCACCTTGCAAAGGAGCACTAGGAGATAAATTAATAATATAAGCATTTGTGTAAAGAGCCTCACCCCAATAGCTGTCCGACAAGTTTGCTTCTGACAACAAACACCTTACCCTCTCCATCAGCGTCATGTTCATCTTTTAGTAGCAGTTTTTTAGACTTTGTAGTTGTTAGTCTTCTGTGTTATCTTATCGTGCTTAGATTCGTGATTGAGTACTTGAGATTATCTTTATCATTTTCTCCTCCGTTTGGAGTTGAGATCTTGACAGGTATATATATTGTTGTGTGAGATTGTTAGCCAGATAGTAGACCTAGACAGCGTTCTACCACCGATGCTGCGGCGTAGGCTGGACCTACCTACGACTCATGGCCGATTTTCGGGTGCGGGTCGTGACATCATCCGCTCCGCTACACTATTGAGCTGAGGTGTCTTTGACGGAGTATTCTGGTGTCGTATCACTTGCTCTCTGCAGTATGCATCAAAGGGACCGATATATTTGTCGCCATTGTCCGACCGAACACATAGCAGCTTCTTGCCTGTTTTTCTTTCAACGGAGGCCTGAAACTCCTTGAAATTTGGCAGCACATGATCCTTGGTCTTTAAGGCATATACCCAAACCTTCCTGAAATAATCATCAATAAAAGTTACAAAGTAAGAAGCACCACCAATAGATTTTACCTTCATAGGACCGCAGACATTCGAGTGAATCAACTCTAGCAACTCCGGCTTCTTTGAACTTGGGTAACTTTAGAAAGACACCATATTTTGCTTTTTCGCCAAGCAGTGCGTGCACCTCTCCAGCTTTGTAGACTTGAGTCCTTGAACCACCTTCATGTTCACCAAGTAGCTCATCCCCTTCTCGCTGATGTGGCTGAGCCTCCTTTGCCATAACTCAATAGACGCATCAGTAGATGCGTTTACCTCATGTGCCCCATGTGCACTCCCTTACATATAGTAGAGTATGGACCTCTTGCTTCCTTTGGCAATCACCATCGAACCTCTGAAAAGCTTTCACTGACTGTTCCCGAAGAGATTGAAGAAACTCTCGTCATCCAACCTTCCAACTGACACCAGGTTGAAACGGATATCAGGGACATGACGAACATTTTTCAGAACAATAATTGCACCTTTCTTTGTCCTCAAATGCATATCTCCAATGGCAACTTCCTTCGACACATCTCCATTGTCCATATTCAACACTCCACAGTCGTCTGTTATGTAAGTAGCAAATAGTGCCCTGTTGTGAGATATGTGCACTGAAGCACCTGAGTCCACCAGCCAAGAGTTGTCATCGCAGCGAGATTCATAACTACCGCATCACCTACAATGATCAGATTGCCTCCATGTGCTGAGGCCGTCGTTGTAGTGTTCTCGTCCTGGTTCCCCTTGTCACCCTTCTTCTCTCTCTTCCAAGCGAAACAGTTCTGCTTGATGTGGCCCTTCTTGCCACATTGGTAACACTTCGAGCCCTCATACCGACCCTTGGATATTCTTCTGCTTTTGTCTCTGCCACCGTCGATCTGGACCCCTGCTTTTACCTTTTTCGTGGCTCTCTGAAATAAGTGCATCTGAGTGGGATGTGGATGAAGTGTCCTGAGAACGTCTCCGCATCTCTTCATTCAGTACCCCGCTCTTGGTAAACTCCAGACTGACAACGTCTTATGGAGCATAAGAGATTACACCCTCTACAAGCTCCTCACCGATCCAACACGGATCACTGCAACTCTTTGGAACGAAAAATAGATTTCAATCACGAAGATAAAAGACAAATAAGAAATACCCCAAATTGATCTCCTTCAGTGAAACGACTTCCAATCCTTCTTTTTTCTCTCCAAAGTTGTAATGACACTATTGCCACCTTTTTTTCTCTCTTATTTTTTTCTCATGTTATTATATATTGCATGAGCCTTTATATAAATCCTTGAATGAATTAGGGTTTCCATATAGAAATCTATATATGGAAGCCAAAAATATTTATAGAAATCCAATTACATTCAATCATATATTTAATAAAAATCAAATCATAAATTAGTTTACCATAAATTAGAAATCCAATTATATGGAAAGTTAATATATGAAAGATCCAATCATAAATATATAATTAAAGGCAAAGATGAAAATCCAATATAATATTTACTTACCATAAATATTCCAATACACGACGTTTAATGTACTTTTCGAATTTTTCTGACACACGGATGACACTCGTCGCACTCCGGAATATTTTTCACATAGGTTAAAAATTTCATCCACTCCAACAATATAATGTTCATTCTGTTAGGTTTTCAAAAAAATCACATGCATTGAAAATATTCCTGATATTCAATATTGTCTTCTCTGTTGTAGTTGATGAATACATATGGTAACATGTAATAAAATAATCCAACCTCTCATTTAACCAAAAATAAATAAATTAAGAGAAGATGAAATTAAAACTATGTCCACATCTATTGATTGATCTGGTTCTTTCATATTAAATTATGCAAGTTGCAATATAAGATAACTAATTGGACCAGACTTTTAAAATATTATATAGAGACAAACAAGAACACTGCACAAAATGGATAAGATAAAAGTCGAAGCTAATGGAATCTAGTACTCAGAATGCACCTATAATGAGTTTGATTTCTTGACAAGTTTTTTCAACAAATATAATCCTAACGTGATGTAAGGAGATGTCAAGTCATTGCTTCTAGATTGGTCCAGTACCTGTCAACCACCGTTTTTCAATATACGGCAATTGTAGCCTTGAGACATGTATGATAGAGAACTGATATGATCAGGCTGACAGTCAGCAGCAGGAATTTGCCAAGTTGTTGGTTGGAGTTGTCGTCTTTCAATATCAACTAAAGAGCAAAAGGAAGACTTAAATGGTGATTACTCAAATTCCAGTACAAAGTCCTAAAACAATATACGGGGTAATCAACAACAGAACTCCAAGTTTTTATCATTCTTAAAGTCCCGTGAGTCAAAATACAACGGCACTACATGGATAGCAGGATTTGACCACAATTTTGGTCCGCACGACACATGTCGGCGGACGATTGGAGAAGGGGGACAAAATTTTCAAATGGGAGGAGAACATGTCGGCACGGGCTGCGCGCGGTCACCCCTCCGGCCTGCGGGCTTTTCCGTCAAAATAACAGCAGTATGTAATTTTCAGATAAATGTTACTTAGACAATCTTCTAAATAATTAAGAAATTAGAAAGAAATGGCAAAAATGGAGAATGATTTTTGTCGTTTCATCTCTTAGCTATTTGTTTCATCTCTAAGCTAGGACCATATTGGCCTTTAAAATTATGTGAATAGTGTCCCAAGAGACCCAAGAACCAGTATAGCCGAATATTACTTCTGACTGAATCATTACAAACTTATATAATACAATAAATGAATTAGTAGACTGGAGCAGTTAATTCAGGCTATAGAAAGAAATTTTCACTCTAATCATCTTCACATGGTAGATAGAATGTGAAATGCAGAAAATGCTCGAATCATTGATGAGAATTTCATTTATGATCTATGATAAGATACAACAGTATTTATTATGGTATATAACTGTCTCAGTAGGAAAGATGAGTTTGTTTCAACCTCCTCATCTCTGATGCATGCCGTATGCATCTGACATAACATGACCTAGATTTTTGGAGTGATCGTGCTTCCTAGTGGTAGTACAAACAAGGGCAAACCCAGAATTATAATTATCTTTTTTTTGGGTGCCAAAAATACCTTTTATTAAAATTTTACGGGAAAATTATATAGGAAGAGTCTTAATATATAGGAAGAGTTTTAAAATATAACTATAAACAAGAAGTAATGTGGCTACAGAGGATTAAACATAAGACCCAGTGACGGAGCATAAGACGGACTGATTCGGAGTGTAGCCCGAGCTAACATAAAAGCAAAAAATAATTACTTTGTGCTCTTTTTGGATATCCTATATGGCCCTTTTTGGATTACTTTGTGCTCGTTTGTAAGCTCGTTTCAGGTACTAAACTAGCACACCCATTCGAGATAAATATAAAGAGTGAAACATGAGATGATTACATTGTGAAATGAATACATGATAGATAGAGGGAAGCAGCAGAATCTGTCTCAAAAGACAGAAGAGGGTTTCAGTTCAGTTGGACACCCACAGACAGTTCCAAAGAAACACCAGTTTCCGAACCATTTTAACTTCCTTATCTTGGTTTCTTGCACCCGTTGTTGATATTCCCATTTTATTTCCTAAGCAGTATTTTTTTTCTAATGGGTCGGTTATTGGTTTTGATGTTTCAAAGATTTGGTCATTAGATGTTTTGGCTTTTGGGATCCAGGGGTTTGATGAGTAGGACAAAGGAATCTAAGATTGCTGCATGAATTTATGTATTGCATTAGCTTCAATTTATCAGATTCATTATAAATAAAACAGATTACATATAGCTAATACCCATATCCTCATTTCTAACAACAACAAAACCTTTATCCAAACTTTTGGAGCCGGCTATTTGAATATTTTTCTTCCATTTAGTTCTGTAAATGGCCATGTCTCGTAACATTAACAAAAACGTCGCTCTTACAACCTCAATCCAAGTTCATTTAGGCTTAGCCCTAGTTCTAGGCACTCATTTAATCAATAAAATATTGCTTCTAACCGTTGTTAGTCCCGAGGCTTAACCAAAGATGGAAAAACGCGTGGTCGAGATCGGAGGTTCACACAAAAGTTTTCACTCTGACTATTCTCTATTTCCACGAAAAACTATATAAGGATTCTGATCATAACTTGCTCTCAAGATTACAAAAGAATCAAAATTAACCAAACTTTCCGTTCTTTCTTGCAATCGCAGTTGCAGACGGACAGAACAGAGTTACAATAAAACGAAAACTATATTCGTTTTTTCTTTCAAAACGCAGTTGCAATCAGACAGGCTGACCCAAGAAGAAAAATGAGAAGAAAACAGAATAAAAAATTATTCTTGTCGGGGCGGTGAAGACCACAGTTGCTCAAATCAAGATTCGTTCTCTATTGACGATATGCTCCCAAGAGCCAGCAAGTTCACAAGAGAACTTCTGGAACGCACGTATTCACCTCTTTGTGTGACTCGAACGGACTCCTTTGGATTCCTCTTTCTCAACTTTATGGTCTGTCTAAAAAGGAGGCTAGATGAATCTTTATATAGGGAAGGATGGAAGCCCATCCTCCTCTTCTTTCCGATGTGGGACTAAAAAGCCAATATACAAAATTGATATCCTACAATCGCAGCCCAATGCATAACCCGCTCAGCGCCCGTTCAGCGCCCGCTCAGCGCTTGTACAGCGCCCGCTCATGCATAACGCGCATGCAACAAGCACATGCAACCCGAGCATAAAACTCGCGCATAAAATGAGCGCACGAGCGCAACAACAGCGCACAAGTGTCTTGCAACGATGCTGACGTGCTAATTGCAAAGTGCGCCAACAAAGTGCCACTTAGCGCCCTTGAACCCGAGTTCGAGGCCGAGTCAGGCTTAGCTCCTATAGAAATAATTCCAAGGGCATGACAAAAAGGATAAATGCTTTCATGAGGAGTTAATCATTTTTTCCTCCTAAGAAAACACCCCCACATGGTACCCATGTGCCCCGCCGTATCCCATGTGCACACCTCAACTCATACAAAGTATTGTATTGAGATAATCACTTGGTGGTGTAGCCAATGTGGGACTATCTTTACTAGTCCAAAGGTAAAAATACTAACAATCCTCCACATATCTCAATATATATGGGTTGAGCGTTCCCCATTATGATTGTTCATCATGCATTAGGATAGATGTCACTTCGACTTGAATCTTTCCGCATGGGTCGAACAACAGTATGATACAAGAATGGACTAAGCCTTGAATTCTGCACCATAGCTGCAATTCTTTTCACTCACACAATAATATCAGATGTGCTTCCGGTTGCACATTAAAGGCCATGTGCATGCCTGATTTTGGTGTATATATTCTGGGTATCTACAAGTTTTTTTTCTCAAGAGACGGCCTATATATCTTTTCATACACTCTAGGTGAATTATTTTAAAGATTCCTTGGCATGAAGCCTCGAGCTTCCTTGCGGTGCTAATCCGCTATGACATGGCCCAGAGCCAAGGCTAAACCTCATCATGGTGTCATGCCACTGTAGCATGAGACCCCAGCCTCTTTGTAGTGCTAAACTACCCAGCATAAAGCCTTACGCTTCCTTGCGGTGTTACGCCGCTATGACATGGCTCACGTAGCCGAGGATTTACATATTTTACCTCTATGGTGTCATACCACTATAACATGAGGACACCGGCCTCTTTGTAGTGCTGCCTACACTCTTTATTCTACAGCATTAGGATACCTACCTATGCGTGGTGCTACGCCGTTGTGACATGGCTCACGAAGACGAGGCATTACCCTTATCGAGGAACCTCTTGGTGGTGTCACCCACTGTAGCATGGAGACCTTACGCTCATTTGTAGTGCTGCACTACTATGCTTCATGTTAAGCACACCAAACATTCAAAATGCCTGAGAACTCATTAAGGCATCTAAGCCATCCTCCCACAGGACCTGTTCTATACAAAAGAATAAATACTAGACAACAGTGGTTCTGGGTCCGTAATCCCTCAATGTCTCAAAGGACTACCTAATATTCCTGATATTCTCCCAATCAATGGTCCTCTCTTGAACTAATAGCTAGCTGCCTAGTAGATTTATCTTTGAACTAATAACATAAAACTAAATTATAGGATTACAAAGACATGATATCAGAGGTCCTATAAGCCCATATATGTTGTGTCCTTTACTATATGCGATATTACGCCGCTGTGACATAACCCAAAGCTGAGGTTCACTCCCTCGTGTGGTTTCACGCCACTGTAACATGGAGTACTACCCTCCTTTATAGTTCTTGGGATCAGTTGGCTCTAGAGGCCTTACATGAACGGATCTTCCATACTCTCCTGGCTTCGATCATCAAACACTGTAATGATCTACGCTAGTTGAGCTCATTCAGTGTCCTATACTGGCCCTTGAGGCCTATCATGAACGGATTCGCCCAATTTACCTGACTTTGATCATTAAAGTACTGTAATAATCCACGCAATCAGCACTCATCAGTGTCCTGTGTTCTATCCACATAGTTCTCTTCAAACCGTTGAAGAGATGAACAGATGCCACTGCTGCAGCTTCCTGATTTTCACAGTATGTCGGTACACCTGAATCTGTGTACTAACCATAGGACGATCATCTGAGAGCTTCCAGATCCATTCTGCTTTATATGCTGCAGCTTGATAGTGCAAAGAACTCTGAGAGTAAAGATTGCTGCTTCGACTTCCACGATATAGCAACACCACCCCTGGAGAAGTCACATCCTCATGTGGATCTTTTACTCTTATTTTCTGAGCACCAACTGGCATCACCTAAACCTTCCTTCATATCTGGATAACTGTTGTCGTATAGGATATACTACTGAGTTCTTCTGAGAATTCTGATGACTCTTTTCACAACTTTCAGTGTTCAATACATATACTGCTTGTGAACTAACCTAGCATCCCTACAGCAAAAGCTATGTCAGGCCTGGTGGTATACGCAGCTTGAATCATTCACCTGATGATGCTCGAGTACACCAACTGTTTGACGCTTTTCCTTATATTTGGCTTTATATTTATATCACACATGAGGAGTATCATCCCTGATACCCAAAGCGTGTGATCAGCATTTCATGCTGAGAGTTTGTGACTAAGCAAGCCCACTTGGCATCCTGATTATCTTATATCCTCAGGATGACATTCGTAATCCCATGTCTTGAGTTTGTACAAAAAGAAAATCTTTGTTAGTGACACTTCTGTGTCCACAATTTGGACTAGCAAGTCGTCCACATAGATACAAACGATGACTACTCCATTATTAGCAAACTTCGTGTATACATACTTGTCCGTATCGCTGATCATGCGACAACTTTGACTAGATGACTTGTCAAACTCCTGCTGTCACATCCTGGGAATTGTTTCAGGTCGTATCGAGATATCACCAACTTGCAGACTGTCTTCAAACCTGAATGACAATAGTTCTGATTGTTGTCTGTGAATCTCTCATGTTTGTCTTTATCCAAGACATGTTGTCTTCCCATCATCTGATAAATAATCATCTTGTGAATAGGAGCTACGACAATCATCATCCTGATCTATGACACCATCATCGAGGTGCCAAAGAACTCAATCCCCTATTGTGTGAGAAAATCCCTAGACAGATAGCCTTGTCTTGAACTTAACTGTTTTGTCTACTTTCATCTTCATCGACTTGAAGATCTGATAAGCATCTGATTGGTTTAACTCCTTCAGAAAGATTGACCAACACCCAAGTGTGGTTGGAGGTTATTGAGTCATACTCATTATTTATAATCTTTCGCCAGAAAATAGCATCTCTAGTCTTCATCGCCTCATCATAGGTAAACGGATCTGCTTCCACATGATAGGTGACAAAATCTTCTTTGAAGTCCTTTACTCTCCTCACTCGCTTAGACACCGGCTCTGCAAGTTCTGGTTCGATCATTTTTATTGGGATGACAACTTCTTCTTGGACTACATCTTCGTTGAAAACTTCAGCCTCATGTGTACCCACACTATTTTTTAAAATATATGCGATAAAAATGTTCTTGTGCCTTACAAATTTGTCTTTGAGGAGTTCTGCGTCACGAGATTCAATGATATGATTTAATTCGATATTAAGAAATCTCTGAGCATTACTCTTCTCAGCATCACCCTGAAAGATTATCTTCGTAGTCCTCGATTCCAGCTTCTGAATCTTTAATTCTGGAAGCTTCACAGATGCCAGACACCCCCACACTCGAATAACGTTCAAGTTGGGTCTGACACTGAACCAGAGTTCCTGAGGAGTGACATCGAAATTTGTGTATGGCACTCTGTTCAGAATGAACGTAGCCGTCAACACAGCTTCTCCCCAGATGTAGTTTGGAAGAACCGTAGTCAACAGTATTAAGTTCATCATCTCTGTCAACGTCATGTTCTTCCTTTCAGCTACTATATTTGATTGAGAAGAATACGGAGCAGTTGCCTTATTGATAATTCTATTTTCTTTGCAGAACGATACAAATTCAATAGACCTATACTCTCCGTCTAGATCACTTCTGAGTCTCTTGAGTTGTTGTTCCATTTGAAGTTCAGCCTCAACCCTGAACTTCTCGAACTTCTAGAATGCTTTATCTTTTAACTAGAGCAGATTGTCACGCCCCAGTCCCAAAATACCGAGGGACTGGTCACGTGGCAATGGCCAGCAGCACACACCAATAGGCAAACCCAATTTAATGGACCCATTAGGGTGTACTTAAGCTGTAACAATAATAAATAGGTCCAATGATACAAGTCACAGTCTATTCTAATCTCATCCACAGAATATAATCACAGATCAATAGCCAGAATAAATCAAAATAAATATGATCTAACATGTCTCAATAAAAGTATCTCGGGAATAATCCGAGAATAAGTCTGATACATCAATGCAATAAACAGGAAATAAAGTTACTAGAAACCGAAATAACTGAGTATATAAAGCCAATACTCAGGAGAAGTTCTCTGGCACGATCTCGTCATCGGGTTCTGGTACTGCTCCAATGTATGCTCTGTTTGTGGTGGAAAACGAAAGAATGAAAGATGTATTCAATATGGGGTTTACACAGAACCCGCCTTCTTTGGTTTACAAACAAACTTGTACAATGTAATCCTATACGAGGATGTGGGAGTACAATTTATTTAATCTGGATATAAATTGCTATAGGTGTCTGATCTGCAGTCGATCACTTTAGCCCTTGGACCACACGATGGTGAAGAAGCGCCGTAGAAGACAGGAAGAAGCCTCGGGGGTTGCAGAAAAGGGTGGATGCATGATGCCCAGGTCGCCGATCCCTATCCTTTGTCCGAGCTCCGGGTTCCTCTCTCTCTCTCTCTCGATCTCCTCTCTCCTTGCTCGATCTTCAATTGTTCGACCTCTTCTCTGAGTCTTCAATTGTTCGATCTTTTAATTTGTCGACCTCTTTCCCCATTGATAGGGGTCTCTATTTATAGAGTTTTTGTGACAGTGACCACTCAGTTGGTGTAAAAACCGAGAAGCGGACAACACAGCACCCTTTTACATGACGGTTAAAGTAACCAATGCCTGCGTATGGATGATCTTTTGAATGAGCGTGTGACGCGGGTCCAACTAAGGGACACAACGCGTACAATTGCTACGAAGATCACGGCGTAAAAGCCACGTAGGTAGGTATCCCCCGTGTAGAAAAGATGGGCGTAAAAGCCGATGTCTGTCATCGTGGCATAGAAGCCAAGTAGGCATAAAAGCCGGGTGGGCGTAGAAGCCCGGTAGGCATAGAAGCCGAACAGGCATAGAAGCCGAGCAGGCATAGAAGCCGAACAGGCATAGAAGCCGAGCAGGCATAGAAGCCGAATGGTCGTAGAGACTGAGTGGACGTTGAAGCCGAACGGGCGTTGAAGCCGAATAGGCACAGATCCTGGGCGTAGAAGCCGCTGCGTACCGTGCCAAAATGCTGATGTGGACGTCTTTAGCCGGAATCACGGCTTTTGAAGATATAATCAAATCCCTTGCATTAAATGCAGAGATCCGCCATCATTCTGTGCATTAAATACGGAGGCGTGTTTTTGAAGGCCTGCAGCTCTCCTGTGTGTTCGTCGCAGAGACGTGCCTCGAGAAGGCTGTTACCGCCTTGTCCGCCAATCGCAGAGACGTGTCTCGAGCCCTGCACGACGTGCAGCTTTTGACGTGGCAGGCGGTTTATCCGCTGTGGAGCGTAAATAGCTCACGTCTGCCCGTGTAAAACAAGGCGGTGTATTCCCTTGCACGCGAAAGAGCGGTTTATGCTGAGGGGACTTCAGTAAACGACGGCTTGGTGATATCTTAACCAAATCCTTTGCATTAAATGCAGAGATCTGCCATCATACTGTGGAGCGCGTCCCGAGGGGTCTGCCACTGTTTTCAGCCGTCGTCTGGGTAGCCGTGCAGAACTTTTTGTCAGAAGTCAGGGGTCAGATTCACTGCGTGACTTGACAGGTTCGTTTCGGGGAAGACGAAGCGTCCCTCGTACGCTTTAAGCTTCTTCGAGAGTGGCTGAGTTTTACGCCATGGAGGCGATAAAGAACTCTCTTTTATGCTGGGGCGGCCTGGACGTACCGTACTTACGCGGATGGTCCTTTGAGCTCATATTTCACGCTGTATTTGGCGGAAGAGTTCTGTTGCATGTTCGACGGCTCTGGAGGCCTCTACTTACGCTGCTATATATTTAAGATGTCGCGTAGATCCTCCCAGCGTATTTTTCATGCTTCTACAAGACCCCCTTCAAAGCTTTTAAATTCATCGGAATTTGAAATGCTTTGAATGAAGCATGAATGGCCCCTCGTAACTCGAAACGTTTCTGAGTGAAGCGTTAAAACGGTCAAGTTTTGACGCGTTCTTTCAGGCCGGTCTTGATGGCGGATTTATTGGGGGTAGGTGTGACCTCGCTTGCCTATAAAAGGGCTGAGGAGTTAACCTGTTTCTTCCCACATTTCCTTTCACCATGCTGAGATGATCGTCGGAGTTCGTCGGGTCGACCTGAGGAAGAAGAAGACCATGTTCTTCCAGCATCTAAGGAGCCGAAAAAGACGGCGTCTTCGAGCAAATGTCCATTGCAACGATGGATCATGGAAGGATATCTTAGCCTTCCTTGCTCGGGATAATCAGCAACTTTATGCGGCCTCTCACTCGAAGAGTGGGGAGGGGTCACTTTTGACCAGGCCGCTTGCAAGTGGCGCCTCCTCTCGTTACCTTTGGTGACGAGAGGCAGACAGACCGGCCAGAGTGGCGGTGGTCTGTAGGGAAGCAGAGTTACCCTGCTTCGGAGGATGGGTCATCTGCCCAGTTGTGTATCCTCCTGCCACCGATCATCTTCTTAGAAGAAGGGGAAGACCTTTGTAGAGGGGATTTCCCTCATATGTAATCACGAAAATAAAGAAAATCCCTGTAGACAGAATTTCCCTCATATGTAATTGTGATTTTAACTTTTAATAAAGTCGTCTTTCTTCTCCGCATATGATCGTCTTTGCCATATGTTGCTGTGAAGTCTGAATATGTGTAGCTTCGACACGTCTGATTCTTTACGCTGACTCTGATAGAAAGAGTACTAGGCCCTGTCCATGGAACGCTGTTGAGCATTTTGAATATTTAGAACTGTCCTGTTGCTAGGACTGAGGGACCGCGTAGAGTTTTTCTGATGAACAGAACTTTTTGTTCAGACTTCGTCTTCAAGAATGATCTCTCAAAAAATCCCTTGGAACAGGGTCGAGGCTTTGGCCGTCAAAAACTGAATTGCCATCTTGATAGACGAGATGTTCAGACTGAAGTCTGGATGAACCTCCAATTTTGACCCGAGGAGAGTAATTTCTCAATGTTTGAACTCTGCATGCTTCGGGTACTTGGGATGCTTTGGGTCAAGAACGAGTATCTTCTGTGTGAACTCTTTGTAATTGACCGCTTGGAGAACTCGTCCGGATACACGGAAAGTCAGAGATCCGTAGTGTAGATGAGCTGGGAATCCTGAGTTCATAGCTTATTGAGCGTAGAAAGCCACCGAGCGTGAGATCATGGGTTTGTATCTGCTAAGCGTGAAGTCGTAGGTTTGTAGCCTCTCGAGCATGGGAGCTACTGAGCACAAAAGGCATCCGGGCATAAAACCATAGACTTGTAGCTGGCGAGCGTAAAACCGTAGATCCGTTGCTGTCGAGCGTAGAAAGCTCCTTAGCGTAGAACTGTAGATTCGTAGCCTGTTTAGAGAAAGAAATCTTTGAGCGTAGGGTCTGTGGACCTGTTGCTTCCGAGCGTAAACTAAACGCCACCGAGCGTGAGATCGTAGGTTTGGTAACTGCTGAGCGTGAAGTCGTAGGTTTGTAGCCTCTCGAGCATGAAAGCTACTGAGCACAAAAAGGCATCCGGGCGTAAAACCATAGACTTGTAGCTTGCGAGCGTAAAACCGTAGATCCGTTGCTGTCGAGCGTAGAAAGCCCTTTAGCGTAGAACCACGAACCTGCTTTGCACGAAAACTCTTCGAATTTTTGCTGACTGTCCGTCTTCCGAGAGTAGTGGGCTGACGTAGCATCCAATCATAACCAACTATTAATTACGAGATTTGGTTAGGGTCTCGAGGAATCCATCCGAGGATTCGAGGAGTCGATCCGACCCCTATATATATCTCGAGCTTTGGAGAAAAAACTTTTCATTCGTCTGCTGCGAAAGAGAGTCTTCGTCTGTTCGAGTTTTTTTCCGTTGCTTCTCCGAGCACTCAGAGTTTTCAGAAATGGCGCCGAAGCAAACCTCCTCCGCTAAAGGAAAGAGTGTAGGTTCTTCTTCCCATTCTTTCGCCCCGGCGAGGGAGTCTTCGGTTGTCACGCCCCGATCTCCCGTAGGCAAATCGGCCGTTCCCGCTAGGCGGGAATCACCCTCGCCAGCGCTCCCGCGGAACGATCGCTTAACCCATCCGGGCGTGATGCCGCACGAGCGTGATCTACGCCCGTGCAAGGCCATGGTTCATTGGCTGGCGGCAAGAGTTCAAAGCCACAGAGTCGCACAGATTGTCCGAGTGCAGCGGAGTCATGAACGCATAGGCAATCGGTAACAGGTTCACTGAGTCGACAAATATAGCGGAAGCATTGAAACAAGTAAAGTAATCTCTTTATTGATATGAAACATGTATTATAGGAGGCGTATAGCCGAGATTACAAGTCGCTCAAGCCTCTCTCTCTGAAACATAAAACGTGCCAAGTGGCTACAACTGTGGAATGATTGTACAGGCGATGGTCAGGCGATGTTCACAACTTATGTCTTGTATAAGCGCTTCAGTCCAGGATGCACCGTTGCAAGGCTTCAGAGGGAACTCCTGGCCTTAGTACGTACGAAGGAGGCGTCCGCACCGCATGAGGTTCTCCCGCACCCTGCATACAAACTGGTGGATTATCAGTACATTGAATGCACTGGTGGGGAAGCTACTCGCCCGCTCGACAAATCCAAACACGTAGTACAGGTTCCATGCACAACTATTAAGTTGTCTTTCTAGTTGCCTTAGGATCAGTTTTATGCAAACATTGAATAGCTTATCCTGTCGGGCAGTGCGCCGTACGATGTTAGAGGAAACACGGCGAGACTTACCAACTTACCATTTCCTTCCCTGTCCAAGGCAAACATGATTAATTCAAGCACGGTAAGTATAAACATTCAGGAGGCATAGCATATGCAAACAGGAGGGTTCTTATAACATGATCATTCAGGTGTTAAGTTATTCATTGATGCTATGCAATGACTCGCACGCGGATAGCCGCTAAGCGAGGATGACTTGTTATCTTTTGTTTCACAGGCAAGCACGCAACAGGTTAAATACACACGATAAACACACGATGCATTGCAAGCCATATTCACACGATAATCATACGAGGCATTGCAAGCATATACACACGATGATCACTAGCTGATGCCATAATGGACTAGTCAAGGACGTGAATAACATGCAACGAGAAAACACGAGGAGCTCATAAAACACGATGCGTTGCAAGTTACCCAGTCCGCACACGATTGACTATAAACACGAAGTCTGCCCGGATAGGATCGGTGCCAGTGCCCCAGCACCGTCCGCAGAACTTATATCCTTGTGCACAAGTTGTCCATGATCGAACACGATTGTTAATTTACACACGAGCACACGAGATTCATTTAGCTATTGGATATGCACAGTCTCCTGGGCTGCTGTAAGCCCGCACACGAGGGAGACTTGCAGGGAGATCCAAATACCTGAATGAGTCTTGCCACAGGATCATGATTCTTTTACTTGGCATGATACAGTCCCCTGGATCGGGAACTGCCTTGGTGACCTAACGGTCCCGAATACTTGCGGGTTCATTCAGGCACGGAACGACTACGTAGTAGTCTCCCGGGGTTTGGATGAAAACACGGTAACATTCAAGCAGACAAGCATGCGTTTCTAAGGAACATGAACAGGCACGTTGCTCGGACCCGAAGGTAAGCCGAGAGTTGAAACCGTTAAGGGACTTAGAATGCAAGGGTCTGAATATAAGCAGTATTTTCCTTTCCATGTTCTAGCAAGCAATACAAGTTGGGATTATTCCCTTAGCTAGGTGCGTTGGTTTTATTAGCATGCAGGGGATGATTCACCTAGCGACTAGCATATATAATTCCAGGTTTTATGTGTGCTGGCTAAGCAAAGACAAGTTCACCATAGCCACCCACCTTAGCGATGATTCGCCTCGGTAGAGCGATACGTCTGAGCGAGCCTCTGAAAGTCCAAGCCGGATTCCTGTAGGGACAAGTCTGGATATCCTTTGCTTCTTGATCGAGGCAAAGCAGGTCGGGACAGCTGCACGATTGTCGATTGAGTCGGTAGTCCGCTTGAGCGGAACAGGGTGTTACATCCTACCCAACTTAGAAAAAGTCTCGTCCTCGAGACTTACTAAGGGCAAGCAGTAATTTAGGGTTGAGGCAATCCTAGACAAATCGTTTGTACTTGTTTCATTTGGATATTCACTTGCACAAGCTTCAAAATCAGCATATCGCTTAGACTGGATCGTGCGCACTTTCGAAGGTACCCTCTAGCGTGAACACGTCAACCAGCTCAGTGATAGCGAAGTCTTAGCACTCGAGTTTCACCTTTTCTAAGTCTTGGATGGTGCACTAGTTCAAGGCGTCCCTCGAATAGATGCATTCAACCAAACTTAGGGTTAGTGAAAATCGGACAAGCTACTAGCGATACTCTCAAGGGTTCGCACAGGTTGGCACAAAGGCCACTCACAGCATACAACCAGACAAGCAAGCATAACATTCAAAACGCATTTTGAAAGTATTTAGACTTATTGTTGGAACATCCCATCGAGGCATTGAGAGAGAGCATGCACATAACCCACGAACGAGCTTTCGAAACAGAGATATCGAATTGAAGTCCAAAGGCGTAGAAGCCAGGCTCTGATACCAACCTGTCACGCCCCGATCTCCCGCAGGCAAATCGGCCGTTCCCGCTAGGCGGGAATCACCCTCGCCAGCGCTCCCGCAGAACGATCGCTTAACCCATCCGGGCATGATGCCGCACGAGCGTGATCCACGCCCGTGCAAGGCCATGGTTCATTGGCTGGCGGCAAGAGTTCTAAGCCACAGAGTCGCACAGATTATCCGAGTGCAGCGGAGTCATGAACGCATAGGCGATCGGTAACAGGTTCACTGAGTCGACAAATATAGCGGAAGCATTGAAACAAGTAAAGTAATCTTTTTATTAATATGAAACATGTATTACAGGCGGCGTATAGCCGAGATTACAAGTCGCTCAAGCCTCTCTCTCTGAAACATAAAACGTGCCAAGTGGCTACAACTGTGGAATGATTGTACAGGCGATGGTCAGGCGATGTTCACAACTTATGTCTTGTATAAGCGCTTCAGTCCCGGACGCACCGTTGCAAGGCTTCAGAGGGAACTCCTGGCCTTAGCACGTACGAAGGAGGCGTCCGCACCGCACGAGATTCTCCCGCACCCTGCATACAAACTGGTGGATTATCAGTACATTGAATGCACTGGTGGGGAAGCTACTCGCCCGCTCGACAAATCCAAACACGTAGTACAGGTTCCGTGCACAACTATTAAGTTGTCTTTCTAGTTGCCTTAGGATCAGTTTCATGCAAACATTGAATAGCTTATCGTGTCGGGCAGTGCGCCGTGCGATGTTAGAGGAAACACGGCGAGACTTACCAACTTACCATTTCCTTCCCTGTCCAAGGCAAACATGATTAATTCAAGCACGGTAAGTATAAACATTCAGGAGGCATAGCATATGCAGACAGGAGGGTTCTTATAACATGATCGTTCAGGTGTTAAGTTATTCATTGATGCTATGCAATAACTCGCACGCGGATAGCCGCTAAGCGAGGATGACTTGTTATCTTTTGTTTCACAGGCAAGCACGCAACAGGTTAAATACACACGATAAACACACGATGCATTGCAAGCCATATTCACACGATAATCACACGAGGCATTGCAAGCATATACACACGATGATCACTGGCTGATGCCATAATGGACTAGTCAAGGACGTGAATAACATGCAACGAGAAAACACGAGGAGCTCATAAAACACGATGCGTTGCAAGTTACCCAGTCCGCACACGATTGACTATAAACACGAAGTCTGCCCGGATCGGATCGGTGCCAGTGCCCCAGCACCGTTCACAGAACTTATATCCTTGTGCACAAGTTGTCCATGATCGAACACGATTGTTAATTTACACACGAGCACACGAGATTCATTTAGCTATTGGATATGCACAGTCTCCTGGGCTGCTGTAAGCCCGCACACGAGGGAGACTTGCAGGGAGATCCAAATACCTGAATGAGTCTTGCCACAGAAACATGATTCTTTTACTTGGCATGATACAGTCCCCTAGATCGGGAACTGCCTTGGTGACCTAACGGTCCCGAATACTTGCGGGTTCATTCAGGCACGGAACGACTACGTAGTAGTCTCCCGGGGTTTGGATAAAAACACGGTAACATTCAAGCAGACAAGCATGCGTTTCTAAGGAACATGAACAGGCACGTTGCTCGGACCCGAAGGTAAGCCGAGAGTTAAAACCGTTAAGGGACTTAGCATGCGAGAGTCTGAATATAAGCAGTATTTCCCTTTCCATGTTCTAGCAAGCAATATAAGTTGGGATTATTCCCTTAGCTAGGTGCGTTGGTTTTATTAGCATGCAGGGGGTGATTCACCTAGCGACTAGCATATATGATTCTAGGTTTTATGTGTGCTGGCTAAGCAAAGACAAGTTCACCGTAGCCACCCACCTTAGCGATGATTCGCCTCGGTAGAGCGATACGTCTGAGCGAGCCTCTGAAAGTCCAAGCCGGATTCCTGTAGGGACAAGTCTGGATATCCTTTGCTTCTTGATCGAGGCAAAGCAGGTCGGGACAGCTGCACGATTGTCGATTGAGTCGGCAGTCCGCTTGAGCGGAATAGGGTGTTACATCGGTTGGGCAAGGCGAACTTCATCCTGAGCAAAGTATCCCGCCGTCGAGCAGCGCTCCTGGCCTTAGAGGTAGAGCCCTTTTGGATGACATAGAATGACGAAAAATCTTTCGCACACGTTGAACGTGACCGCGCTAGGTCGTCTTCTGTGCTGATAGCCTCTTTGAGGAAGTTGATGCACGGAGACGTTTTCATCTTTTACGCTCACATTTCTAATGTGCCAGCGTAAGGGCTCCATCGTTTTCCCAGTTCTGGGCGTAACAGCTCCGACTGTCGAAAACGTGGTGTATACTATAAAATTTTTAGTTTTACGTCTGGGGGCGGAGCCTCCGGCGTAATAACTAGAATTTTTGGTAGCCCGGCGTAAAGCACGGATCGTACGCTGCCAGTTACGTCTCTGGATGAGACTTCCTGCGTAAATGGCCAAATTTGTACAGTCTTGGCGTAAAGCGCAGACTGTCGTTTCTCAGTCCTCATGCTGCAAGATTTCTAATGAATGTCTTTCTCGCGCTTTTGCAGTTAATTTGGGTGAGTCTCCCCTGGCTGAGGTGATGGATTCTGCCGCCGGGATGCTGCATTCGAACTATCTGGAGGATCTGTCCCACGTGGCATTTCCTATCTCCGGACCCCAGTATCCTGAGGGAAGGGAGATTTTGATATCGGCCCAGGGTGAGCGAACGCTGCTGAGTATGATTAACGGGGAGCCCCTGACGTATATAGACGGGGAGCAGTACATAAAGCTAGCTTTTCTCTTTGGGGACATGATCGATAAACGGTCCCAGACGAAGCCTAAGAGAGAACCTTGGGTATTTCCTGCCGGGAACCTGGTTTTGTACCTGCCGACGATGCCGAGGGATTATCCCATCTCGGCCTTCTTCCATGCGACACACCGTAGGAGGATGTCGTGGAACCTGACGCCCGATCTTCACGGCAAACCGGGAAAGATCTTTCATTTGAAAGGAGCTGACCAGGGGTCGTTTGTCAGTCATCCTTCTGGCCTCGTGACGTCGTTCAGGGGACTGAGCCCGGGCAGTGCTCCGAGCAAGGACAGTCTAGTGATCCAGCCGGTCCAGTTGCCGACTTTCTGCAACGACTTCATGGGGCGAGGGGGAGTATATCCCAAGGAGAATCCTCGATGCAACGGGTGGATCACTCCAACAAACCGTCGATGGGCCTGCCTTGTTGACTGGGCCTTGAAGCACTGTCAGAGGGAGCTGGAGTGCATTGGGCTGTATGCCGCTGTGAGTGCGACCAGTGTTGGGTTGCCTGCTAACCCTAACCTGTACTTGGCACTGATGGAGCGATATATTTCGCTCACTGGGACTTTCGCCACTCCGCTGGGGGAGTTGAGATTGGCCCTCCATGAGATGGCAGCGATCTCGAGGCTGCCGATGGGGGATATCCCATATGAAGAGTACGTCCCCACCAATCGGGAGTTGGGGGATTCGGACCCTCGGGTAGTAGAGGTATATCAGGAGCTGATGTGCCACTACTTCGCGTGCACGGCCTTTTATGACGAGCCTTCTGATTTGGCCCATACTACCAAGTGGACGTCCTACCTCTTCTTCCACCGGGCCAGGGCTGCCAAGCCGGAGAAAGTTTTTGGGGGCAAGGATGAGCCCATAAATTGTTTGGGCGTGCTTAGTGCCCAGGTCGTCGAGGCTCTTATGGATGACGCCAAGGCTTCGGACCAGATTCTTGACGACGGGGTAGGAAAGTATCCCGAAGGCACTAAGGCCTAT
Organism: Iris macrosiphon; assembly: GCA_036927795.1. Taxonomy (NCBI): domain Eukaryota; kingdom Viridiplantae; phylum Streptophyta; class Magnoliopsida; order Asparagales; family Iridaceae; genus Iris; species Iris macrosiphon. Next base: position 155,266,591 of record JAYESA010000017.1, on the reverse strand, counting down.
AGCTACTTGAGGCGTTGCCGGAGACCTCTATCCAAGAAAGCCCAGCTGGCTGGTTTCCTCTCCATATGGCTGCGTCGAGTAGTGGTGCCCGGCACTGCATCTGCGGACCGCATTCACCGGAACATCCTGTGGCCCACGGTGCGTCTGGTATTTGGGGCAAGACTGGGTCTGCTCCCTGCTATGGTGTGCCGTATACAGGCTGGCCTGAGGGCCATGACTGACGGGCTGCTCGCCGATGAGACTCGGCGTAAAAGCTTTCCTCGGGTGGAATTACCATACCTGTATTTGATGGGATGGTTAATTCTGCACAACCCTCGGGTGATGTTCCATGGCTCCGGTAGTAGCCCGGGGGGTAGCTTTCTGCTGAATTATAAGGACTCTCCCTGGAATGTGAACACAGTTTTAGACTGTAGGCTGACACTGGGCCTCAGTCATGGCTGGAAGCTCCTTTGCATTGCTCCCCCGGCACATCGTAATCAATCGGGGATTAGGCTGGAGGATTTAGGTGGAGAGAAGACTAATCTTTCTCCGAAGGCCTTCAAGTGGTTGATCTGTATCAGGCCTTCCTACTTGTTGTATAGAAGTAAAGATCATTGCTTCCTCGAGCCTTACTTGCCTAGTCGGTTCGTAAGGCAATTTGGGTACGACCAGTTGCACGTGGGCAATGCCGTTACCAGCTTCAGGTCCAGGGGCGGCCTCATCGATGGAGCCAGAGGATGGCGATACTTCATCATGGGATGCACTGGAGCAATCTTTACCGTGCCGGTCGTCACACTCTCCACGGAGCTGCGCATCCTACATTCGTATGCCCAGTTCTACGTAGCGGTTAACACCTTCCACCGTAATTTTGACACGCGTGGGAGTTTTATGGTGCCGCCTTCCACGCCTGGGGGAAGAGTCGAAGTCCCTTCGGTTTCTCCTGACGAGGGTGAGGAGTTTGCTACTCCTGATGAGCCGTTGGTGACGGTGCCGAGGTGTGAAGTGCCTCTGCCTGCGGGGGCTTTGGTAGTCTCTGGGAAGCGAAGGGCCGCTGCTCCCCAGGAGATTTCTCCTTGCAAGAGGAAGAGGACGATCAATCGTTCTCTTCGAATCCTTGGCATCGAGGCTCCCAGAGAGGAACCTGCTGTTTCGCCTGTCGAGGATGTTTCCCTGATCGGGGGTTCCTCGCCTTCTAGAGAGGGACCCTCAATTTCGGCTGGCGGTGCTATGGCATTCCGTCTTGAGGATGTCGTCGCCGCTACTGCCTCCGGTAGTGGTACGAGATTGTCGGTGTGGCCGGGGCAGATGGGAGAATCTTTCCTTAGACCAGCAACGGATGAAACCCCTGCCGTGTCCGTGAGTATACCTGGCGAGGTCCCAACTGACAAACCTCGACCGCGTCTTGGTGGAGGCTTAGTAGAGCTCCTGGCGATGTCGGTTGGCCCACCCCCTTCTCCAGGTATGACAGTTCGCATTATGTCATTAAGGCGTGATTTAGCTACCTCGACTGCAGATGAGTCGTACATACCGCTGGCCACGGGTAAATGTCATCTTTATGTCTCCTTTTTAGAAAGAGTACCATTATATTGATATCAACTCTCTTGTCCTTTTCCCAGGGGATGGCGTCCACGGGGAATATAGCTTTGAAGCGCCTTCTGGCTCTGCTCCGGTTCCTGGCGATGATACGGAGGTGTTTGATCTTGAGGAGGAAATATCTTCGGGGGCCGGTTCGCCTATTGAAGAGGCTTCGATATCCCAAGAAGAAGAAGAGCCTGTCATTGCGACTACTTTGGTTGACGTGCCTCTTTTGATCGCACCACCTGTTGAGGCGACGGTTGTGACCACTTCGTCCACAATCGTCCCTGGAGGGGGATTTGCCAATGCCGCGGCCACTCCTGGGGCCCAATCGGATTTAGCTGCGCTGACCGAGCAATATACCCGTGTCTTCTATGCTACTTTGAAAGTGCTGATACCGATGGTGCTAAAGGGGAATCTGGATCTCGAGCGCCTGAAGAAGTCCTCTCGGATCCCGATAGAGGCGATCCGGGATTTTGACGGCACCGGGATAGCTGATGCCCTGGAGGCGATGGTTAATGGTTTGGAGCAACCCATTAACGAATATCTGCAGCTAACTCGGGGCGATATTGAAGCTGAGGTCCGATCCAGATATGACTTCATAACTGCGCAGTTTGCCAAACGGATGGAGAGCTTAGATAAACTCGCTCAAACACGTCAGTTGGAGATGGACGAAAGAAAGACCGTCGAGGAGGAGGCCCTTGCCCTTCAACTGAAGTGCCAATCCGAGCATGAAGAGAATGTAGCGAGGGCTCACAAGTTGAAAGAGGAGCTCGCTCAGGCAGAGGAGTGGGCTTCCCAGTCGTTGGCAGGTCTAGACGTAGCGACCGCTCGATTGAGTGCAGCACGACGGGACCTGGATCGTGCAGAAGCTGCCCGAGCGGGTGTTCGTCGGGCGAGGGCCGAATTGTCCCTCAGGGGAGACAACGAAGCACGGCTGGAGCAGGCCCGTGCCGATACCTTGGCCTGCAGAGATGAGAGGATAGCCGTACTGGCACGGCAGATTCATGATCTGACTGCTCCACCGCAATGATGTACCCTCTTTTTTTTTTTGCTTGCCAGTGTAATTCTGCTCTTTCTTGGGAATAAAGCGAACTCTTTTCTGACTTTGTGGACCCATCATTTCGGAATGTAAATGACAGGTTTGGGCGAGAGTGATATCAGAGGTAGTATGGACGTGATAAACTCTCAGGAAACTCTAGCAGGACATATTTATTCAGAGGTCATACGGACATGATAGAATATGCTCTGACTAAGGTTTGTTGGTAAGATACTATCAGAGGTGATATGGATATGATAGGCTCTCAAGAAACTTCAGCAAGACACATTTATTCAGAGGTCATACGGACATGATAGAATATGCTCTGACTAAGGCTTGTAGGTAAGATACTATCAGAGGTGATATGGACATGATAGGCTCTCAAGAAACTTCAGCAGGACACATTTATTCAGAGGTCATACGGACATGATAGGATATGTTCTGGCTAAGGTTTGTAGGTGAGATACTATCAGAGGTGATATGGACATGATAGGCTCTCAAAAAACTTCAGCAGGACACATTTATTCAGAGGTCATACGGACATGATAGGATATGTTCTGGCTAAGGTTTGTAGGCTTGTTCTGGAAGTAGTTTTGTCAGAATTTGAGGTTTCCGCTATATTCTACCCGAGCAGAGGAGATTAAGCATAGTACCTTTTTAGGAATTTGCCGTTGATATGAGCCATTAACAGGTCTCCATTAGGCTGGGCTAACCTGTAAGCGCCATTTGAGAACGTTGTCTCGACCACATAAGGACCCTCCCATTTGGGCTGGAATTTGCCTTTACTCCTGTGGGTAAGAATCATCGGCCTTCTTACGGCTAGAACTAGCTCGCCGACTCTGAACACTCTTTCCTTTACTTTATGATTGAAAGCTCTGGAAATGCGTGCTTGGTAGAGCGCGATGCGCTGCTGAGCTTGGAGGCGTTTCTCGTCTAATCCTTCTAGATCCTGAAGTCTTAAAAGGTCGTTCTTCTCTTGAGTCAACTCGTTAGCCACGGCTATTCTGAGTGACGGGATCTGGACTTCAATGGGGAGAACTACTTCGCTCCCGTAGACTAGTGAGAATGGAGTGCAACCTGTCGGTGTTCGTACCGTTGTGCGATATGCCCAGAGGCATTCGCCCAGTCTCTCATTCCAATCTCTCTTGTTTGAAGAGACGAACTTCTTCAAGAGTTTGATAATGGTTTTGTTGAAAGCTTCCGCCAAACCATTAGCAGCTGGATAATATGCCGTAGAGGCAATATTATGTATCCGATTTTTATCGCAAAATCGATGAAACGCTTCACTGATGAACTGAGGCCCATTGTCATGAATTATCCTCCGAGGTACCCCGAAGCGATAGATGACGTGATGCTTAATGAAGCTGATCACATTAGACGCTTTTACCTCTGCGAGAGGGATTGCCTCTGCCCACTTGGAGAAGTAATCCGTGATGGCCAGTATGAACTAGTGACCCCTGGAAGAAGACGGATGGATAAGACCAATGACATCCATACCCCATACTTCGAAAGGCCAGGATGCAACCGTAGGATGTAGATATTCAGACGGTTGATGTATGAAGTCCGCATGGACCTGACAGGCCTTGCATTGTTTTGCATAGCTAATCGCGTCTGTGATCACAGTAGGCCAGTAGTAGCCCATTCTCCTGATACGATCCTGTAGCTTAGGACCGGGTTGATGCGCTCCACATATGCCATCGTGAGCTTCACGGATGATCATCTGTGCCTCATCGTCAGAGAGGTATCTTAGTAGCAGTCCGTCATAGGTCCGACGATATAGGCATTGTGAAGATGCATCGAAGTAGAAGCGTAAGGACCGACTCTTGACGGATACTGCTTCTTTAGGGTCTTCCGACAAGATTTCGTATGCCACGAAATCTATGAAAGGACTCTTCCAATCTCGTCCGGGAGGATTGGCGTATGCAGCGTAGCTGCATTCTATGTGAGAGTTGTTTTTCACACAGAATAAATCTCTGTTAAGAAGGATTACCGAGTCCTGCCTTCTTATAGGAGTAGCCAGATCTGCGGCTAGACTGGCTAGGGCATCAGCTTCATGATTCAGGGATCAAGGTACATGCTCCAGGAAGAACCCTTTGAATGTCACGGCTATCTCGACCGTTGCTTGGTGATAGGGGATGAGGTCTGGATTCCGGACTTCATATATTCCTCTGACTTGATTGACGATAAGTAGGGAATCACCAAAAGCTTCCAGGGATTCGACCCCCAGCTCTTTAGCGACTTGGAGCCCGATTAGAAGAGCGTTATACTCTGCCACATTGTTGGAGCAGGGCTCGTTGAGAGAGTATGCCCGGTAGATGATGAGTTTGTCGGGAGTAACTAGGACGATTCCTACTCCTGAGACCACACTTCCCCTAGGACCGGTTCTGGAGGCACCATCAAAGAATAGTTGCCACGCGTCACTCTCTGTCGTGGAATTACATTCTGCGACTTCGTCAGGGATGTCCTCGTACAACATGGAGGTCTCGGGATTGGATGAGCAGCTAGGAAGTCGGCCAATGCTTGGCCTTTGATGGACTTCTGAGGGACGTACACCATGTTATATGGTGTTAACATCATCGCCCACGTTGCGAGTCGGGAATTAAGAGCACTTGGCTTGCTCGTTAGTACTCGAAGAGGGTTGATCCTGGGGATGATATGGATAGTCTGGCCAGTGACATAGTGCCGCGTCTTCTGGATAGCGAACATCAGAGCCAAGCATTCTTTCTCCACTGGGTTGTACCGGTGTTCGGCTCCGACCATCATTCTACTTAGATAGTAGATAGCATGTTCATGCCCTACATCGTTCTTCTGTGCAAGAAGAGCTCCCAAGGAATGGTCCATTGCTCGAACATATAGGAAGAATGGTCTTCCTACGACGGGGGGCACCAGAACTGGCGGATGAGTGAGGTAGCGTTTGATATCGTTAAACGCTTGTTGACAGGCTTCGTCCCATACGAAGGATACACCTTTCTTCATGAGGCAAGAAAAAGGCTGACATCTTCCGGAGAGGTTGGATATGAATCTCCGGATGTAAGCCAGACGACCTTGAAATCCCCTAAGTTCCCTCAGATTGCGAGGCGACCACATTTCTACGATGGCTTGGACTTTCTCAGGGTCCACTTGGATGCCTTTGGCGGTAATGACAAATCCCAGGAATTTGCCGCTAGATACACCCAGAAAGGACTTCGTAGGATTCATCTTGAGTTGATGTTGGCGCATTAACTCGAACACCAACCTCAAGTCTCGAATGTGATCGTCCTTGAGGCGACTTTTGACAGCTATGTCATCTACGTAGCATTCCACCGTTTTGCGTAGATGCTCATGGAATATGTTACTCATAGCTCGTTGGTATGTTGCCCCGGCGTTCTTTAATCCGAAGGGCATTACTGTATAGCAATATACCCCCAGTGGTGTTCGGAAGGCGGTATGCTTCTCGTCTCCAGTATGCATCTTGATCTGATTGTACCCCGAGAATCTGTCCATGAAAGACATACGTTCAAAACCGCAGGTGTTGTCGATCATGATGTCTGTGATGGGAAGAGGGAACTCATCCTTGGGGCAGGCCGCATTCAGATCCCGGTAATCGATGCAGATGCGTATTTTCCCATTTTTCTTCACGACTGGGACAACGTTGGCGACCCAGTCGGGATGTTGTTCCTCCCGAATAAAACTGCAGGCTATCAACTTTTTGACTTTGGCTTCAATGGCGTCCATCATATCCGGACGGAACCGGCGCTGGTATTGCTTTACCGGCTTTAAATCGGGTGATATATTGAGTTTGTGGGTAGCCATCTCTGGATCAAGTCCTGGCATATCCTCATAATTCCACGCGAAGACGTCGATGTATTCTTTTATCAGTTGAATAACTTCTTCCCTTTCGGCTGGGGAAAGATTGTTACTGATAAATATTGGCCTCGGTGAGAGTTTATCCCCAACGTCGATCTGGATAACTTTATCTTCAGTGGGAGGTTCTCTCTGCTCGAAGCGGAACTCCCATTGTGTATCCATCTGTTGAGCCCAAGAGTCATTTTCGAACGGCTCAGACTCTGGCTCGTTCGCTCTGCAGGGATCTGTCATTACCATATTTACTGATAATGTCCGTTCGAGAGCGTCTAGTGAGTCGGGGGGTGACGAGCCATCTTGATAGGAGGAAAGGACATTCTCGCCTGATTTGGAGGAGGCGATATACCCTAACCCGAAATGGGTCTGTTGATAGCGGGGATTGCCGAACAGTGGCGTTCGTCTGCCCTTTCCGTAGTTGAGGCCTGGCTTCCGCTCCAAGTCGTAGCCCATGCTTTGCATGATCCTCAATGCCTGTGGGCTGTATTGGTGGACCTGCATCTTCTCAGTATCGTTATCGAGAGGATCCTCTTGGACCGTCGGTTGATTGCGCATGCGGCCGAAGACTATTGTATGCTGGTTGCCGCTGGTAGACGGGACGAGGAAGATAGAGTCCTCTTGTGGTCCGTATGCCGCGACAACATTGGATGATGATGTCACCTCCCATATGTACGGGTGATAGGAATCCATAGCTGCCAAGAATTTTTGTGCTATAGGTTCTATATCGTCATGGGGAGAGGATTCCTGGTTCGGAATCAGAGCGTTGATATACTGGAAAAGAGGATGTTTATTATCATCTGGGGCTCGGTTCCTGGTTGCATTTACATCAGTTGGCTGCTTGTGGCGCCGGAGGTTGATGACCAAGGGAGGAAGCTTTCGGTTTGAAGTGATCACGAGAGGATCACCCCCTTTTCCTGAACCGGATCTGTTAAGGCGGATAGCCATAGGTTCCATGGCTTTTGGACGAGTGGTTCGTCCCTTTACCCTGATTGACAGTGGTAGTGCGACAGAGGGTTCTTCTGGCTCCCGGTGGGATTCCTTCTCTGCCTCGTCTGAAACCTCTTTCGTGTGGTCATGAGAGTACAACACGGCATCGGAATAGTAGGATTCTACTCCTTTGAATGGGTTTAAGTCAGCAATCTCCGTTCGTACTGTTCCTTGTGCGTCTACATATTTAAGACATTGATGTAGAGTTGAAGGAACAATGTTGTGGTCGTGGATCCACGGTCTTCCCAGCAAGATGTTGTAGGATACCTCTGAATCGATGACGTAACATGTGGCTACCGATCTGAGGTTGCCAATTTGGATCCTCAGGCAAATTTTTCCCAAAGGCTTGCTCTTTCCAGCGTTGAAATCCACGATTGTGGTGGTGGTGAAAGCTAACTCGCTAGTAGGGATCCTCAGTGGCCTGAGCAGACTGTGGGGGATTATGCTGATTGACGATCCGGGTCTATGTGAATCCGGTCGACCTCCATGGAACCGACGTACCCGGTATAATAGAGGGGCCTGTCATGCTTGTTATGTTTCAATAGCATATCGTCTTGAGTGAAAGTGATATTCGGCACCACCTCCATCACACTGTGGCACTGGGGACACGCCACTAGTTCTTCGTCGGGGGACTTGAGCTGGGTCAAGCATGCCTCTGCCTGCATTAGTGCTTCACTCAGGGCTAGACGAGTGTCCTAGGAGAGCCTGAGTAGCTCGAAGATGGACAGCCTGGCTGGTGTATTAGCCAGTTGGGCCAGGATGTCGAAGTTGTAGGGCTTTTCTAAACCTTTGTTAGGGATGTTTCTCACAGGTTTATCAAAGCGAACTTCCTTCTGCTTCCCCTTGTCCGTTGGAGTCGGCCTTGCAGGATCGGTCTCTGGCCCGACGGACTCGGGTCCCGAAGGTTTGGTGGCCGAACTACCCGCCGGTGCACCTTCCTGATTTTCTTCGTAGTCATTGAGGTAAGCTCTCCCTGAACGGGTTGCGGCTAGTACCTCGTCCTCGTCTGACGGTGCAGAAGTTGCAACCATATGACATGGTTTGCATTTGGAGCTCTTTCTAGACGCAGCTCTAGGAGCATTAGGTTCTTTCTCGAGCTCTGACACTAGATCCGGATGAACCCACATGATCTCGCCTCGCCGGGTGGTAAGGGGTACCAGGTCATGATTTTGACCCCTAGCTAGAGGGAGATTGACGATGTTCATCGTGGTCCGAGAGATAGGCGCAACACCATTCGGGACCTCCTGGGGAGGCAGATTGCCAAACTGTAGAGAGACCATGTTGGCTGTGACTGTCTTCTCAGTGTTGTGCAGGGTTATGGCTTTGGCATCGATCAAACCCTGGATCTTCCTTTTCAGTATGTAACACGCCTTTGTCGGGTGGTGCACATATCTGTGGAAGACGCAGTATTTGGGGTCGTCAGTACTGCCGACTTCTTGGGGCCATTTTAACTCCGGAAGGGTGATCTTGCCACTTTTGACGAGACACTCGAATATACTTGGGATATCCTCGTCGTCAAAGGAGTAGACTTCTACGGGCCTGGACGTCCCTGGTCTCGTTTGCGTGGTTGCCGCAATCTTTTGTCTGGACGTATTGACCGTCAGAGCTTCTTTCCCTTTTGGACCACGAGGATGGTCGCTGCTGGGAGATGACTTCTTGCCTTTGTCAGAGGCGGAGATCATAATGCCATTGTCGCACGCATTGCGACTGTTGTCTTCAGCGGCTACGGCCGAGAGGATGAACGAGGGCCAATCACGGAACTGATATGGTCCTGTGAACACCGAGACCACGAGAAGGAGATTTTTCCTGCAAATGTCTACCAATGCAGAGTCTGGAACTCCTGGAGGCATCTGTAAGGTAGCCTGACGAAAACGCTCGATGAAGGCGCGAACGTCTTCTTTTTCTCTTTGCTTGACTTCGATGAGAGAGGACATGGACATGTCCATTCCTCCCTCGTAGAATCGCGTGAAGAATAAAGCTTTGAAGTCTTCGAAGGAAGTGATGCAGTTGTCCGCCAAGCTACGGTACCACTGATAGGCTACTCCCGAGAGGCAGCCTTTGAACACCCGGGTGAGGAGGGCGTCGTTCCCTTGCAGTAACACCGTCATCATACTAAAATAGTTCATGTACTGACTTGGTGATATTTTCCCCTCGAACAGGGCCATGGTCTGAGGTTTGTACCTCAGAGGGAAAGGGACCTCTTCCCAGATAGCTGGGTAAGGCTGGTTGATTCCCAGTTTCTTGAGCTGATCTTTGTGCTTCAAGGTGTCAAACTGGGCTTTCAACTCTCGCACTGCCTGCATCGGATTTTCAGCCAGAGGCGGGACTACGGAGTGGTGCGGAGTTGGCTGCATTGTGACTCCAACGGGAGGCAATATATTCTCCGAAAGCGGAGGAACCGCTGACTCTTGATCTAGAGCAGGTCCTTGGCTTGGATTAGATGGTGGCAAGTCCACCCCCACACGTATCTAAGTTGGCGGGACCGATGCTTGAGCCATGGTAGTTACGTGCTGGGTTAGCATCATCTGGTGCATGTTTTCCATCATGGATTGCATTTGTTTCAGAGATGTTTCCAGCATAGTGATGCGTTGCTCCGCGTTTCCTGATGGTGAAGCCTCCTCGCGTTCATCTTCAACGGCGTAAACTTCCATCTCCCTGGGTGTCGTCAAAGGATGAGTGTAGGTCGCTGTAGAAGTCGACTCTACGCTTTCAGCATCTGATTCAGGGGCCTGGCTATCCTCAGCGTCGGAATCAGAAGAGGATGAAGCTGGTCGTCGTGATCTTGCACGTGTGTTTTGGAACACTCCGGCTTCAGCGTTTCTGAGGAGTCCATTGAACCTCCTTCGGCTCGGAGGCCTGGAGGGATGACGTCTTGAGTTCGAACCCCGTCTAGGCATGCGTGAAGCCATGTTTACAGATGCATGCGCGGGCTCCTTTCCCTAAAAAGACAGAAAGTAGCTTAACCGGTCGAAGACCGGTCGTCTTGTATTAGAGCAACAACAGTTAATCACAACTCTATGGCTATTGCAACAGTGCTCGTCAGGAGGCATAATAGACATATTGGAAGGTTCCCTCTCTTTGCGCTTCTGGATTAGATATTTGCGCAGGTCAGGAGGAGTTGCAGAAGAGGATGATAGTTTGCTTCCTCTGCTCCTATCAGTGGTCATGCGGAGGTTGGGCACCATGGCCCTTGTTGTGCCACCTGTGTACAACAGGTTGGCCATCTGGGTGGCGGATAACCCCTGGCGTATCTTGGAGATTTGCTCAGGCTGGCGTGAAGCTGAAGAGGTCCTCAGTCGGCCATCGGCTTCTTGCGTAATCCGGAGGGTATGCAGATTGTTCCCTCGCTGGCGTAAGGGTCGAGCAGTTACGTATTCCGCCGTCTGTTTTCCTCCGCGGAGATCACAGCACTCATCTGGTTCCCCATAGAGGTCAGACGTCGTCTTATGTGCGGAGCGTGACCTGTACTTCTGTTTTGGCGCTAAGGCATCATCAGAAGTTTTGTCTGTACCGCGCGTAGCGGGAGACTGATTTCTGCACGTAAGGCGCAGTAGATACTCCTGGGTCAGCGCTGAGGCTTTGCCCGAAGTTTTGTCTGTACCGCGCGTAGCGGGAGACTGGTTTCTACGCGTAGAGCGCAGTGGATACTTCTGGGTTAGCGCTGAGGCTTTGCCCGAAGTTTTGTCTGTACCGCGCCTAGTGGGAGACTGAATTTTACGTGCGGGGCACGGAGGATACTTCTGGGTTAGCGCTGAGGCTTTTCCCGAAGTTTTGTCTGTACCGCGCGTAGCGGGAGACTGAATTTTACGTGCGCGGCACAGAGGGAGCGATGCTACAACCTCATTGGTCGGAGAGATCGGAGAGTCCACAGGAACAGTAGAGGATGTCTTGGGCATCCAGACCTTGCGTAGATTCCTGTTGTCTTGGACGGAGAGAGGGTGAGAGCTACCCCCGGTTCGAAGCATGTCTTCGTAGGCAGACTGGTCGAATTGGACGACCAGTGTCTTCTTCACGATTCCTATAGATACCGCATCGTGTTGAGCAATTACTTCCTCATCAGAAGAGAAAGCTATCCCCAGCAGAGTCGCCATCTTGTTTGTGGTGGAAAACGAAAGAATGAAAGATGTATTCAATATGGGGTTTACGCAGAACCCGCCTTCTTTGGTTTACAAACAAACTTGTATAATGTAATCCTATACGAGGATGTGGGAGTACAATTTATTTAATCTGGGTATAAATTGCTATAGGTGTCTGATCTGCAGTCGATCACTTTAGCCCTTGGACCACACGATGGTGAAGAAGCGCCGTAGAAGACAGGAAGCAGCCTCGGGGGTTGCAGAAAAGGGTGGATGCACGATGCCCAGGTCGCCGATCCCTATCCTTTGTCCGAGCTCCGGGTTCCTCTCTCTCTCTCTCTCTCTCTCTCTCTCTCTCTCTCTCTCTCTCGATCTCCTCTCTCCTTGCTCGATCTTCAATTGTTCGACCTCTTCTCTGAGTCTTCAATTGTTCGATCTTTTAATTTGTCGACCTCTTTCCCCATTGATAGGGGTCTCTATTTATAGAGTTTTTGTGACAGTGACCACTCAGTTGGTGTAAAAACCGAGGAGCGGACAACACAGCACCCTTTTATACGACGGTTAAACTAACCAATGCCTGCGTATGGATGATCTTTTGAATGAGCGTGTGACGCGGGTCCAACTAAGGGACACAACGCGTACAATTGCTACGAAGATCACGGCGTAAAAGCCACGTAGGTAGGTATCCCCCGTGTAGAAGAGATGGGCGTAAAAGCCGATGTTTGTCATCGTGGCATAGAAGCCAAGTAGGCATAAAAGCCGGGTGGGCGTAGAAGCCCGGTAGGCATAGAAGCCGAACAGGCATAGAAGCCGAGCAGGCATAGAAGCCGAACAGGCATAGAAGCCGAACAGGCATAGAAGCCGAGCAGGCATAGAAGCCGAATGGTCGTAGAGACTGAGTGGGCGTTGAAGCCGAACGGACGTTGAAGCCGAATAGGCACAGATCCTGGGCGTAGAAGCCGCTGCGTACCGTGCCAAAATGCTGATGTGGACGTCTTTAGCCGAAATCACGGCTTTTGAAGATATAATCAAATTCCTTGCATTAAATGCAGAAATCCGCCATCATTCTGTGCATTAAATGCGGATGCGTGTTTTTGAAGGCCTGCAGCTCTCATGTGTGTTCGTCGCAGAGACGTGCCTCGAGAAGGCTGTTACCGCCTTGTCCGCCAATCGCAGAGACGTGTCTCGAGCCCTGCGCGACGTGCAGCTTTTGACGTGGCAGGCGGTTTGTCCGCTGTGGAGCGTAAACAGCTCACGTCTGCCCGTGTAAAACAAGGCGGTGTATTCCCTTGCACGCGAAAGAGCGGTTTATGCTGAGGGGACTTCAGTAAACGACGGCTTGGTGATATCTTAACCAAATCCTCTGCATTAAATGTAGAGATCTGCCATCATACTGTGGAGCGCGTCCCAAGGGGACTGCCACTGTTTTCAGCCGTCGTCTGGGTAGCCGTGCAGCACTTTTTGTCAGAAGTCAGGGGTCAGATTCACTGCGTGACTTGACAGGTTCGTTTCGGGGAAGACGAAGCGTCCCTCGTACGCTTTAAGCTTCTTCGAGAGTGGCTGAGTTTTACGCCATGGAGGCGATAAAGAACTCTCTTTTATGCTGGGGCGGCCTGGACGTACCGTACTTACGCGGATGGTCCTTTGAGCTCATATTTCATGCTGTATTTGGCGGAAGAACTCTGTTGCATGTTCGACGGCTCTGGAGGCCTCTGCTTACGCTGCTCTATATTTAAGATGCCGCGTAGATCCTCCCAGCATATTTTTTTATGCTTCTACATGCTCCTGTCTCGTATACCTCGGGATAGATTTCCTCGGCTAAACCTGGGGACACAATCCGGATCCAGGTCAAGGTACAAGAATAACTCAAGCCAAAATAATTGCAGTGCAATAATAAATTAAACAAGAGGGTAAACTATGTAACCAGCTATGTGATATGCAAGTTGAGAGCATCACTAGAACTCAGGCTGAGACCACTACAAGCTCTGTGTCGGGGAGCCGGTAGCAGTTATACTATGTAGTTATACTATGTAGTTTACTATGTAGTGGGCCTACGACACCATATATAAAATCAGCCTGTAGCCTGTATGTCTCTCCCCACCCAATGTAATCACACGTCTCATGTTCACGATGTCTCATGTCCATGTCACGCGAGATCAAATCTAATGCAGCAAGTTATATGATAGCTATGAATATATTGTCTATGTCACAAATCTTGTAACCTATACAGAATTACCATGAATATCTCAGGAAGATTCTGTCTCGTAAGCAGTGTCAAGTGTCCTATGGTATGACGTACTTGATGATGCAAGCACGAGGATGTATAGGGTCACGATATCAATCTCTAGTGACGTTACACGACTCCGCGTACGGCGTCGACACCCGAATATTATTCGGACATTAAGCAACGTCTCACGGTCCTTGGTTGACTATGTACATCACAGAAGTATATATATATATGAATAAATCAAGAATAATGTCAGATAACTACTGCAAGTTTGGCAAGGTACACTTGCTTGGGGTTTGAATACCAATAGCTGTCCCTGTATCAGTGGATTCTGCAGGTACTCCTCCAAAAGCTGAAATAGACATCACCATCAGATTCAAAAAATATCAAATAGCTAGAAATGCATGTCCTTGAGTCCAATTTGAACACAGGGGCAAAAAAAACAGTTTCTGGTCAAAGCGGGGTCCACATGTGGACCGTTTCGCACCGAAAAATGTATCAGAAATAATATTCTCCAAATTCATCAAACTTAGTGTCAACAAGTCCAGAATGATGATACGAACCCAACGGAACTTCCAGAATTGGATTCCGATGAGCCGATCACAAAATCGCCCGTTAAGTGGAGCCGCGGGGCCCACGATACGCGATTTTGTCAACGTTCTCAGAATCGAACCAAACTTGGGTCACAGGACCATCGTATTGCTACGAGTCCGATGGTGGAAGTTTTGTTTTAATCCGACGTGTGTACACAAAATTATAACGAGTTCTGGAACAGGGGCGATACGAGACGTTGTCGACGGATACGCGTTGATTCCGGGGTGCAAGCACATCCAAATCAACTTTTGTGAAATCACACACGTCCGTATCAACGGCGCGCACCTTTCATTAAAGACCGCACACGACCAAGTAGTCCCGTTTGGCGGGACATACTCAGTTCCGGGAGAAAACGGGACGAATATTTTCCTATTTTGGGATCATAGTTCGCGATCACCACAGGTCGTGATGCACCGAGCGGGTTGCACGGACATCGAGAGGGTCACGCAGGGTTCGCGTCACAACATACGAAACAGAAAACGGGGCAGCGAGGAGAGAGAAAAAGCTACCTGAACAGGCCTACTCAGAAATGGGGATTTCCCGTGTCCGCGAGGTGACGCGACACAGCACAGTATCTGGGGTTAGGGTTTCGAACAGCGGTGGCTGGGGGCACCGGGAATTCACCGGAGGAGGGGCGGCGTGCTGGCGGAGGCAGAGCGGGCTCTGGCGGGTCGTCGGCTCGTCGGGGTCATCGTCGAGGGGAGAAGGCGGTGGCGGAGCGGGGCGTGGAGGCAGAGCTGGCGCATGTCACGCCCCGATTCCGTGGAATCGATAGTCGTCCCCCGGGCGTGACCGCCGTGCGGGCCTAGGTTGCGTACCGCACAAGGCTAAGTAATTTATTTTGCATAACGAGCACATATTCAGAGTATGCAGATAATTGAAACACAGATTTGAACATGGAAAAGTTCTCTTTTATTGATAATATGAACATCTATTACAAACTCCTTGAACTGAGTCATAAGGATTGCCTCTATGGGCTTACAAAAGTGTTGACACAAAATGAGATAGCAGTCCTGTATATTACATCCTTTACTACTACTCAAAATATAAGACCTTGGGTCAGAACGACTGCCTTGCCACGAAGCTGCATGGTTGCTTGGTGGCTAGCTTCTTCTTCAAAATGCGTCAAAGGTGGCACGGTCGAGGCGTGCCTACAGCTGGACTGGATTGGGGATTTGTCTCCTGCTCCTCGCTTGGTTCTCCTAGTGCGGGGAACCTGTTTCAACGAGGGTCAGTACATCGAAACGTACTGGTGAAGGCAAGCTAACCCAACTATACCAATCAACACGTTATTTTAATGAAGCATGCATATTTATTGTGGGTTTCTATATTGCCTTAGTTCCTTTTACAACAAGACATAGATATAGAATCATTGAAATAATCCGCCACCGTTCGGTGACATTTACCTGTCCGTCTGAACCACCTGCCATTACTTACCATGCCTTCCCTGCCAAGAAGACACAAGTTAGTTGCAACAGGTTTAAATATACGAGGGGATCACTGGCTTTGATGCCATAATGGACGGTCTTAGTCTCAGGCTAAGGTGATGGAGGCACATGTATCGCTGCACGCCATCCCGCCTATGGGAGAGACTAATCTTGAGGTTCCGTCCGGATCGGATCGGTGCCAGTGCCCCAGCGACCGTCCGCAGGAACCAGGAGGCCTTGTGCACAAGTTGTCCGTGATCAACGGCGTTTATGTTAAGTTTGCCAATTATGTAGCTGAGGCAATGAAATCAGGGGATATATAGCATTGTGTGATGTATTTTGCATAGTCTCCCTGAATAATTGATGCATGGCAAAGGGTGTTCTACATATAGCATATTTATAGAAGAAGCAGTAAGCATTCTAACTTGTATATATGCATATGGTAAACATTTTGAATAAGCAAGCATGTAGTAAGTAACCGTTCACAAGTTTCAATGACAAGCATACAGATCCAAGTATATTCCCTTATTATCTTGATATCTTTTAGTTATTACTTGGTATCGTTTGATCGGGGCAAGCACGAACACAAGAATTAGATGTGAAGACTAGCAAGAAGGGCTAGCTAATCGGGTTGGTAGCCACTCACTTTAGTGGTTGGAAGGAGGAAGGAAAGAAGTGATTTAGGAGTCCGCTTGAGCGACGCCTACTGCTGGATCACCTGTATTGACACGAACAGCTGATCAGTACTTCTTCCTCTCTTTCCATTATCGGAATTGAAGTGCAGTCCTAAGAATGAAAGCAATGAAATCCATCGAAACCGTTCAAGAAAACCCAAGCAAATCTAAAAACCAACTCAAGGCACGAAAGCAACAAGCGACAGCGAAAACTAGGCAACAAAAGAATGCAGCGGAGAGGTCCCTCCTGACTCTGCCGCTAAGTCGATCCCGGGGGCACGGTCCACTGAATATGGGAATCGATTCCGAAGAAACAAATCCATAACGAGGACGAGTTCTTAATTCAATCTATCCCGATCGAACGATACCGTCTTGTATTTCTTAGCCGCGCTCCCCGAATAGGGGGAACGGGGCACCACATCCTACCCAACTAATTGGAAGTTTCGTCCCAAAACTTAAGGAATAGAACCTACCACTAGGAAATAATGAGGGGAACCTTTCCCTCATTTCTGATTCAAGCTCCCAAGTAGATTCTTCGACAGAGTGATTCCGCCAAAGCATGCGCACGAGAGGAACCGAACAAGTCCGAAGCAGCTTTTCTTTTCTATCCAAAATTTGCACAGGCTGTTCTACATACGTCAAGTCGGCTTGAAGGTTCAGTTGGTCCAGGTCTACCACATGGCTTGGGTCGTACACATATTTTCTAAGCTGTGAAATATGGAATATATCGTGTACGTCGGATAGGGATGGTGGTAGAGCAATCTGATACGCAACTGAGGCAACCCGCTTTAGTATTTCGAACGGACCGACAAATCTCGGACTTAGCTTTCCTCTTGCCCCGAACCTGCTGACTCCTCACATGGGCGAGACCTTGAGGAATACTCGGTCGCCTACTTGGAACTCTAGCGGTCTTCGATGTGTGTCCGCGTAGCTCTTTTGACGGCTTTGAGCTACCTTTAATCTATCCCGAATCAGCCGGACTTTCTGGACGGTCTGCTCCACGAGCTCAGGGCCAAGTACTTGCCGTTCCCCAACTTTATCCCAGCAGATAGGAGATCTACACTTCCGCCCGTATAACGCCTCATACGGCGCCATTTGAATGCTTGATTGATAACTATTGTTGTAAGCAAATTCAGCTAAAGGTAGATGAAGGTCCCAACTCGTCTTCAAGTCCAAGGCGCAGAGTCGCAACATGTCTTCGAGGATCTGGTTGACACGTTCGGTTTGGCCGTCGGTCTGTGGATGGTAGGCGGAGCTAAACTTCAACTTTGTCCCCATTGCTGACTGCAGGCTTCCCCAGAAACGTGATATGAATCGACCATCTCGATCGGAGACTATGGTTACGGGCACGCCATGGAGTCGAACGATTTCGTTGAGATATATCTGAGCCAGGCGGTCGGCACTCCAAGTAGACTTGATAGACAGGAAGTGAGCTGACTTGGTGAGTCGATCGACGATAACCCAGACTGCATCATATCCCCGTTGCGTCCTCGGCAAGCCAACAATAAAATCCATCGTTATATCATCCCATTTCCACTCTGGAATAGCAAGGCTCTGTAGTTCTCCGCCTGGTTTCTAGTGTTCGGCCTTTACCCGTTGACAAGCCATGCAATGCGACACAAACTGTGCCACATCCCGTTTCAAGCCGTGCCACCAAAACGTCGTACGAAGATCCCGATACATCTTTGTGCTACCCGGATAAGAAGTATAGCTAGCATAGTGGGCTTCCGTGAGTATTTCTTCTCTGAGGGCCGCGTCGCTTGGAACGCACAGTCTCTCCTTCACTCGAAGCATCCCATCCGTGCTTACCGCAAAGTCGTACGCCTTCCCTGCTGAGATAAAGGCATGAATCTTTTGCAGGAATGGGTCGTCCTTCTGAGCGGTCTTCACTCTATGTAACAAGTCGGGTTCGAGGCGCAGTTGTGATACTTGCGCCCACTTTGTGTATCTAATTTTCAAAGTAATGTCCAGTGATTCAAGATCTCGGTGCAGCCTATCATCAATAGCCAAACTTCCTGCAAACACTCGACTCAGTGCGTCAGCTACGACGTTTCCCTTACCAGGCATGTATCTGATCATGAGATCGAAGTCGCTTAGGAGTTCAAGCCATCGCCGCTGCCGAAGATTCAAATCCTTCTGAGTGTACAAATATTTCAAGCTTTTATGGTCCGTATAGATTTCATACGGCACGCCATAAAGATAGTGGCGCCACAGCTTTAATGCAAACACTACCGCGGCAAGCTCGAGGTTATGCGTTGGGTAGTTTTGCTCGTGAGGCTTGAGCTGTCTAGACGCATAGGCTATCACTTTATCCCGTTGCATCAGGACACATCCTAGTCCCCTTCCTGATGCATCGCTATATATTTTGAAGTCATCTGGTCCGTTTGGCAAAGTAAGAACCGGGGCGGAGATGAGGCGCTGCTTTAACTCCGTAAACGAAGCTTCACAGTCGTCCGTCCAAGTAAATTTTGCACCCTTCCGTGTGAGCTGCGTCAAGGGCGAAGCAATTCTAGCAAAGTTCTGTATGAACCGACGGTAGTATCCTGCCAGTCCAAGAAAGCTTCGGATATCGCTAGCTGATTCCGGATGTTTTCACTGTGTAATGGCTTCCACCTTCTTCGGGTCAACTGAGATGCCTTGAGACGAGATAACATGGCCCAAAAAGGATATACTGTCTAGCCAAAACTCACATTTACTCAATTTGGCGTACAACTTGTTGTCTCGAAGGGTTTGCAGCACCATCCGCAGGTGTCCTGCGTGCTCATCCCTAGTCTTCGAGTACACCAAGATGTCATCGATAAAAACTACCATAAATTTATCGATGAAAGGTCTAAATACCCGATTCATAACGTCCATGAATGCCGCAGGCGCATTCATCAGTCCGAATGGCATCACGGAAAACTCGTAATGGCCGTACCGGGTTCGGAAAGCAGTTTTGGGGGTGTCCATAGGCCTAATCTTCAGCTGGTGATAGCCCGAGCGAAGATCTATTTTTGAAAATACTGCTGCTCCCTGTAGTTGATCGAACAAGTCATTAATCCGTGGCAGAGGATATTTGTTTCTGATTGTGACCTTGTTCAATTCTCTGTAGTCGATGCAGAGGCGTAGAGTTTCGTCCTTCTTCTTTACGAAGAGCACAGGCGCGCCCCAAGGAGACACGCTCAGACGGATAAACCCACGCTCGAGTAATTCTTGGAGTTGGCACTTTAATTCCTTCAGCTCTGCAGGGGCCATTCTGTATGGAGGTTTGGAGATCGGCTGCGTGTTCGGAAATGTGTCAACGGTGAATTCAATCTCTCGATCGGGCGGCATGCCGGGTAGTTCGCTCGAAAACACATCGGGGAACTCCGCCTCAACGGAATCAGGCTCGACGTTTGCGTAGTCCTGCCGCGTGTCCCGAACTGATGCTAGAAATCCCTCGCAGCCTGTGTACAGCATTTGCCGAGCAGATTTTACCGAAATCACCATGCAGGCCTTGGTCGCATCGTTCGCTGGACTACTGGTGTAACAGAACACGGCTTCTCCGGGCAGACGGAAAATGACTCGCTTCTCTGCACACTCAATAGTTGTCGCGCATGCGCCTAGCCAGTCCATTCCCAAGATGATATCATAGTCCCTAACATCTAGAACTAAGACATCGAGCGACAGCTTCTTCTCCCCAATACAAATGTAACCACCTAGGCATACTGAACGAACAGGGATTTTCGTACCAGAGGGGGTGCTAACATTTAGATCTAAGTGCAACGGAGTCATTTTTACATTGTTCTCCACAGCAAAATTTGTGGAAATAAAACTATGCGTTGCACCTGAATCAAATAGAACACGAGCAGGTATATTATTGAAAAGCAAAGTACCTGACACGACGGTATCCGAAACTAGGGCTTCTTCCCGTGTCATGGTATAGACCCGGCCTTGAGCTTGATTACGCCCTTGTTGAGGCGCCGCTTGATTGGCCTGGGTTGCAGTATTTTGATTTTGTTGTGGAGGACGACGTTCAGAGTGCTTTGGACAGTTGGGAAGGGCATGATCAGAAGCTCCACAAATGAGGCATAACCCATGCTTTCGACGACATTCACTTTCGACGTGCCCTGGTCTTCTACAGAAGTCACATCGTTGTCCCGAGTTTCCCTTTTTTGAACCGCCGTTGTTAGGGCACTTTGCAGCTGTGTTTCCTCTATCGTTGCCTTGGCGTTTGTGATTGGGGGTTTGCACAGCGCCGGTGGCAATGTAAGGATACTGCGGTTCGAGGGAGAGGGCATGGTTTAAGACTTCCCTCATCGTCTGATACTGTGGAACGGATACGTGCCCGTGGATGCCAGGACGTAGCCCTCCTTCGAATCGTCTGGCACGACTTGCTGCATCCGATAGGTAAGCGGTAGCAAATTTGGCCAGTTTGTTGAATTCTGCCGAGTATTGCTTCACCGTCATACAGTCCTGCCGGAGTTGAACGAACTCATTTTCCCGTTGACGTCGTAGAGGTGGGGGTATAAACTCCTCTTCAAATGTGGCACGAAAAGTCGTCCACGTGATCGCCTCCTCTCCATGGCCAAGTTGAAGAGATCGTCGATGTACGTCCCACCAGTCGTGCGCATTGAAGCGAAGCAGTAGTTGGGCACAAGTGACGCGCTTGTCTTCCGGCACATCCAGGAGAGAAAAATGATCTTCAAGCTCGGCGAGCCAATCTAGGGCCACGATTGGGTCCTCAGTCCCCTTAAATGGCGTGTTGCAGACCTTCTTGAAGTTTGCAAAGGTGAAGGTAGTCACTTCCCTCGTCCTTGGCACTAGCGGTGTTTCGACTTCAAGTACTGGTTGCTCCACTGGCGTAGCTGTGGTCGCGGCAGAATGGTTGGAGGCCAGGGTCTGAACAAGCTGCTGCAGGGTATCTACCTGCTTTTGTTGGACTGAGAGTCCAGCCTCTAGATTGCTCTCGAACTTGGCTTGGCGGGCATCATCCCTCTGTCTTTGCTCGGTTAACATTTGCACCACTTGTTGAATCGAATCTGTTTGAGACATGCCCCGTTGGCTCCGAGAGCTTCCTGATGTTCCGGAGCTGCTCTCCTGAGTCCGTGTCTCGCCTGGCGCTAGCGCTGATGGTTGCGCTTGCGTCATTCCTTCAAAAGAGGTAATTTAGATCAGGATCATAATGTATTATGGACTTATTGCATGAACGTATCTCATTTTGGCCTTAACGAGTTCAGGAGTTCGCATAGGCGAGTTATCGCTAAGGGAACTTTTCCAGTTCATGAATCAAAGGAACTTTGAAGCTGGGCTCTGATACCAACATGTCACGCCCCGATTCCGTGGAATCGATAGTCGTCCCCCGGGCGTGACCGCCGTGCGGGCCTAGGTTGCGCACCGCACAAGGCTAAGTAATTTATTTTGCATAACGAGCACATATTCAGAGTACGCAGATAATTGAAACACAGATTTGAACATGGAAAAGTTCTCTTTTATTGATAATATGAACATCTATTACAAACTCCTTGAACTGAGTCATAAGGATTGCCTCTATGGGCTTACAAAAGTGTTGACACAAAATGAGATAGCAGTCCTGTATATTACATCCTTTACTACTACTCAAAATATAAGACCTTGGGTCGGAACGACTGCCTTGCCACGAAGCTGCATGGTTGCTTGGTGGCTAGCTTCTTCTTCAAAATGCGTCAAAGGTGGCACGGTCGAGGTGTGCCTACAGCTGGACTGGATTGGGGGTTTGTCTCCTGCTCCTCGCTTGGTTCTCCTAGCGCGGGGAACCTGTTTCAACGAGGGTCAGTACATCGAAACGTACTAGTGAAGGCAAGCTAACCCAACTATACCAATCAACACGTTGTTTTAATGAAGCATGCATATTTATTGTGGGTTTCTATATTGCCTTAGTTCCTTTTACAACAAGACATAGATATAGAATCATTGAAATAACCCGCCACCGTTCGGTGACATTTACCTGTCCGTCTGAACCACCTGCCATTACTTACCATGCCTTCCCTGCCAAGAAGACACAAGTTAGTTGCAACAGGTTTAAATATACGAGGGGATCACTGGCTTTGATGCCATAATGGACGGTCTTAGTCTCAGGCTAAGGTGACGGAGGCACATGTATCGCTGCACGCCATCCCGCCTATGGGAGAGACTAATCTTGAGGTTCCGTCCGGATCGGTGCCAGTGCCCCAGCGACCGTCCGCAGGAACCAGGAGGCCTTGTGCACAAGTTGTCCGTGATCAACGGCGTTTGTGTTAAGTTTGCCAATTATGTAGCTGAGGCAATGAAATCAGGGGATATATAGCATTGTGTGATGTATTTTGCATAGTCTCCCTGAATAATTGATGCATGGCAAAGGGTGTTCTACATATAGCATATTTATAGAAGAAGCAGTAAGCATTCTAACTTGTATATATGCATATGGTAAACATTTTGAATAAGCAAGCATGTAGTAAGTAACCGTTCACAAGTTTCAATGACAAGCATACAGATCCAAGTCTATTCCCTTATTATCTTGATATCTTTTAGTTATTACTTGGTATCATTTGATCGGGGCAAGCACGAACACAAGAATTAGATGTGAAGACTAGCAAGAAGGGCTAGCTAATCGGGTTGGTAGCCACTCACTTTAGTGGTTGGAAGGAGGAAGGAAAGAAGTGATTTAGGAGTCCGCTTGAGCGACGCCTACTGCTGGATCACCTGTATTGACACGAACAGCTGATCAGTACTTCTTCCTCTCTTTCCATTATCGGAATTGAAGTGCAGTCCTAAGAACGAAAGCAATGAAATCCATCGAAACCGTTCAAGAAAACCCAAGCAAATCCAAAAACCAACTCAAGGCACGAAAGCAACAAGCGACAGCGAAAACTAGGCAACAAAAGAATGCAGCGGAGAGGTCCCTTCTGACTCTGCCGCTAAGTCGATCCCGGGGGCACGATCCACTGAATATGGAAATCGATTCCGAAGAAACAAATCCATAACGAGGACGAGTTCTTAATTCAATCTATCCCGATCGAACGATACCGTCTTGTATTTCTTAGCCGCGCTCCCCGAATAGGGGGAACGGGGCACCACAGCGCAGGGGACGGCGGAGCTAGGGCACAGGCGGGAAGGGGTCGACGGGGTAGGCTGATGGCGGAGGCGGCCGGAGGCTGGAGGCGGAGGAGATCGACAGGGGGGAGGTGCTGGTGGCGGAGGCTTACGGTGGTCGTGGTGGTGGGGACTGGTGGAGTCGGGCTTTATAGGGCGAGGGGAGAGGGAGTGGGCGCCAGACGAGGCGAAGGCGAGGGGGTCGTGGGCCGGGCGAGGCGGAGGCGAGGGGGTCATGGCCGGGCAGCGCGGGGCGGTCGGGAAACGCGGGGGCGTGGCGGAGAGCGGGTGAGCGGGTGAGGGGATCGGGTCGGGTCGGGTAGGTAGGACCCGACCCATTAGGGTCTAGGCCGATCCGGTTTGGTTGGACCGGGTTCAGCCCGGTTCAACCCGGTTTGAGCCCGGTTCAACCCGGTTTGTTTGGGTTTTTATAAAAATTGGGTTTTTTGGTCTTTAAAAATGTTTTTGGGGTCCAATAAATTCCAGAAAAATTATCCTATGTCCAATATTTTATTTTACACCTAAAAATATTATTTTTATAATATTTTAATATTATTTAAAAACATTTAATTTTATTTAATACCAGAAAATAATTGATTTAATTAGTTAAAAAACACAAAAAATTCTAGAAAATTCATTTTTAAAAACTGAAAAATTTCTGGGGGTTTTCAATCTACCCCCCTTAAGAGGATTGCGTCCTCGCAATCAAAGAAATAATTGGTCAGCAGAGATGACACGGTTTACAAAACAGGTTCGAAGCATGACACCATCAAAGAATCATGATCAAGGAGAATAAAGGAATGGGGGTTTAGGCAAGACACCTAGGGAAAACATCATTTCCCTAAGAAATGAAAGTTATGTAAATTCAAGAGTGAAGGATATTTAGTTAAAGCAAGCTTTTAGAAAAACTAGGTTATCACTAGGTAAAACATACTAGGTTATTATTAACAAGTTCCATATTACTAGGTTAAGGCTATGGTCACGAACTAACAGGCACGTGCTATGGCAATGCATCTATAAATAACTTACGCGCATTCGCTACTCCATGAGTCTGTGCGTCCTCCATTGTCATCGCATAAGCTTGTCCACGTCCTTGTGGTGGTACCCTCTGCTGTTGCTGGGCCTGCTGGAAGAGTGCTGCCAGGGGTGCCAAAGGTGGCCTCGGTGCTGGTAAAGCTTGTCGGTTTACCATTGTTGCTCCCTCTCGATGTTCAGGACAATCCTTGGCTAAATGTTGGTTAGATCCGCAAATCAAGCATAATCCCAACTTGTGTCTGCATTCTCTCTCAATATGGCCTCGCTTGCCACAATATTGACATATAGGTAGTATCTGCAGAGATGCCCTGGGTGGCTGGATCATGTGAGATCTCTTTGCAGCTTCTTCCTGTGGTGCTCTGGCTGGTGCTGATGTGATTGCCGCTTAAGGCTGGACTCTCTCCTGGTGACGCGTTCCATGCGTCGGGCTGCAGCAAGGACGTCCGTGTATGAAGTAGGTGCAACGGATCCGATTAATCTCTGTAGCTCAAAGTTCAGTCCGTCGAAGAACTTCTCAGCCTTCTCCTCTTCTGTCGGGATCAGGGTAGGGGCAAAGCGACTCAGACGAATGAACTCCGCATTGTACTCTTCCACTGTCATCCTGTCTTGAGTGAGGCGATTGAACTTGTCCCGAAGTTCTGATCGAGCAATAGATGTAATGTACATCTCCTGAAAGAGTCTGGAGAACTCCTCCCAAGTGACTCGGTCTGGTCCGAGCCGTGTCTCCTCAGATAGCCACCAATGATGCATATTGCCCGCCAACTGCATCCTGACAGCAATCATCCAACGCTCTCATGGGAGCTCAGCTGCTTCTAATTGATGTTGAGTGTTTGTGAGCCACTCGTGAACTTCAGTGGGCTCCTCCTTGCCTGAAAAGGTGCGAGGCTTCAGTTGGCGAAAATCAGTGATAGAGCCCGTCGATGGCCGTCGAGCTGGTAGATTTGCCTGCTCCAGTGCAGTCACTATACTATTTCTTAGATTCGTTGTCTCGTGACGCTGAGCCTCTTGATGAATCTGTTGTTGAGCTTGCATCATTGCGCAGAACATTTAGAACATTTGTTGACCATCCATAGGCTGTCCTGGTGGGAAGGGAGGCATCTGTGGAGTAAACTACGGCAGTGGTGGAATATCATCTCGTCGAAATCTTGAGGTAGGTCGACCTGCTTGATGGCTTTGTTGTGCTGATTGACCTCCACCTACTGGTGTCACTTCATCATCATAGGTGACATCTACAACTTGTGGTATTCCTGCGGGAGTCTCGTCTTATGCCTGTGAATCCACTACTCTGCATCCAAAATAAACTATAAGAATCGTACAGAAGAATCAAGGCAGGATGCAAGTAAATTATTTTTGAAGTCGATATAGAGATCAAGAATGATTCAAGCAAGTGGATGAGATCCTATAACTTATCATATCCTTATCGCAGGCTTGCTCGGTTCCTAAGTTAAAACCGAAGCAATTTAGTCGTTGACCTGCATGGGCCACCACAAAAACCATGTCACGCCCCAGTCCCAAAATACCGAGGGACTGGTCACGTGGCAATGGCCAGCAGCACACACCAATGGGCAAACCCAATTTAATGGATCCATTAGGGTGTACTTAAGCTGTAACAACAATAAATAGGTTCAATGATACAAGTCACAGTCTATTCTAATCTCATCCACAGAATATAATCACAGATCAATAGCCAGAATAAATTAAAATAAATATGATCTAACATGTCTCAATAAAAGTGTCTCGGGGAACAATCCGAGAATAAGTCTGATACATCAATGCAATAGACAGGAAATAAAGTAACTAGAAACAGAAATAACTGAGTATATAAAGCCAATACTCAGGAGAAGTTCTCTGGCACAATCTCGTCCTCGGGTTCTGGTACTGCTCCAATGTATGCTCCTGTCCCGTATACCTCAGGATAGATTTTCTCGGCTAAACCTGGGGACACAATCCGGATCCAGGTCCTCAGGGGATATAGCAAGGTACAAGAATAACTCAAGCCAAAATAATTGCAGTGCAATAATAAATGAAACAAGAGGGTAAACTATGTAACCAGCTATGTGATATGCAAGTTGAGAGCATCACTAGAACTCAGGCTGAGACCACTACAAGCTCTGTGTCGGGGAGCCGGTAGCAGTTATACTATGTAGTTTACTATGTAGTGGGCCTACGGTACCATATATCAAATCAGCCTGTAGCCTGTGTGTCTTTTCTCACCCAATATAATCACACGTCTCATATTCACGATATCTCATGTCCATGTCACGCGAGATCAAATCTAATGCAGTAAGTCATATGATAGCTATGAATATAATGTCTATGTCACAAATCCTGTAACTTATACAGAATCACCATGAATATCTCAGAAAGATTCTGTCTCATGAGCAGTGTTAGGTGTCCTATGGTATGACGTACTTGATGATGCAAACACGAGGATGTATAGGGTCGCGATATCAATCTCTAATGACATTACACGACTCCGCGTACGGCGTCGACACCCGAATATTATTCGGACATTAAGCAACGTCTTACGGTCCTGGGTTGACTATGTACATCACAAAAGTATATATATATATATATATATGAATAAATCAAGAACAATGTCAGATAACTACTACAAGTTTGGCAAGGTACACTTGCATGTGGTTTGAATACCAATAGCTGTCCCTGTATCAGTGGATTCTGCAGGTACTCCTCCAAAAGCTGAAATAGACATCACCATCAGATTCAAAAAATATCAAATAGTTAGAAACGTCTGTCCTTGAGTCCAATTTGGACACAGGGGCAAAAATTACAGTTTCTGGTCAAAGCGGGGTCCACATGTGGACCGCTTCGCACCAAAAAATGTGTCAGAAACAATGTTCTCCAAATTCGTCAAACTTAGTGTCAACAAGTCCAGAACGATGATACGAACCCAACGGAACTTCCAGAATTGGATTCCGATGAGCCGATCACAAAATCGTCCGTCAAGTGGAGCCGCGGGGCCCACGATACGCGATTTTGTCAACGTTCTCAGAATCGAACCAAACTTGGGTCACAGGACCAGCGTATTGCTACGAGTCCGATGTCGCAAGTTTCGTTTCAATCCGACGTGTGTACACAAAGTTACAACGAGTTCTGGAACAGGGTCGATACGGGACGTTGTCGACGGATACGCGTTGATTTCGGTGTGCACGCACATCCAAATCAACTTCTGCGAAATTTCACACGTCCGTATCAACGGCGCGCACCTTTCGGTGAAGACCGCACGTGACCAAGTAGTTCCGTTTGGCGGGGCGTACTCAATTCCGGGAGAAAATGGGGCGAATATTTTTCTGTTTTTGGATCGCAGTTCGCGATCACCACAGGTCGCGACGCACCGAACGAATTGCACGGACATCGAGAGAATCACGCAGGGTTCGCGTCGTTAGTACTATGCAATATTAGAAAACTCTATGGGGCTTTCACTCTTGATTCCTTTCCAATGGAGCGGCGGCGTCCTACCTATGTGAATTCCAAGTCATTATTGTGTAATGTACTTTGCATTTTCATCCTTCCTATTTTCTTCATTACAAATAATTGTCTGAAGTATATTTGATATTTTTCATATAGCATCTGCCATAAATTTCACAAATTGCAAAAGTATATCTTCTACAAGTTTAATTAGGGTTTTAGTTTACCCTCCTTTTTAGCTCTCCTTCCTCTTTAATGGCGACAGAACCTCCCCAGAACCCTAACCCTAACCCAAAGAAGCGGAAGAAGCAGAACAACCAAGGATCTCAATTCCGCTTCAATCTCGACCGATGCTCCAAGAACAACGACCTCCATGGCGCCCTCTCGCTCTACGAGTCCGCTCTCGTCGACGGAATCACCCTCTCCTCCTACCACTTCAGCGCTCTCCTCCACCTCCTCTCCAACTCCCTCCAAACCCTAACCCTAGATTCCGATTCCACCAGATCCACCATCGAGTCCAGCTTCCAGATCTACAACCGCATGCTCTCCCTCGGCGTTGCCCCCACCGAGTCCACCGTCACCAGCATGGCCCGCATAGCCTCCCACCAGCCCGGTGGTGGAGAGGTCGCGTTCGATCTCCTCAAGGACGTGAAGGAGAAGTATGGTCTGGTCCCAAAGTTGCGAACTTTCGGTCCTGCATTGTTCGCTTTCTGTAAGGAATCGAAGGCCGACAGGGCTTACGAGGTTGAAAGGGAGATGGTTAGCTTGAAGATTTCTCTGGAGGAGCCGGAGATTGCGTCTTTATTGGAAGTGAGCGCGAAGAATGGTAACGGGGAGAAGGTTTACGAGTACTTGCTCAAGCTGAGGAATGTGGGTTGCGTGGGGGTTTCTACAGCGGAGGTATTGAACGGGTGGTTCGGGGGGGAGTTCGCAGCGGGGTTTGGAAGACGGGATTGGGATGTGGGTATGGTGAAAAATGCAATTTTGACAAATGGAGGAGGGTGGCATGGGATGGGGTGGCTCGGGGAGGGGGAGTGGGATGTGAGGAGGGGGAGTGTTGATGCAGACGGAGTGTGTTCTTGCTGCAGGCAGAGGTTGGCTTGTGTGGATATCGAGCAGAAGGAGGCGGAGATGTTTGCTGAGTCGGTGGCGGGGCTGGCGTTGGAGAGGGAGGCACGATCAAATTTCCGGATTTTTCAGGTGGATATGCTATTTCTTTGTTGTTGACTTTTTTTGTAATAGTTATTTTTATGGTTAATTGATGTGTCAACAAGATTAGAACTTGGCTTCATTGCAACATTAGGGGTTTGGCATTTGCAACATAAGGAGCAACTTTACTTGCACCTCTTGCAACATAGGGTTCTAGTAAAGATATAATAAAAAAAGGTTTCTAAGACATAATGCCTTTTAGTAGGTATCCATAATCCATTAGAAAATTGTAACATAAGCATAAAGAAATGTAACACCTTCTTAATGACATGTTCCCCTAACTTTCTGCAGTTTCAACTTGCTAGGGCATTACGGTCAAACAGTACTTTGCAACATTACTTGCTAAAAGTAATGTTTCACTTCAATATGTTCATTGTATCACTACAAACCTATAATTAGTGGATATGGACACAAAGTGTCCATCAAAATAACTGTCTGAAACCTAGATAAGAGGATGCAACATATTTAGGAACTTGATAAGCAGAAAAAATGGCAAGTATATTGAGATTGTATAGTATTAGCTAAATATGGACACAATACCCTTAATGTTATGAATATTTTATGATTCATAAAGGTTGGCAAGATCCCATCTGTTCACACAAGTGTCAGAGATGGGGAATTTTAGTAGGTACAAGTCCCCTACATATTGTAGCTACTCACACGCAGCCATCATGCCTACTCGACTGAATTAAAATGTGATATAAAATTGAAACTTGTGTTATACTACCATTCACTTTCATTCCTAATGTTTAGGTTGCTATTAGTGAAACTGTACAATTTGTCATACTTAATTATGTTGCAGCATCTACACCATTTCCAGGTGATTTTTGATATTTCCTTCAATGTCATTCCCTTGTATTAGTCATAATTGGTGAAGTTTCAAGAACTCAGGACTAAAAATATTCATGACATTTCACAATTGATTTTAATTGTAACTGGAGAACAATTGTGGAGCAAAACCTTAGTTAAGTTATAACTTACAACAGTTGCAGAACCACTGGCCCAACTCATAATTACAGAAATCTGATTATGCTAAATTCATGATCCTTGGCATTGAGATTATGAAGAACATGATTGCACTTATTTTTATCTAGAGTTTAGTAAGAATTATGTTTGAACTTGAAATGGCTTTTGACAGAATCTGCTACTGCTAATGCTACTAGCTGCAAGTCAACAAGCTCTGTTTTTTGCTTACCTTAATTCGCTGTTGGTTCAAATCCAATAATGATTTTAACCAAAGTGGAAGCCTTTTCAGATCTAGTTTCTCTAAAACTCGGGTCTTCTTTCAGTATCATATCACCTTTTCTCAGTTTTATATTTACTAGTTTTAAGCAGTTTCTATGATCTGTAGTCTATTCTGCTGCCCTTTACAATGACAACTATATCATAGTTTTAAGTTTTTAACTGTGTGCTCCCAGTAAAATTCTTTCCATGTACTTAATTGTGGTTGTGCCTATTCTACAAATATTTTAAACCGCCAGCCTTCAATAATGTAAATCAACTTTTCTAACAACTAGTTACTGGCAATTGTTTCAGTTACAATATATGTAGAAGTTATAGATCTTAGTGCTCAGCTTGTTAATTGGTAATTTGTTATATTTGGCCACAAATGCATGTTGTAATGGGGCTAGATGAAGTTACGCAACAGTAAAACTGCTGTCCTAATCGTCTAGCTCCTTGCCATTGGAATGTGAGGATCGAAGTGGTGATCACTATTTTCCAAGATTTGTAATATAAGCTATATTTTATCCTGATATACTTTCAAACACATAGTAGGTCCAGATACTAGTAGCTACAAGTTGAAGGCATTTTAATCTTGCTGCATAATTGGTTTCAATTTCCATCAATAATGTCATAGTGATTTCAAGCAAAGAGCTTCAGATCCAATTGCACCTAAACTCAAATTCTCCTTTATTGGCATGCCAACCTTTCCTGTCTCTTACTCTGATAGTTTCTCTTTGCTTCTATAACATTTATTCCATTCTACACGTAGCCAAAATTTCTGGAAGCTCCTTGCTTTGTTTTGATCCCAGTAAAGTTGTTTGTAGAAATCCATCTCTACCATCCGCTAGAAGTCATGTTACTAGCTCTCACTGTTGGAGAGCCATGGAGCCTCTATTACCTATAATCAAGCTACACTCAAGATGGATAATAGGCAAAAGCAACTTACTGCTATGGAAAGATAACTGGAGTGGGGAGGAACTACAACCCAGTCCACAAGATAACCTGGATATGACCAACAACTATTATGTGGCAAATTTGACAAAATAGAAAATACACCTACTACATTCGTTGAAATGTAGAGAGCTGTGTCTATTTTCTTTTGTTCTACTATAATTTATCTTGACACTCTTCCTTGATCCTTCATATTACCTAATAATATTCAAATGACTGTTTCATATACTTTTTACATGTGCTCATGTTTCTTCCATCAATGGATTAGTTGAAGCTAGAATAACTAGTCCATCTCTTTTTCCTTGCACCACATATAATTTCAGAAAGCCTTGTTATTTCTGATAATCTTTATTTGTGTATCCAATTTCTCCTATCACTTTATTTTACATCCATGCTTTTTTTCCAAATATTACTAGCCATCTTTTGAATGTTCTGTAAAAACAGGTCTTTATTATCTTTTTCAACTTGCATGATTACTTTATTTCCCTCTTACCTCTATTGTACCATCTTTGGGTAAGAACTTTCCCTTCCACATAGTGTTCTATATGTTTGGGTTCTACATTGATGTCTTCTTGTGTTTAGAAATGGCCATGCCACTATTAGGCTTGGTTTGGGATTGCTGCTTGGTTTGGGATTGCTGCTGCTTTTCAAAATGTCACAGCAGAAGCAGCTTCTGACAGCATGTCGGAGTCTCCTGTCAAAAGCTGTCCCAAAATTGAACTGGCTTTTCAAATTTTTTTTTATAAGCAGTTGTTACCAAATAGCCTTTAGACCACTTTCCAAGAAAACAAAGCAGAAGCAGACTCCAATAAGAAATACTACACCCAGCCTTAGTCGCTCCATAAGGATTTGGCTCCAAAAATGTCATTACGGAGTGGGGTAAGTTAAAATGAGGAAAAGAAAACTAGTTTGCTTAGTAAAAAGTGTAGTAACAGAAAGGAAAATACAGTTTATTTGTGAAAAAAACTTCATTACAATCTGTCAAACATTAAGACTGCAATTGGTCATTTACGTTGTGAAAAACTGCATCGCCATATCTTTTCAGAGTTCTGAAATGTTGAGATATTCATACAGAGATTACTATTTTATTTTAAAACAGCAAGGAAGAGCCTCAGAAAGGAAAGTAAGATTATGATTAACTTGCAAAACTTTCTGCTTAAAGCATTTAGCATTAAGGTTGAGAATTGGTATCTAGTCTCTTGGCTCCTGGCTTGACTTTCCATGTTACACTTTTGTCTTGGAATGGCTAGAAAAGCATGCTCCATATGAAGCTATATAAATATGCAGAAATTTATATGGAGATTACTATTTTATTTTAATACAGCAAGGAAGATCATTAAGGTTATGTAACTTACAAAACTTTCTGCATTGAACTGTGTAGCATTAAGGTTTAGAATTGATATCTTGTCTCTTAGCACCTGGCTTGACATTCTCCAAGTTACACTTTTGTTTTGGAATGGCTAGAAAAGCATGCTCCATATGAAGCTATAGAAATATTCAGAAATATATATCGAGATTAGTATTTTATTTTAATACAGCAAGGAAGATCATTAAGGTAATGTAACTTAAAAACTTTTTGCATTGAACTGTTTAGCACTAATGTTTAAAATTGATATCTCGTCTCTTAGCACCTGGCTTGACTTTCTCCATGTCATATTTTTTAGGAATGGCTAGAAAAGCATGCTCAGTATGAAGCTGTAATTGATGCTGCCAATATTGCACTTTACCAACAAAATTATGCAGATGGTGGATTCAGTTTATCTCAGGTCTGCTCACTCCCATGTTGTCGGTACCTATGTTTTTAGTGCTTAAATTTTCAATTGTTTGTGAACTGCTGATCTAATAGAGCAGGTAGATGCTGTTGTAAGAGAGCTTTCTACGATAAGCCAGGGGAAGTGGCCACTTGTTATATTGCATAATAAGCGTTACAGAGCGCTCATGGAAAACCCTTCGAATAAGCAGGTTCTTGAAACCTGGAGAGCTAAAGGAGCATTGTACACAACACCAAATGGATCAAATGACGATTGGTACGGACTTTTGAAATAAATAATCCTAATGTTTACTTCAATGAAGTATGTTCTATAACTTCTTGTCATCTAGTTTAAAACTTTGGATTCCAACTGGAAGGTCAACAAAGTTTGGGTCAAGGGTGCAACCAATATTATTTGTTTACTAATATTTGAAAACTTACATGTGAAAATAATGAAAATATAAAAAATTATATTAAGGTGTAATCATGTATATTAAAGTGGCAAAATATAACAAGAGGACAATATAATGTTTCAAGTAATGCAATTCCAGCATATCAGTGCTCCATTTGTTGTTTAGTATTTATTTTCTCTCTTTTCATTTCAAGTTCTGAGGATCAACATAAGTTGCTCGCTAGGATTTTTTTCACACATTTTAACCGTGAACCATATTCAGCTACTAGAGGTTTACTGCATATTTGTTAACTTTGTCCTCTTGATAGGTGTTGAGTTCATGTAAAATGACATAGACAAGAACTTCTATAAAATGGTAAGTCACCCTAGAGAATGAAAATATCCATGTAGTGATATGAACACTAATGAATACTGACCTGAAACAGCCCACATGAGGTTGTAAGTCAGCAGATGCTAAATCTTTACACCACCTACACCGTTCTAAGCATTAAGTTAGTCAAACACCTTCGATTTTTGGTGGATGTTTTGGTTTCCAAACCCTACATGTAAAAGACGACTCTCTTCTAAGACCACGGTCTATATTAATCAGACAAGAAAAGAAGGAAAGAAAAAGTTTTTTTCTTGCCCTACAACTACCAGCTGGGCCTTCAGCATAAAATTTGGAGGTATTTTTCAACTCATATTTTCAGCCTTTCTGAAAATCAAATTTGAGTAGTCCCTTGCAATTTATTTTTCTCAATACTGGACTGATTGAATGCAAGGCTGCCGCTCTGTGTTAATTTGTCCTGATTGCAGATACCACTTTATGTTTCAGGTATTGGCTTTTTGCAGCAGTTAAACTCAACTGTTTACTTGTGACAAATGATGAAATGAGAGATCATATATTTGAGCTTTTAGGCAGGAGCTTTTTCCCCAAGTGGAAAGAACGGCATCAGGTATCCGCTACGAAACCTATTTTTTGGCATTAGTACTAATGTCCTTTGGATAAAGGTACTAGTTCATGGGCCTTTAGCTATGTTTTCCACTATCAACTAATGATACCAGGTTTTGAAGTTTTATGCTGTCATATCATCTTAGCGAAGCTAGATTTCAGGACTAGTTTGGTTTTGTTCAACTTGGTGAAATATCATGCTGTATGAATATTTCTTTGTTTACATTTTTATGGAAGTCGGTGAAACTTGGATGGGTGTTTCCCATAACCTTCAGATGGGGCTTGACAAACAGCTGTATGTCAACCATGTTTTCACATTTTCATTGCATTCACTTTCAGGTTCGGTATACATTTGTCAAAGGTGTACCGAGGCTTGTGATGCCACCCCCATATTCTGTAGTCATTCAGGTATAGTTGCTATCTAAGAAGCTTCACATTAGAACCGCCTCTTCAAGAAAACTTCCACATATCACTGTTTTGCTGAAGAAGAGTCAATTCTTGTGTGTTCTTCAGGAGTCAGAGATGGGATCCTGGCATGTACCTTTAGATGATAAGTTCAGTGATGAGAGATCGAGGATTTGGGTTTGTATCACAAGACCAGAATCATGTAAAAGTCACTCAGAGGCTGATGGTGGTGACAATCTAATCCGTACAACAGAACTGCAAAAGGCTGATGCCTCAGCGTATTTTGGTAATGGTTTAGCTAAACAAGCAACGGATAAAAGGAAGGAGAGATCTCCATAGCCTTAAAGATTTCTGCTGACTAACAAGAAGGTTTCGTGATGTCTGTGCGCACGTGCACTGCTCTTGTGTTTGTGTAACATTTACAATTAGTGAGGGATGTAGTATCTATTGGGGCCGCATTCCTGGTTGCCCTCGGCTTATTTGAACTGTATTTAACTTTTTTGTTTCAAGGTTGCTTCTGAATTAAACCTGTGAAATGAACAATAAATTCCATGATATTAGCTTCATTGCAATAGGCATTTATTTTGCGAGGTTCTTTTTGATGATTGTTTTTGTTATTTAGATTTTACAAATGTTTTTGGCTCTCTAAAGTCTCGATTCAATCATTATGAGAAGATAAAACTCAGTAAGACCATTTTCATGCTAGCCTACAGTAGGTCGCACCAATTGATGCATATGAATAATTAGGAGGTTAAAATGTATAGCTTATGTTTAACTCTTAATTTGTGACATTAGATGGAGTCGAGGTAAAAGAAACAGCAGATGTAAGGACATTGAAGAAAGATGTTTGCTCTCTTGCTGGTTGGTCCCCATTCATATTAGTTAGAACTGGCTACTGCTTCTTTAGAGTTACTGTTTTGGAGTAAATGCACAATAACTTTGTTCATTGTTTTACTGATAACGGAAATGGTCTACGTTACTGGGGTTTTTTTTCCCTCTAAACATTACCAGTAAAGGAAGTTGAACAACATCATGTCATGCAGGCTTTCAATCCTAAAATAAATAAATAAAATCTATTGATGCAAGCTTCCTGCACTTCAGAACTGTTTTTTTTTTCAACAACATTCTAGTTATCAAAATAAAATTGGTTCCTTCAGTATCAATTCAATAAAATCACCTGCAACCTCCAAACGATGTAATACAATGAAATCACCAGCAATCTCCAAATAAACTGATATTTTAGCTGATAAGCATACAGTTGATACATATTGGAGAGTTCACTATCCCAAGATGAAGCAAATCTAGAGGAATTGTCATTCAAATATCTCCTCTTCTACTAAAAGAAAACTTACAAAAGCTATGATAAGAAGCCAAAATGTGACTTTTCAAGTCTATACAACAGTATTTTGGAAATAAACCTCCAATAGATTAACAATTTCAAGCAGCAGTTTTACAGTTTTACATGTTTGAATGAAAATATAAATGGGTTGGTATGAAAAGGTTGATCCGTTTGATAGACTTCCTCTCCACAACTACAGTTGTGTGCCATTTTCTTCTCTAATTGTGAGATTTTGTCGAGCGGATTAGCCATTCCTTCTCCAACTTTTGTCCTTACCTTCTTCAAATTTCTCCTCTTGCTGCACCAATTAACCTTATTTTCTTTTACAAAATTACACTAACAAAGACTGCACATACACATAAAAACTACTGATATCTTCACTCTACTACTAGCTTTAATTTGCTGCATCTTTCGTTAGTATTTCGCAGAAAAATTTGTGGTTTTATTACAATTAGCACGAAAACGGAGGAGTTTAAGTGAGACTTTAAAACACAGGGATATGTTTTTAAGAAACTAAAAACTACAAGTATAATTTGCCATTAAAATAAAACAGAGCTTGCAATCCTATTGTACCTGTGATGGAATATCCTGAGTATGTTCTCTGCTAATAATATCATCATCATCATCATCATCATCATCATCGGTATCATCAGATGTAATTGGGGTTGTTGCACCAGGTTTTTCAATTTGTTGCAGCTGCAGTTTTTGTGGTAGCTTCTGCTGTAGTTCTTGTTGTAGCTTCTGCCACTGCAGTTGCAGTTGCTGCTGTTGCAATTGCTGTTTGATGTCGTAGTGATAGGCTGCTGTTGTGGTTGTATTTGGTGTTCAGTCTCTTCTTCTGAGGTTGAGTAGTGATATGCTGCTGCTGTGGTTGTACTTGGTGTTCAGTCTCTTCTTCTGTTGTAGCTTCTTCTGATGCAGTGCAAATTGATATTGCTGAGATCGAGGAGAAGAAGCTATTTGTTCTTGGTTTCCTTTGGCAGACCAAATGGTTGATAAAGCGATGAAGAATTCTGTGCACTTGATAGACTTCAATGAGTTAGAAGAACTATAGAAATGTCTTTGAACACCAAAAAGTAGGATCAGACATACTTCTCTAAGTTGTGAACATGATTAGGATATCTATGTATATATATCTATGTATATAGGTCTGGTTCTAATACTTTACTCGGAGAAAAATACATATTCATATACAGATCTTACAGATCAGATTTGCTAAATTGAAGATATGCGATCCACGGGTCAAACCTGGAGGATATAGGAGTGGTCTTCTACACAAGTGGCAGGTTGATGATGTGTTTAACCCAAGTGAAAGTGGAGATTGTCACAATTGGTGGATCGAGATAAAAAGGAATGCAAAAGATAGATAAACAAGATTCCTATCTGATAATTAGTTTGAATTCTCCGCGAACATAATTTGGATAGATTAACAATATGTAATACAATTAAGTATTCCATATATATATAACAGTTTTGGGTAGTGGCTGAGGGACTTTTAACAGTATATATGGTTTTGCTAACATATTCCGACAAGAAAGGTTACCCGAGATCTCAAAGTTTGATTCGCTGATGAGAATGTTGATCCAATTAAGTAGTTGATATTGTTGAACAGGAAAACACAATGTTGGAGATGAGCAGCAGATATTAGTTAGACAACCACTGTTGTCTAACCTTGAAAAAAGATTGTATAGAAATTAAGTCAGAATATACCAGAAAGAACAACATACATTAAACATAAAAGGTCAAAAGAAAGTCCTGAGATACCAAGATAACCACTCTTATTCATTCCAGATTAGACCTGCCAATGGTAGCCAATAAAACCAGTAACAACAAGCATAAAAATCTGTCTGGATTTAAATAAAAAAAATAAAAAAAAAACCCAATGAATTTCGTGTCCAATTCAGATGTAGAAGACAAACGAGTTACAGGTTGGTTTACTTTTATGTTTCAATTTCTATCTTTCGTCTTCATATTCCTAGTAGCACCAATCTAAAGAGGTTGGCCTACCAATTATTTTCTGATTAAATTTTCTTTTTCTTCTTCTTCTTCTTCTTCTTCACAAAGAAAGGAGTTTTCTTTTCTTTTTTCCTTTTCTAGCAAAGAAAAGGTCGTGGAATATCAATGGTCTCATTTATTTATTTTAAAGTTCTGATACTTTTCCTAGAATTTTCCATCTGTGCCCATAAGGATTGAGTAAGAAATGTACAAATGACTACCACATTATTACCTTGACAAGTTTTCCTTCTGCAGTAAGACTCGGGTTTGGATCTGGTCAACCTTATCTGATTCAGGTTTGGGTTCAGGTAAACTAGAATCAGGTTACGGTAACCTGACCTGACCTGACCTGACCTGTTGACAGCCCTACTCAAGATACTATTCTCTTAGGTACACATAATTAACTCAAAATACTTACTCTCTTCTGCATATCTTGCAAGAAAATACTTAAAAGCACAATTTTCTTCGTCAGATACTAAGACTAGGTGCAAGGAATTGAATTCCAAAATCATAAGCTAATAATGTATAACAGCAAGTAGACACAACACCATATTGGTAGAGAGACGTAAACATAATATCAAACTCAAGTTTCTTTATCATCAAATTTAGTACTGATCTTTTTATATCCAAATGACTAATTGAGTCCCATCATTTAAAAGTAATATCATCATCATCATCATCATCATTCCAAGATATCTCTCATTAGAAAATGGGGTCGGGTACAAAGTGTTGGTGTTTTCCACTTAGCTTGGGGAATTTTAGTCCCACATTGAAAAACCACCGATGTGTATATCTCAATATATAGCTATGCTTAGTATTTGTATATGCACATGGGGTGGTGGCCCATGTAGATTAACTTTCCTAGAGGGATTAAGTGTGAACTCCATTATGACAATCTTTATTTTGTCACCACCTCTGGGAAGTTTTCCTTAGGAGCTAAGTCCCGCAGGGACTTAGTGACTCGGACTCGGGCTCAAGGGCGCAAATTGGCACACTTTGCACATCAGCATCGTCACATGGCGCTCATGCGCTCCTTTTATGCGCGAGTTGCATGCACGGTTGCTAGCTCGGGCGCATGCAGCCTGGCGCTATGCGGCAAAAGCACTATGCGTCCAGACGTTATGAGGCTAGGGTCTTTGTGGCCATGTGCTATGCAGCCAGGGGCTATGCGGCCAGGCTTGGGAGAGCGAGTTGCAGCTGGAGGAGACATAGTCTGCTTTAGGCGGCGCATGGTTTTCTGTGTCTTCCGGAATATGCGGCGCGAGCGGCTGCTTTCGGCGTTTAGCAGCGCTGTCTGCCTCGTATAGTACAGTGTGACCGGCGGCGCATGCGGCGCTGGCGGCGCCTGCGGCTTTGACACCCAGGTTTTGGGGATCTGGTCGGTCAGCGCATATGCGGCCTGAAGTTTCCTTAGGCCGCATAGGTGTTGTTTTCCTCTATATAGAGAGGACCACTTTTTTCTATTGAAGAGGAAAAAAACAGATAAAAAAACCGAGAACACCAGATCATAGGCCCAGAGTATCCCCCTCCCACATGGTGTTTTCGAATGTGACATTAAGCGTTCCAGAAGTTCATTTATGAACTTGCTGGTTCCTGTGGGTAGATCGTCTATACGGCGAATCTTGCTTTGAGCAACGGTGGCTTTGACCACCCCAGCAAGGAGCTTCTCTTCAATTTTTTCTTTGTTACGTTCTATCTCATTGTAGCGTCTGCGAACGTAAAGAGAAGAACGTTTTACACGTTGCTTGTTGTAATCTTATTTTTCTTCGAAGTCTGTTTTAACATATTCTTGGTTCGTGCTTCGTTGGAATCGAGATATATCAGATGAGGAACTCTTGAATGAATCTCTGATCTCGACGACAACTTGGGTTCCTGTAGAGAGCGGACTTTCGGGTCTCGCTGGTAGCTCTGCACATGGCCTGTGTTCTACCATATTTGATCCACCTCGGGATTAACATTCTCAAAGCAAGATCCGAAGAAAGATGTAGAACATCCGATCAAATCTTCTCGGCAACAAGTTTTCACAAAACTTGAGAAGATTGACGGTATACACTTCGAATATTTGGATGAGGAAATGAGTCATTTGTCAAATATTGAAAGTGAGTAGTCGAAACCTACCATTTTTCAGGATGAAGGAGTTAGCGTTTGAAGGACGCGCATTCCAGTTGGAAGGAATATTACAAGATGACCAAGGATTGCAGAGTATGCGCATAAGGAGAGTACTTTGGCGCTTGGCAAGACTTGGCCGCATGACAGACTCTTGTCGCATGGCAGACTCTTGCCGTACGGCAGACTCTTGCCGTATGGAAGCGCATTGAAGGTCTTGGCGCATGACAAAGCTGGCCGCATAGTTTCTTATTCGCATGGTCGTCTCTGAGCATGGCAAGATTGACGCATGGTGGCCTATGTGCATAAAGGTCACTGCTCTAGACAGGACTTGGCGCATGGCTGGAATTGAAGCTTGAAAGCAGAACCAATTCAAACCCATATAGCAAGGTATAGCTGTCACGCCCCAGTCCCAAAATACCGAGGGTCTAGCTACGTGGCAATGACCACCAGCAGAAATCCAATGGGCAAACCCAATTTAATGGACCCGTTAGAGTGTACTTAAGCTGTAAAACAAATACAATGGTCTACGATACATGTCACAGTCTAATTCTAATCGCATCCACAGAAAGTAAACACAATTCAATATGATAGACTAATCAATATAAAAAATATAGTCCATCAACAAATTCCAATAAAAAGTGTCTCGAAAAACAACCCGATAATATGTTAATACAATAATCCAAGAGTCAAGATATAGAATAACTAGACGCAGAAATAACTTACTATATAACAGAATACTCAGGATAAATCATCTGGCACTACCTCGTCCTCTGGTGCCAGTACTGCTCCAGCGCCAGCTCATGTCCCGTATATCTCGGGGTATTCCTCTTCTGTTGTACCTGGGAACATAATTCGGATCCAGGTCATCAGGGAACATAGCAAGGTATAAGAATAACTCAAGCCAAATGAAATGCAGTATATAAAAATAGATCCTCAGGGAAAGCTATGTAACCAGCTATGTGAAATGCAATTGAGAGCATCACTAGTACTCAGGCTGAGACCACTACAAGCTCTGTGTTGGGGAGCCGGTAGCAGTAATATCACGTAATGGGCCAAGCTCTGGAACAGAGACTAAAGCACCGCAATAATAAAATATATATGTATGTAATCAGCCTGTAGCCTATGTGTCTCTCCCCACCTAATATAATCACACGTTTCATGTCCACGACGTCTCATGTCCATAACACGCAAGATCATGACCTCTAGCTAGTACAGCGAGTCATAATGATATCTATGTATATGCAAATCTTATGTCACGAATCATGTAAGTCTATACAGAATCACCATAAATAACTCAGGAAAGATTCTGTCACATAAATAGTGTCAAGTGTCCTATGGTATGACGTACTTGGTAAAGCAAGAACGTAAAATATATAGGATCGTGGTATCAACTCTCTAAGTGACGTTACACGACTCCGCGTACGACGTCGACACCTGAATCTTGTTCGGACGCTAAGCAACGTCTCACGGTCCTAAGTTGAACAGGTACAATACAGAAGTATATATATATATATATATATATATATATATATATATATATATATATATATATAATAAATAACTCAAGCAATTAATATCAAAGGAACTACTGAAAGTTTGGCAAGGTACACTTGTCTGGGTTCTGAACTCCTTTAGTTACTCCTGTAACAGTAAAATCTCCAGATATGCCTCCGGATGCTAAAACAAACATTATCATCGCTCTCAGAATACATGAATTAGCTAGGATTGACTACCCATAAGTCCAATTTGGACACAGGGACAGAATTGACAGTTTCTGGTCAAAGCATATTCATCAAACTTAGTTTCTACGAGTTCAGAACGATGATACGAACCCCACGGAACGTCCAGAACTGGATTCCGATGAGCCGATCATAAAATCGTTCGTCAAGTAGAACCGTGGGGCCTACGAAAACGGGATTTTATCAACGTTCTCAAAATCGAACCAAACTTGGGTCACAGGACCAACGTAATGCTACGAATCCGATGGCGGAAGTTTCGTTGCGAAACGACAAGCACACACAAAATTATGACGAGTGTTAGAACATGTCGATACGGGACTTTTCAACGGATACGCGTTGATTCCGGTGTGCACGCACATCCAAAT
This sequence comes from Iris macrosiphon, assembly GCA_036927795.1. Taxonomy (NCBI): domain Eukaryota; kingdom Viridiplantae; phylum Streptophyta; class Magnoliopsida; order Asparagales; family Iridaceae; genus Iris; species Iris macrosiphon. The sequence goes on along the minus strand of JAYESA010000017.1, from coordinate 155,224,212 downwards.
CAACTTTCGCGAAATATCACACGTTCGTGTTGACGATACGCGCCTTTCAGTGCAATTCGCACACGACGAAGTCGCCTCGTTTAGTGGGACGCACCTCATTTCGGAAAATTTTGGGTTTAGAAAACCAAGTTTTTGGTCAACTTCAACCGCGAATAAAACACAGCATACAAAAATTTAAAATAAACTAATTAAAAGCATTAAAACTCGGTTATGTTGTCTAAATTACTGTTCAAGTGGAATATAAAAATATTATCTAGGTTGGAGGAAAAAAGGCCATGAACATGGGTGTTTGGGACAGTTTCTGAACTACCAAATTGGGTCATTTTTTTCTGTTTTGCGTCGCGAATTGCGACCAATACAGGACACAATAGGCCGAACTAATTACACAGGGTTCAAGAGGTCATGTGGTCTTCGCATAGGATTTGACAGATCGATATTTGGATTAATGTGCAAGGAGATACGAGGGTTAGAAGTGGGGTACCTTACTGTTTGTTGCTGCTCGGGAATTCAGGCGACTTGCGGTGGTGACTTTGCGACGGTGGTGCGCGGCGGTCCGGTTTCATCGTCGGCTGTGACTTATCGGGAATGGAAGAGGGTTTGATGGTGGATGAGGGGGTGGTTCTGGAGGTTTATATAGGGGTCGGAGTGGGCTGTTATGGGGAGGTAAAAGGGAGGAGTCGGCGGCGTTTTGGGGGAGATGAATCGAAGGAGTCGGGAGAGTTTCTGAAGAGGAAAATGGGTTTCGGGTTAGCAGGTCGGGTACGGGTTTGGGTAGGATTCGGTTCAGTAGGGTTGGTTTGGTTTGGTTTGGGTTGGTTTAAGTTGGGTTGGTTCTCGGTCTGGGTTGGTTTATTAAAAACTAATGCAATTAGCTATTTAAAAATAGTTTTAGAGCCCAATAAATTCTAGAAAAATTATACAATATCCTATTATTAATTATACACTCAAACATATAATTTTGCAATATTTTAATAATTAATTTAATACACAAAAATATAAATTCCTGAAGAATATTTATTATAATTAATTAAAAATTACAGAAAAACCTCAAAAAAAATCAAAAATTCATAATTAAATTCTAAAAATCTGGGTGTTTACAATAGCTAAACTTGGTTCCGTTGATTACTTAACTTGGTTACTATTATTGCGCAGGTTGAGTCATCAAGCGTGGTTGCTGACTAGTGGGTAGACACTGGTGTATCTGGCCACACATGCTCTGAAAAAAAATAGCAGTTCACCAAGGAAGAGCACTATCTTAGAAGAAGGTCTCTATGGCGAACAAGTGTCAAGCAGAAGATCTAGGGATCAGGATTATGATTCTGGACTCCGGCTTGAGAAAGAGATTGCTCTTATTGAGTTGTGACGCATCTGGCTGAGACATATTTTCCAACAAAGATGTCTAGTTCAGGAATATCTCCAAGATGTGGGGGTAAGGAGGTGGAGAGAGGTGATGACTATGTTCAGACACAGGTAGTCAGAAAGTCGTTTAGACAGGTGACTACAAGTACAGATCCTCTAGAGCTGGTGCACGCAGATATCTGTGACTTCTATTCTCTACTAAAGGGCTTGGATAAAGTTTATCACTTCTTTATTCGACGATTTATCGAAAAACGTGTTCGCGTATCTTCTCATAATCGAAGGATGAAGCATTCGAGAACCTCAAGGACTTCAAGTTTGGAGCTGAGCGTCATACCGGTCTACAACTCAATAGACTCAGAAGTAATTAAGACGGAGAGTATCGTTCTTTGGATTCGCATCGTTCAAGCTTATTAGAATATGGAATTGACTATGGAACATGCATCGTTCTTTGGATTCGCATCTTCGGCTTAGAAAATAGAATTGACTATGGAATGACATCTTCGTACTCTTACAGTTCATTGAAGGTGCAGATAGGAAGGACCAACAGTTGACAAGTAATGATGATTTATATATTGTTGTACAAAGGGCCCTCCAGATTGTCTGTAGGAGAAGGTTGTACTTACGGTTATGTCCTAAGTACCGTTCGTCACTTCTGATGTAACTCTGATTCAAAATCAAGATCCACATGAATATCATTCGATTGTGGAGGTTTTTGGCATATAAGTAATTTTTGGAGGACCTTATCAGCCAGAGTTGTTGGCACTTTTGTAGAAGAAAACGTAGTCCATTAAGGAGTTGTCTTTTAAAAGACAACATTTGAACCAGAACTCGAAGGACAGTCAGCAAGAAGAGTTAAGAGGTCGAAGGACCAAAGATGATCTTATCATCTATCATATGGAGGTCGTGCCACTTACCAATGATGAGGCGATAAAGACCAGAGACTCGGTCTGCTGGAAGGAGGCAGTCCATGAAGAGAATGACCCGATAACAACACTTGGATGTTGATCAATCTGTCCGAATGAGCTAAACCTATAAGATGCTCATATATATCTTCAGTAGAAGAAAATGGAAGCAGACAGAACAGTTGAGTTCAAGACTAGGCTTGGAGCCTAGGGATTTTCTCAAATACAGGGGATTGAGTTCTTTTGCCCCTCGTTGAAGGTGTCATATATCATGATGATGATTACCGTAGCTACTATTCATAAGCTGATTGTTTATCAGATGAAGAAAAGACAGCAAGTCTTGGAGGAAGACAAAAATAAGAGATTCACGGACAACAGTCAGAATTATTTTCATTCAGGATTGAAGACAGTCTGCGGGTTGGTGATATCTCAATACGGCCTGAAGCAAATATCAGGATGTGGCAGCAGGAGTTTGACAAGTCATCTAGTCAAAGTTATCACAGGATCAACGAGACAGACAAGAGTGTGTACACGAAGTTCGCTGATAATAAATGAGACATCTTTTGTATCTATGTGGACGATTTGCTAATCCTAGCTGCGGATATAAAAGTGTTACTAGAACAAAGATGTCATTTTATCCAGAATCAGGACATGGGTTTGCGGATGTCATCCTAAGGATATAAGATTATCCGGATGCTAGGTGGACTTGCTCAGTCACAAGCTCTCTGCATTAGAAGATTGGTCACACGCTTTGGGTATCAGGATCGATACTCCTCAGGTGTGACATGAAGATGAAAGAAGCATAATCCAAGGGAAAGCATCAGACAGCTGGTGTACTCGAGCTTCATCAGGTGCATGATTCAAGTTATGAGTACCACCAGGCCTGATATAGCTCTCGCTGTAGGGATGCTGAGTCAGTTCACGAGCAGTATGTGTGTTGTTGAACACTGAAAACTGTCAAGAGAGTCGTCAGAATTCTCAAGTGGATTCAGTGGTATATCCTGCACTACAGCAGTTATCCAAAAATAATGGAAGGCTTCGGTAATGCCAGTTGGTCCTCAGGAAAGAAGAGTGAAAGATCCACAGGAGGACGTGACTTATCCAAGAGTGGTACTGCTATATTGTGGAAGTCGAAGAAGCAGTCTTTACTCTCAGAGTTCTATGCACTATCAGCTGCAGCATATAAAGCAGAATGGCTCGAAAAGCTCTCAAATGATCTTCCTATGGTTAGTACACAGATTCGGATGATACCGACTTACTGTGAAAACCAGGAAGTTGCAACAGTGACATATATTCATCTCTTCAAGGGTTTAAAGAGAACTGTGTAGATAAAATACTGGACACTGAATGAGCGCAGCCAGCGTGGATCATTACAGTGGTTAAATGTTCGGAGCCAGGTGATTCTGGCGGATCCATTCATGATAGGCCTCAAGGGCTAGTACAGAATACTGAATGAGCGCAGCTAGCGTGGATCATTACAGTGGCTAAAAGATCGTAAGAACTATAAAGAAGCGTAGTACTCCATGCTACCGTGGGGTAACACCACCATGAGGTACCTCGACAAGGTAAAGCCTCAGTTTCAGGCCATGTCACAGCGGCAGTAGCACCGCATATAGTCAGCGTCAAGCACTATGAAGGAGCATAGTACTCAATGTTATTGTGGGGTGACACTACTATGAGGTACCTCGACAGGGTAAAGTCTCGGCTGTGAGCCATGTCACAGCGGCACTAACACCGCACATAGTCAAGGACACAGCAGATATGGGCTTGGAGGACCTCTGATATTGTGATTCTACAATCCTACCATTTAGTTTTATGCTATTGGTTCAAAGAAAAATCTACCAAACATCTGCTATTGGTTCAAGGGAGGACCATTGACCAGGAGAATATCAGGTACAGTGGGTAGTCCTCAGGGACATTGTGGGATACGTACCCGGAACCACTGTGGTCTACTATTTGTTCTTAACAAAACATTTCCTGTGGGATGATGACTTTGACGCCTTAATGAGTTATCGGACAGAGTGAATGTCCGACGTGCGTTGCAGGAAGCACGAGTAGTTTCAGAACTACAAGGGACTTGTATTCCATGCTACAGTGGCGTGACACCATACGAGTAAGTGAACCTCAGCTTCGGACCATGTCACAGCGGCGATAACACCGCACATAGGCAGGTAGCCTAATGCTGAAAGGAGATAGAGAGTGGTAGTACAACACTACAAAGAGGCCTGTGACCTCATGCTACAGTGGGTGACACCACATGAGGGAGTTAACCTCGACTTCGAGCCATGTCACAACGGCGTAGCACCGCATGGAAGCGCAAGGCTTCGTGCTTAGATGTAGTAAAACACTACTAAGAGGCTGGTGACCTCATGCTACAGTGGGTGACACCACATGAGGGAGTGAACCTCGACTTCGAGCCATGTCACAGTGGCGTAGCACCGCACAGGAGCGCAAGGCTCCATGCTGTGTGTAGTAGCGGCACTACTAAGAGGCATGTGTCCTCATGCTACAGTGGTATGACACCACAAGAGGGGGATCCTCAGCCTTAGGAGGTCATGTCATTACGGCGTAGCACCGCACAGAAGCGCAAGCCTTCATGCCAGATAATAAACTCTCTATAGTGGAAGAACTCACCTAAGTGTATGGATAGAGATGTAGGTCGTCTCTTGAGGGAAAGCATGTAGACGCCCAAGATATATACACTGAGATCAGGTCAACACAGGGCCTTTAACGTGCGACCGAATGGCACAGCTGAGGTTATTATGTGAGTGAAAAGAATAGCAGCTATGGTGCAGAATTCAAGGCCTAGTCCATTCTTGTATCGTACTGTTGTTTGACCCATACGTGAAGATTCAAGTCGTCGGCGACATCTATCCTAATACATGATGGCAGTCATTGTACGGAACGCTCGACCATATATTGTGATATATATGGGGTATTATTGGTGTTTTTTACTTAGCTTTAGGAGTTTTAGTCCCATATTGAAAAATCACTGATGTGTATATCTCAATATATACCTATGCTTAGTATTGGTATATGCACATGGAATGGTGTCCCATGTGGGTTGACTTTCCTAGAGGGATTAAGTATGAACTCCATTATGACAATCTTTATTTTGTCACCACCTCTGGGAAGTTTTTCTTTGGAGCTAAACCCCGCAGGAGCTTAGTGACTCGAACTCGGACTCGGGCTCGGGCTCAGGGGCGCAAAGTGGCACACTTTACACTTAGCACGTCAGCATCGTCGCATGGCGCTCGTGTGCTCCTTTTATGCGCGAGTTGCATGCACAATTGCTAGCTCGGGCGCATGCTTCGTAGGGCATGCGGCCAAAGCGCTATGAGTCCCGGCCTATGCGGTCAAGGCACTATGTGTCCAGGGGTTATGCGGCCTGGCCCTATGCTGCCAGGGGCTATGCGGCCAGGGGCTTTGTGGTCAGGCGTTATGCTACCAGGGGCTATGTGGCCTGGTGCTATGCGGCCAGGTTTGGGAGAGCGAGTTGCATGTGGAGGGGATAGGGTCTGCTTTAGGCGACGCATGCGGTGCATGATTTTCTGTGCCTTCCGGAATATGCTGCACGAGCGACTGCTTTCGGCATTTGGCGGCGTTATATGCCTCGTGCAGTACAGTGTGACCGATGGCAGAGGCGGCGCATGCGGCTTTGACACCCAGATTTTGGGGATCTTGTCGGTAAGCGCATATGCGGCCTGGAGTTTCCTCAGGCCACATAAGTATTGTTTTCCTCTATATATAGAGGACCTCTTCTTTATATTGAAGAGGAAAAAACAGATGGAAAAATCGAGAACACCAGATCATATGCGGCCCAGAGTGTCCCCCTCCCACATGGTGTTTTCGAAGGTGACATTGAGCGTTCTAGTAGTTCATTTGTGAACTTGCTGGTTCTTGGGGACAGATCGTCTGTACGGTGAATCTTCCTTTGAGCAACGGTGGTTTTGACCACCCCAGCAAGAAGCTTCTCTTCAGCTTTTACTTTGCTACATTTTATCTCATTGTAGCGTCTGAGAACGTAAAGAGAAGAACGTTTTACTCGTTGCTTGTTGTAACCTTCTTCTTTTTTAAGTCTGTTTTAACTTGTTCTTGGTTCGTGCTTTGTTGGAATCGAGATATATCAGATGAGGAACTCTTGAGTGAATCTCTGATCTCGACGACAACTTGGGTTCCTGTAGAGAGCAGACTTCCGGGTCTCGCTGGTAGCTCTGCACATGGCTTGTATTCTACCATTTTTGATCCGCCTCGGGACTAACACAAAACATATATTCAGTGGCGTAGCTAGAATTTTTATCTAGAGAGCACGACGCTTGCTATTAAAAATAATAAATTACAATAAACATATTTATAATCCCCATATACTAATACCAGATGTCATAAACTATTAATGAATTAATATGATAGACCTAACTGTATGCAAAATTTGCAGGAACCATGATATCATAGGAGCACGATAGACCTAACTGTGGCTAATAAGCAATTTTTTTACATATATGCAAAAAAACAAAAACAAAATGTTACATATATGCAAAAAAAATTACAATAAACTCATAGGAGCACGATAGACCTAACTGTGTTGATCCAAATAAAAAATTACAATTACTTGATATAAAATAACTAGACAATCTTGAATAAGGCATAAAAGTTGGAAGATGTAGAACAAAAGAAACCCAAAATAAAAAAGCTTGTATATATTTCTAAAAAAAATACAGGTGCTATATTGATTTTTTTTTCATGGCCACCTTGCTGAACTTTGCAGGAACTATGATACCAATGATTTCCAATTCTTCAATAATCTGCATGTCTGCTGATGGCATCGTCTAATACTTTAGAGTTAGAAAAGGCATGAAAGCTACCTAAGTGCCTTTTTTTTTATCAAGTTTGTTATTACTTCATGTGTTCAAATATATATGCATACAATCTATATTACTAAATAAATAAATTCAAATTTAACAATCTACAAAAAATTAAAATTAAAAATAAAAATAAAAAATCCAAATGCGAAGGGGTCGGGATCATGTAGCGGCGTCTCTGCATACATTCACAGTTTTTATAACCAGTTGTCAATTTGACATCAACCCTCTATTTTAGTGCCAAATTTCTTGCCAAGATAGCTGAACAGAGGGTCATGACATAAAGCCTAAGGGGCTAGTTGGCATGTAGGTAGACCTACATTTTGATTATATAGTTTAAGTTCATATAACCAAAGAGAACCCTCCAAAATTTCTAGACTATGAGAAGTCTAGACGAATAGGTATGATGATACAATTCACTATAGGAGGTTACATCTATATGTATGACACATTAGGCCAAAAAGTATTAGTTAATAGTAAAGGCCTTCTCCGTAGCAAGAAATTGAAACAGTAAGAATCTTGATTAGCATGATATTCAAAACTCAGGGTGTTAAATCGGTCGGGTCGGGCCACCCCGAGCCTAACGTTTGCCGAGTAAGCCATGATGCAACATATAATCTGAAAATATGATCAATGAATAATACCAGTTAAACTAAAATATTATCTGCATAAACATTAATTGGTGTAAAAAAATATAACTGAAAATCATCCACATAAACCTTTGTATCGATAGTATGTGTGATATCCATAAGAATGCACTAGAGCCAACTAAACTTGACATAAATTTTCTCCTAAATCCGTCGGTGGCTCCACGCAAACGTACTTCCTAATTTGCTGACAAGAAGATGACTCGTCATAAAAATATATAGGGTTACCTGTAATAAGTAACCCTAAAATTTGTGCCATATCGACTAGGTAATAGTCATCTCTCTAATCAGAAGTTGGAATGTGTTGCGTTCGAGACACCAATGCTAAACGATACTCAAAATTAAGTCTCTATCATGACACATGAAACATATTACGTCAATGTAGTGAAATCCAAAGACATGTACCAAGTTCTTTTGGGTGCTAGTCAGCTCCCATGTGTTGCGGTTCTTCTAGTATTGCCACGTGCCATACTTTTGCAATTGTTCATCGTGACTATAACCATATAACTATATAATATATAAGTTTTCTAATATAATATTAATATAATCTATATTGATAAAAATTGACACTTATGAATTTTAGTAAAGTTTCAGTCTAGATATACGAGTCATACGTTGTTGGATACGTTGTTGGATAATAGCATGAATAGTAGGCTTATATGGAATAGATCCATTATTTTGCAAATTTATCTGTAAAAAAAATGATTGTTGTCTAAATGACAATTGACATGTTCCGGTTTTGCAAAACCGAAAATTCGACACTGGACGTAATATTGTACAAGTCTAAATTATACTTGTAGAAGGCATAAATATGCACAGTTGATATTTAATCTAAAAACAGGTTATTGCAGCAAAAAATAAACAGTTAATTTAATCACAACAAAATATATGAAAAGAATCCCTGTATTGATAATTGCAGTGGAGTATAAAAGCTCTCAATGACTAACTGAATTATGGCAACTTGGCTTATTACTCACGATTACAAAAAAATTACAATGTTCCATGCATTATGTCCTTTATAGCAAATATAACAATTTTCAGTAATGCTCAATTCGGCAACTGATTTCTCCGACGTCTCAGAAGTGTCCAAGCGACTCTCCACACATGAGGAAGAGTGGATCAGCACATTGAAAAAATGTATTGGTGAGTAGAGTCAACCAAACTCACCTAGACCAACATAATATTCATGTGAGCATACAATTTTATTATTTGTGATATTTCTATTATTGACTAGATTTATTAAAAATTCATAATCAACAATAGGTAATATAACATGATATCTATCACTTGTATAGTCGTATCTTACCCGCATATGATTGGTCCATCCCTGTAAACAGAAAATTTGATGTACAAAAAATAGTTTTAAATAAATTACCTAAAACGAAAGTAATTTAAAAAAAATTGAAGTTACGAAAGCTTTCGCTATCCCAAATGGCGAAAATATGAAAAAATATATTTATTTTTTTCAACATTTTCGCCAACTCAGTTGGCGAAAATATGGCTATTTGGTTTTTTTGGTTTTTTTTTTCTGTTGGTATTTTGTTTTGGGTTTGTTTTGGTTTGTTTGGTTTGGATTTTTTTGTTGTTTTTAAATAATTTTTTAAAATAAATTAAAAAAATGAAATTTAACATCTAAAATAAAATATACAGCATTGAACATCAAAAAAATTTAAAATTTTCTGCCGTAAGAAAATTACGTCTGCCGTCAAGCAGACTTCAAGCGGCCATAACTATTTCTTCGAAAATTATTTTTCGTCAAACAATATGTCGATTTGTATGTTTTCGACGAGAGTAACACAATTTGTGTAAAAAATAATTTCATCCGAAGCAAGACGTACATGTTACAGACAAAAGTATAAAATTTAAAACTTTAAAGTATCATAACTTTTGACTGAGAGATCGAAACGAGGTCCAGCTTGTGCCAAAATGACCGTAACAAAAATTACTATGAGATAAACCGTTTCACTGTTTGACAGACTTCGAAAAATTTTAGAATCGCAAAAATACGATATTTCGATCTCCAAATTTTACTTTGGGTAATTTTATTTTCGGATTTTTTTCGGTATTTCGATGTTAACGAGTAAAAAATTGTGTCTCCGGGCCCTCAAACGTTATCATATAATATATCACTGTGAAGATGATTAAAAATTGGACAAGAATATATATTTTATTTTTTTAACGATAAAATTATCTATTTATAAATAATTTACTAATCGTAATAAGATCGATTTTAACTTTCGATTTCGGTAAAAACTTTAAGGGTCTGCTTGGCAATTGTGGGAGTATAGCGGTTATGAGGTATTTTTAGAGTACCGGTTATGAACGGTTATGAGGTTCCGTTACTGTTTCAAAAATAAATAATTTGTTCAAAAATATTCCAAAACCGATGAAAACACCGTTACCAACAAAAAATAAATTTGAGAATTTCGCCAACTCAGTTGGCGAACTATTTCTTTACTGTTTCAAACTTTTTTCGTTTTTCCTAATTTATTTAAAAAAATTATAGGTATAGCAAATTTTCGGCAAAAATAAATCAAATGAAAAAAAACAAATAAACCAAATAAAACTAAAACCAAACCTACACAAGAAAACCCAAACAAAAAAAAACCAAAAAAAAACCAAGCAAAATAAAACAAATAAAACACATAACAAACACAAAAACAAAAAACGAAGTCTACTCGACGGCAGACATATTTTTATTACGGCAAATTTTTTTTAAATTTTTGGATGTTCAATGCTGCATATTTTATTTTGGATGTTAAATTTTATCTTTTTCTAATTTATTTAAAAATTTAATTTAAAAATAACAACAAAAGAACCAAAACAAGTAAATCAAAACAAACCCAAAAAAAAACCAACAGAAAAAAAAAATCGATAGTCATATAATGTTGGAAAACAAATTATTATTATTTTTTATATCTTTGCCATCTGGGATGACGAAAGCTTTCGTAATTTTAAATTTTTTTAAATTACTTTCATTTTAGTTAATTTATTTAAAAATATTTTTTGTATAGTAAATTTTATGTCCTGTAAAACAAGGACTAGAAATAACAATGTAAATGTTATGAGTATGTTGCGGCATCAATATGTTAGGTGTACAAAATAATTGTTACTAATATGCCGCATATCTTAGATAAGATTTTTAGAAGGTGTTGAGAAATACAAAACTTACAAACCGCCCAGTGGTTTTGTAGCCATTTGTAAGCAGATTCCATGGTTTCGTACTACATTCTTGTCATATTCCAAGCTAGATTAAGTTAACTTAGCTACGTATTTATAAAAAGGTATGCGTATCCCATTCCTCCTCCTCTCTTTATATACTCACGGAGACCCATTCATTCTCTCTACAGGAACGATACGAAAAAAAAAAACTCTCGCCTCTCCTCCATTTTTCAGATCTAATATTCCTTCTAAATCCACCGCACAAACAAAACTCCATCAGTTTTCATTATTTGTCCTCCTTCTTTTTCTTCTTGAAGCAGCTTATTCACAGGTGACTTCTCTTCTCTTTCTTTCCGTCATATTGATTTTTAATCATTATATTTTCAAAAAAAAAAATGTAATTTTTTTATTGTATCTCTCTCTTAGTTAATTTTTGTCCCCTTACAGATTCCTATTATTTTCCTTCTTTTTGTGTTTATTTTTATGGATCTATCCCTTGAATTATTAGATAATTTTGTGTCTTGGGATAAATTTTGTTTGTGTATATGTTTTGATGATAAATAATTTTGTGTCTTGAATTATTAGATAATTTGGTCATCAGAGAGATGGCGGAGGAGCAGAGATGTCAGGAGGGACACCGCCTATGTGCCAACAACTGCGGCTTCTTCGGCAGCCCTGCCACCAACGACCTCTGCTCCAAGTGCTACAGGGACCTCCGCCTCAAGGAGCACAACGCCTCCTCCGCCATGATCGCAGTCAAGAACTCCCTCTCCACCACCTCCACCTCCACCTCCATCCTCTCCCATCCGCAGCATCAGTCGTCGTCGTCGTCGGAGGTGGGATCGGTTGCTCCTCCTCCGGCAGCGGCTGTGGTGGTGGAGGTTGTCCGTGCGAACCGGTGCGGGGAGTGCAGGAAGAAGGTGGGGCTGGCGACGGGGTTCAGGTGCAGGTGCGGGAGCACCTACTGCGGGGCCCACAGGTACCCGGAGAGCCACGCGTGCGGCTTCGACTTCAAGTCGGCAGGGAAGGAGGCCATCGCCCGTGCCAACCCCGTAGTCAAGGCTGACAAGCTCAGCCACAAGATCTAAAATCAATCAATCACCCCCACCCAAACCTTAATCTCGGCCGTTCGTTCTTGTTCCTTGTCCAGCTTTTTTTTTTTTTTTTTTTTTTTAAGTTATCATGTTGTGGTTGGATTCTTCTTCTTCCTTTTCTTTTCTTTTAAGTGGGTGGGTGCGTGGGTCAACAGTATGGTGCTGCAATCAATCGCTTTACTACATTATCAGTCACTTACAAGCAAAGCATGCAAACACTTGTTCTTATTTATTTTCCTTATTAATTTGTTATTGGTGTGGTTTCAACACTCTTTTTCTAATCAAGGACATTTGACTGTAGAGAGACACGTTTCCCTCCATGCCCAAAAACTAAAACCCAGAAAAAAGAAAAGACTCTTTCCTAATCTTCACATCTAATCTCTCTACGGTTCCAAGTTTTACACGTAACTTTTAACATACAATTGTGCCCTTCTCTAATCTTATATATGAATTAAAATATATTTATTTAAATTAATTAAAAATAAAATATACAAATTATGTACATTTTTACTAAAATAATTATTAATAATTATATATTTTCAACTATAATAAATATTAACCATTTTTAAATAAATATACTTTAAAGAAAGCATAATTAACAAGAACTAGTATATATGTACGTGTCTTGTACGTATTTCATAATACTTGGAAATGACAAATAACAATTTATTTATTTTTCTTATTCTTCTATAGGTAATTATATAACTACCCATATTAAATCTAATGAACAATTTTAATTAGTTAACATAGATGAGGGCATTTTTGGAATAAAAACTTTCACGGTGAAGCCTACTTTTCTCATTATATAGTAGTATAGATTATAATACAAAATAAGATAATAGAATTGAAGATGTTCTTATAAAATACGTTAACTCAGTTGGTATCCCATAATTAACAAGAAAGAAAGAAAGAAAAGAAAGCATTCAACGTCAATCGAATTGGCATTTTGTTCAAGCAACGAGACACAAGACATCCTTTAGCACCCATATTTCAAGACCAAGCATATAATTTATTAATTGTTTCAACAGCATTTCTGAAGCAGCCAGACAACATTATACAGTGTACAAAGTTGTGAGCACTCAAAAAATATTAGAGGATCGAGAGGTTAGACGTGGAATTGTACAATACTTGTAATTCATATATTATTGTGTCTCCTTACATATTTTAAATGAAGGTCTAGACAGACCGTCGGAGAAGGACTGCTGCTGGCCAGTCTGAAGGCCACATGGCGTTTCTTTTATCAGTTGGACCAAAAAAATTCTGATGTTAGCGTCAGATCTTTTTGATCCGGTCAATGAGAGGACACGTGACCTCCCCTCGGTCTATCTAGTATTTTTTTATTTTAAATATAAAAAATGTGCATTAATTGAACTATATTCACTTGACGTTGGATGTTTTTCCTTTTTAATACTAAAAAAAATATCTGATTTGACCATAGTTGAAAACATTTACTAAGTTGACATATTTGACGTTTCAAATTTCTTGATCCACCACTCCAAGTGAGTTGGGATTATATTTTTTGCTTTACAAATAATTTTTTTTTTCTTTCTAAACAAATATGAATAAATTTATACATCTATAGGGAAGAAATATATATATATATATATATATATATATATATATATATATATATATATATATAAAAGTGAAAATCACAAAAAATACATAAGATGCACGTATGCATAGAGACGGTCACACTGGAATGAATGTTATGGTAATCGTGCTTATTGTTTTGGCTTTCATGTCTGTGTAAAGATTAGCAGAGGCGAGTCTAGTCCCTTCTCCGTAGCTCGACTTTAATTAAAATTTTGTTAGAAGAATAATTAAAGAGAGAGGAGGAGGTTTGAATCCAAATAAATTAAGAGGCGAAAGGCAGTGGGGGATGGACTGGACTGATGGCGACAGTCGGGGTTCAGCTTACCAGGTGTGGTCCAAATGCGAGTGCGGTCCGGATGGCGCACATGATCGATCCATGGGATTGAATTGTTCTAGCCAGAACTAAATTTAGTTATTCTTTGTTCTTGACTCCAAATATAAGAAATCAAAAAATTGATGGTGAAGGAATTGACAGCGACATCAAAGTCTCCAATTCTAACGTCGACGTGGAGTTGGATTTTGAGTTCCTCTCCTTGAGCTATCAGAGGCTTTTCCAGTGGGAACCCAAAATATGACCTGGTGGATTGCTAGTTCTGTTGGTTTTGGTTTTGCTTTTCTTGCAAAAGCTCAAGTCCCTCTTCCTTTCTTTAGTCCCACATCGGATGCACCAAAGCATTCATGTGTACATATATTAGTTTCTTTCCTTTGTTCTATTAAGTTGTTGTGTGGGGAACCCCTTGGGCCACACGCGCGCGCCGCCGCCGCCGCCCGGCCCGGCTCGGTTCGGTTCGGTTCGGTTCGGCGCGTAACGGGTGCGGGTGCGCGCCCACATCTGCGGGCGCCGAATGCCGATCCGATTTCCTCTTCGGGCTGGGACCCTAAAATACTTTTTATTCTTCATTTAATTTCTGTACGTTGGAATTAATTTTCAAACGTTACAAATATTCAGACCGTTACATGTCCAGATTCATTCTTTTAATACTCCTGTGTAACGGCTGAATTAATTCAGACCGTTACACATCAGTCTTATATATTGGTCTGTGTGTGTTTCTTTGTAAATCTCTCAGAAAATTATCTTTACGAAAAATCTCTGTCAACATTCTCTTCAATATTCATCGTCTCCAAGCTCTGGGCAGAGCTAAGTTCTGGTCGTTCTCTCCAAGTCGTGTGCGGCAACGAGATACCGGTAGTGCGGGGGTTTTACCACTAGGAGCTTCGGGAACGTCTGCACACAGATCCCGAATAAACTCTTAGGGCAGTGCTTCGTGCACGACTTCCCCAAAGGCCGGTAACATTGTTTAATTTTAATTTTTGTATTCTGAAATTGTTCAATAAGAAAAGACATAAAAAATCTAACAATCTAAGAGTTTATTTGTGTTAGAATTGATTACTTTTTATTCTTCTAACTGTTGATTTGTTCTACAAAGAAAAAACAAATATTTTAAATAAAATTAGTTACTGTGTAAGGAAAATATATATTCAACTTAAAATATATATTGAAATTTTCTTACAAAATATTCTGTTACTTAGAAAGCTTCTGATTACAAAATATATATTGAAATATTCTTACAATTGTTAAATTTTCATTAGTATTATTAGCATATTACATACTAATACTGTCAGAAATATTCTGATTAATCACTTGGATACTGTCAGAAATTTTCATTAGTATTGTTAGTATTGAAATATTCTGATTAATCACTTAGTACTGTTAGAAAGCTTCTCATTAGTCACTTACTATTGTTAAATTTTCTTAGTATTGTTAAATATTCTTACTACACTGTCAAATTGTAAATTTGCTTAAAGTATTTTAAATATTGTTAGCATATTACATACAGTGAACACATTGTGTCATTCTAGCAATTTGTAACCACATTATGTTCTTTTAGCAATTTGTTAGCACATTTCATAATTTTGCTTCATTTTAAACACTTAGTATCTATGAAATCAATCTAGGACCAAAAGAAATTAGTTTAGTAAAAAGGAAATTGCAAATAAAATCTTTAAATCTAAAGTTTCAAAGTAGAGACAAACTCGGGCACAAGCCGAAAAGGTCCTTCTGTCAACCGGGTGTAAACAACCCTAAGCGACACGGTACTTAAGAGTCTTCGGACCACCGCTAGCTGGGAACCGGCCCCTACAGCTAACCTGAGTTGATCAACACTTGAAAAACTAAAGATTTTAAGATTGATTAGCAAAGACCACCTAAACTAATATCTTAGACATTGTTATTAAATAAATTTATATTTTTCAGACTGCAATCATGACTGGTAAAGAGGAATCCTCTACTGCTAAACCTGCTAAGTTTGATGGCTCATACTTCAAGAGATGGCAGAGCCAAATAAAATTTTGACTCACGACCTTAGGACTTATTTCTGCCATTGATGGGTCCACACCCATCACAAATGATTCTGATGAAACTGATTCTGACATAGGAGTGTCCACCTCATCGAAACCAAAAACCCCAAAAGAGATAGATTTTCATTGTTTTCATAGAATTCTAAGCGTATTATCTGAATCCTTGTATGATATATTTTTTGAATACAAGAGCGCTAAAGAACTGTGGAAAGCCTTGGAAGATGAATACGGCTGTGATGATGCCGGAATAGAAAGGTTTAATTCTTCAACCTTTAATAGGTATTTCATGGTAGATAACAAACCAATGAATGACCAGCTCCATGAATTCTAAGAATACCTTAGACATATTCAAGCCAAAGGGACATCTTTCTCCAATGAACATAAAATAGCATGCCTAATAGACAAGCTACCTCCCTCTTGGTCTGATATGGCTAAGGATCTTATCCATACACAAGGAGACCTTACCTACAATCAAGTCCTAAAGAAAATTAGAACCGAAGAACAAATTAGGTTGAGGTCTAAGCCTAAGACTGAATCTAAAGTTAAGGTAAACCTTGTAGAAGGCCAAGAAAAATCCAAGTCTAATTTTCCTTATAAACCCAAAAAGAATTTCTTCAAGAAGAAGAAAAACTTTCAGCCTAACCACCACAACCATCATCACCAAAACCAAAAACCTAGAAACTTCAGTCAGACTCAGGATCAGAAGAGGTTTTGTTTTGTGTGTGGTAAAACAAACCATATGGCCACCAACTGCTATCATAGGAAGAAGGAAGCTGTCCAGACCTCCTACAAAGGAAAGGGCTCAGTTAGACCAGAAGCGAACATGCTTCACAAAGGTTCTTCGAGTTCCTTCAGGTCTGTAAGCTTTCAACCCCTTATTAACCTCTCTTACCATTCTGATGATTGGTGGTTGGATTCTGGAGCTAATGTTCACGTTTCGTTTGATCGCTCCTGTTTTTCAAACTATCAGGAATCAAGTGGAGGAGGTGTGACCCTAGGAGATGGCTCAACGGCACAAATTATTGGAAGAGGAAAAGTTAACCTGAAGATGACATCAGGAAAATTCTTAACTCTTCATGATGTTCATCATGTGCCGTCTGTGAGAAGAAACCTAGTTAGTGGATCCCTTCTTGTAGCCTCAGGATACAAAATTGTAATGGAGGCAAATAAAGTAGTTTTTTCTAAGCATGACTCTTTTATAGGGAAAGGCTTTGTAAAAGATGGTCTTTTTATTTTAAGTACAATGAATAAAATGTCTGATTGTTCTCTCATTGTCTCTAATATAGAATCTTCAAATGTTTGGCATGGCAGACTAGGTCATGTGAACCTAGGTTCTATTAAAAGAATGATGACTTTAGATCTTATTCCGAAGACTCCAATAGATGACAAACACATATGTGAGATTTGTGTTCAAGCCAAACACACTAGATTACCTTTCAAATCTGTAGAAAGAAATTCTGACCTTCTAGAACTTATCCATAGTGATGTATGTGACTCAAATAGGGTTTTGACCAGAGGCGGTAGAAAATACTTTGTTACGTTTATAGATGATTATTCAAAGTATTGTTACATCTACCTTCTCAAAACCAAAGATGAAGTTCTAGATAGATTTAAGGTTTTCAAATCTGAAGCTGAGAATCAATTAGAAAGGAAGATTAAGATCCTTAGATCTGATCGTGGTGGAGAATATACCTCAAACAAAATGACTAACTTCTGTGAAGAACATGGAATAATTCATGAGGTAACTGCTCCATATTCACCTCAGTCTAACGGAGTTGCTGAACGCAAGAACCGCACTCTGTTAGATATGGTGAATGCCATGCTTCTCAGCTCTGGTGCTCCTGATAACTTGTGGGGAGAAGCCCTTTTAACTGCCTGTTATATTCTTAATAGGATTCCTAGTAAGACAAAAGATAAGACTCCCTATGAGCTGTGGAAAGGTAGAGCACCTAGGATTAATTACCTTAGAGTTTGGGGATGCCTTGCTAAAGTCGGAATTCCTGAACCTAAAAAGAGGAAGATTGGTCCCAAGACTGTAGACGCTGTTTTCATAGGATATGCCTTAGACAGCTATGCCAATAGATTTCTAGTGACTCACTCAGAAGTAAATAAAATCTCTAACAATACCATTATAGAAGCAAGAGATGCAGTTTACTTTGAAAACATATTTTCCTTTAAGAATAGAAGTTCAATCTCTTCCTCCATACCCTCTACTAGTTCTCAAGTCTAAATACCTATCTCTCAATCTGAACAAGACTTAGAACCAAGACGGAGTAAAAGGAATAGGATTGAGAAAAATTTAGGAGAAGGATTCTTCACCTTTTTGATAGAGGGTGATCCCTCAACTTATGAAGAAGCAATGTCGTCTCCTGATGCTCCCTTCTGGAAAGAAGCCATTAACAGTGAATACAACTCCATCATGGAGAATAACACTTGGTTTCTAACAGATCTACCTTTAGGGAATAAACTAATAGGTTATAAGTGGATTTTCAAGAAGAAACTCAGAGCCGATGGTACTATAGAGAAATACAAAGCTAGATTAGTTGCTAAGGGTTTTACCCAGAAGAAAGGGTTAGATTATTTTGATACCTACTCTCCTGTAGCTAGGATCACATCCATTGGAACTCTCTTGGCCTTAGCATCCATTCATGATATGCTAATCCATCAAATGGATGTAAAGACAGCATTCTTGAATGGAGATCTAGAGGAAGAACTTTATATGGACCAACCTGAAGGTTTCATTGCTAAAGGTCAAGAAAAGAAAGTCTGCAGACTAGTAAAATCCCTCTATGGCCTGAAACAAGCTCCCAAACAATGGCACAATAAATTTGACAAAGTAATTTGTGAATATGGTTTCTTGTCAAATGAGTATGACAAATGTATATACTCTAAAGGTACATGTAAAAGTTGTGTCATTTTATGCTTGTATGTAGATGACATCCTTATCCTAGGATCATCACTGGAATTGATAAATATTACAAAGAACTATTTATCTAGCCAGTTTGATATGAAAGACCTAGGAGAAGCCAACCTAATTTTAGGAATGCAAGTGACCAAAGGCAAAGAGGGTTATACTCTATCTTTAGCACATTCAATTGAAAAAATGCTAAAAAGATTTGAGTTATTTGATAAGAAACCTGTCCTTACTCCTTATGACAGCAGTATTGTACTGAAAAAGAATGAAGGACCACCTTTGGAACAACATAAATATTCCCAGATGATAGGCTCCCTTATGTATATAACAAACAGGACAAGACCTGATATTGCATTTGCTATTGGGAGACTAAGCAGATATACCAGTAACCCAAATCAGTCACATTGGACTGCCTTGGATAGAGTATTTAGATATCTCAAGGGCACCCTAGATTACAAACTTTATTTTACTAGGCACCTTGATATCATAGAAGGTTATTCAGATGCAAACTGGGTAACCGACTCACATGATATAAAATCTACTACTGGATATGTTTTTACTCTAGGAGGAGCTGCGATCTCCTGGAGCTCTTGTAAGCAAACTATCATAGCTAGGAGTACAATGGACTCTGAAATGATAGCTTTAGATACAACTTGCACAGAAGCTGAATGGCTTAAAAATCTTATTATGCATATACCTGTTTCTTTTAGTCCTGTTCCTGCAATTTCTATAAATTGTGATAATAAATCTGTTATTGAACTACTAAAACATGATTCTGTGAATGCTAAGATGAACAGGCACCTGCAGCTGCGCTTCAAGTCAATAAAGAGCCTACTAGGCAAATATGTGGTTCTTGACTATATAAAGTCAGAAAAGAACATTGCAGATCACTTGACGAAGGGTCTGTCTAGGACTTTGATCCTAGAATCATCGAGGGGGATGGGGTTAAGCCCATAAGTTAGTCACCAGCAGTGGCAACCCAACCGAGTCTGACTGGAGATCCCAAGAAGTCGGTTCAATGGGTAGAAACAAGCTGAACTTAGGTGACTTTATGGAACACTGACTCGAGATTAAAAGTCTCATTAAAATAAAGCCCAAGCGGCTGTACATGTGTACAATGACTCCCCATCCCTATGGTGACAGTGTTCCTGTGTGATATGGTTAGGATGAGTTTAAACTCTTAATAGGTCCAAGCTGTAATGCTGGGTTGATTCATATCACAACCATTAAGGACTTACCTATATGAGAGGTCGTGAAGGCCGCGACTATGGGACAGGGCGATCCCAGACAACTCTCATGAATGTAGAAAGTGCGCATGGCCATTTAAAGGCGCCACCCGATAGACCAAGGACCTCTAGCGTACTATGTGTGCTATTTTCTAAATCTGGTTCAAGAAGTCTGATTCAAGGCATAGTCCATCAAGCACTTCTTCAGATTAAGGCAATAGTCACTACGTGAGATTCAAGGCTGTAGTCCATCTCATCTATGCATAGTATTTTACTGTCCAGATGCTCTCTCTCTCTTTTTTACTTCACTCTTATCTCTGTTTCGAAACTTGACCTTTTGGGGGGGGATTGTTGGTTTTGGTTTTGCTTTTCTTGCAAAAGCTCAAGTCCCTCTTCCTTTCTTTAGTCCCACATCGGATGCACCAAAGCATTCATGTGTACATATATTAGTTTCTTTCCTTTGCTCTATTAAGTTGTTGTGTGGGGAACCCCTTGGGCCACACGCGCGCGCCGCCGCCGCCGCCCGGCCCGGCTCGGCTCGGTTCGGTTCGGTTCGGCGCGCGTAACGGGTGTGGGTACGCGCCTACATCTGCGGGCGCCGAATGCCGATCCGATTTTCTCTTCGGGTTCGGGCTGGGACCCTAAAATACTTTTTGCTCCTCTTTTTATTCTTCATTTAATTTCTGTACGTTGGAATTAATTTTCAAACGTTACAAATATTCAGACCGTTACATGTCCAGATTCATTCTTTTAATACTCCTGTGTAACGGCTGAATTAATCAGAATTAATTCAGACCGTTACACATCAGTCTTATATATTGGTCTGTGTGTGTTTCTTTGTAAATCTCTCAGAAAATTATCTTTACGGAAAATCTCTGTCAACATTCTCTTCAATATTCATCGTCTCCAAGCTCTGGGCAGAGCTAAGTTCTGGTCGTTCTCTCCAAGTCGTGTGCGGCAACGAGATACCGGTAGTGCGGGAGTTTTACCACTAGGAGCTTCGGGAACGTCTGCACACAGATCCCGAATAAACTCTTAGGGCAGTGCTTCGTGCACGACTTCCCCAAAGGCCGGTAACATTGTTTAATTTTAATTTTTGTATTCTAAAATTGTTCAATAAGAAAAGACATAAAAAAATCTAACAAGTTCAACTAACATAGAAGAGTTGGGATGGACCGCGAAGGTTTTATTGGTGAAAATGTGGGGACTTAGCCTAACCAGGAGGGTTGTCCTAACCAGAAATGTTGTCCAAGCCTGATGGCTTGTCAGGCTTACCACATGGTCGATCCTGGGTACGGGTATGGTGCTGTTGCAGTTGCGGTGTGTGGTCTTTGGATCGGAATATAGCCTTCGGACCGAGTATGTAGCCTTCGAGCTGGAATTTGTTGTAAGCCTTCGGACCAGAATAATATTTACCTTCTTCATATATATATATATATATATATATATATATATATATATATATATATATATATATTTCAAAGTTAGACTAGTTGTTAAATTATCAAAATTGGACATATACATAGAATTGTTGTTTTTAAAATATAAACAAAAATATTAAAATTTTTTTTTACAACATATGCATAAATTTGAGGATATTTAATAATTGCAAAGGTTTTATTCGATTTTGCACTAAAAACGAAATCCAAAATCGAAATCGAATAAGAATATTTAGCATTTTTTTTTCTATTTTTCAACCAAATTGAATCGCTTATTCAGTTTTATTTGATCCTCGATCTAAAATCGAATAATGTGCACCCTACGTGAATATGCTGCTCAACTCAGAAAAATAATATTCAGCCTACCGGAGAGAGATTTTTTAGAATGTTAAAAATATATATTTAAGGAAAATTAATTAATAACCGTTTCTATCTAGAATGTCTCGTTTTTGCTATGAAATGTGCTATGATTTTTTCTTACTTTTTGCTCAACAATAGTTTTAGCTTTGCCTGTAACGCGAGTCATAATTATCAAAATTAGAGTTGAAAGATAATTGTGGATTGATGGTTCGAATAAGTTAGATAAATCATGCTTGTGCACGCTTTGCAAATTTAACTTATGAAATCATCAAAATTTAATTTTTGTTTTCGAGACTTGCTTACTGAGTTGAAATGAATGGTTATTGGGCAAAAGCCCGGTTACATGGTAAATACCATTAAGAAGATCGATCTTGTACTTTTCCATACACGTTTACTTAATTGTATCACATATGCATATGCAAGTGCTCTCCGAACCAAACCTCATAATAAGTATTTGGATGATAATTATGAAATTACATCTTAACTTATTAGGTTACCCTCAAGATTCAACGAGGAAGAATCTTGAGGGTGGACTCATGAGGAGGAACAGAGGAGTATCTTACAGCAAACTTAGTGGATGAGAGAGATGAACAGGTTGGAAGATCTTTCTAGAAAATACTTGTTCAGTTCTATAGTTTGATACATTTGAAAAGAACGAAAGAATCAAATTCTTAATGGAGAAGAACCAAACACAGTCAAACTATGATATCAAATCAGAAGCTTTGGGAGCTGCTTACTCACCCTATCCCCTCAAACAATGCAATGCTCTGAACACGAAATGTTACAGTTCAAAAAGTTGATGAAATCACAAAATTCAAATGGATCTAAATTCAACATTTTCCAAATGATATTCTTGAAGAGGTTTACATATGTCCCTAAAGAAGAAAAGAGTGAAAACATTATGTCAGACTGAAAAAAGAAAGTAGTATATCTATCGATTGGAACTCAATGTGTGTAATGGGCCGGATGGTCCAGAACCCGGTTCGGGTCCGACAAGATAAAATACGGGCCGGGACGGCCCGAGCTCGGTTAACAGGTCGACCCAGTCAGGCCCAATATTGTAACGGATTTGGATTGGATTTGAATTTTAGGTCCGACATGAATTTAGCACAGATCCAACCCCGCCTGAAGCTACCAAGGTTTGGTCCATGTTGGGTTTAGAGATTATAATTAAAAGTCCGGCCCGGCTCGTCTCTTCTCTGGTCTAAGTTCGGCCAAAGTCCGATCAACACTTGGCCCGAGCAGGCCCGACCCGATTGACACCTCTATATTGGAACATAGCACTGTGGGATAGCTATGCATAAAGGTTGTAATCACCTCGTCCAACCTGAAAACTAAACCGGAGTAATTTTAAGTTATATTTGTCTGTTAATTCCCTACGTATTACATATTCTGTTTAGTTGTTGGTAATTTCTGAAAGGAGAAAAAAAACTATTAAAAAAAATAGGAATTTTGTACAACAATTTCTAGTTTGTTTCTTTATGTGTTTATAATCTTATTGATACTGGA
The DNA here is from genome assembly GCA_036927795.1 of Iris macrosiphon. Lineage (NCBI taxonomy): Eukaryota > Viridiplantae > Streptophyta > Magnoliopsida > Asparagales > Iridaceae > Iris > Iris macrosiphon. The sequence goes on along the minus strand of JAYESA010000017.1, from coordinate 155,200,787 downwards.
ATATATATATATATATATATATATATATATATATATATATATATATATATATATATATATAACCAAAAATATTCTATTAAAAATAATCAACTAAGATACAACTCACTCTCGACCTACATGAAGGTCGTAACATCTGACACCTCTCGATGGAGAAACCCTTTACTATATCCCTCAAGACTACAACCTTAATTTGGATGGAATTTTCGTACTACGTGAGAAAGATTTCACATTCATGATTTGCTGTGGAATAACTCTGTTAGGGTTCTTAGACCAGCTCCTGTTCTTGCCAATTGCCTCTCCCGGACCGCAGATGCCTGCATACCTTTCTCCGTGCCCTCAGCACTGCCGGCACCACCTGACATATGCCCATAATCCACTCCCACAAGCGTGGATCCCATGCTGAGGCATAGATCGTTGCCATCTGGTCTATCCTGTGATTCGCCCGACAACGCATTGACCTTCATAAATCTTTGCGAATCCCCAATGGAAAAATCGGCCACGACATTAGGACTAAGACCTAACGACTGCCCTTGAGGAGGTCCCCCACCTACTTCCAGGAGACCCACCACACCCAGTAACGCCACTGTGCTCCCAAAATGCTGCTTTGCAGCAAGCGCAGTGACGTGGCTTGGGACTAAGCCAGCCCAATCACTACCTTCTTGCTCAATCAAAGTCGTCGAGCCCGATAGCAAAGGGAGCTCCTTAGTCACCTTACCTTCCTTGTTGTGATCACCAACGTCGGAGTCCAACACGCAATAATGCCCTTCCTCATCATAATCCATCTCATCTGCCCATCGAGCACAAACTCCACGACTAACGACCCTCCCCGAGCCCGAGGAGGAGGAAAAAGGCAGACCCTTCCTAGCGACCGTTGTGCCCCCGCAAGGCTCGAAAGGAGACGAGTCAGGGGGCACCTATGTGGGGAAGAAGGGGGGACAAAGTCTGGTGAGCGTGAAGAAGGTAGACTGATAAGCGGGGATGAGAAAGGGAGATGAGCATCACCGTAGGATGGGGACAAACTACCAGGATCAGGACCAAGGCCAGGGGGAGCTCCCCCACCACCGTGAGGTCCCCCCCTCCCCCCCGCCACCAGACAACGGCACAACACCCTCTGAGAAGTGAATCTGGGGGGACTCCAAATCTCCTGATACCAACCCGCTAAGATCCTCCACCCTCTGCTCGCTAGGACCCTCCACAGGAGGGAACACCGCATCATGGACCAACATGTCCTCGACCCTCAAACCCACGACCTCCAAGGGTGCCAGTAGAGGGACCGACAGCGAGCGCTGAAGGCGTAAGACCGGGCTCGCCATCGAGGATCCCTTTGGACCCGAAAGGGCAGTGCCGACGGTGGAGGGGGAAACCCCCACCATGCCCTTAGACTCGCTAACCTGGAGCTTGGACAGAGGATCGAACTTAGGGAAATTAGCCAGGCCCGCGCTAATGAGCAAACCAATACTGAAGCAGGATCCAACACCACGGGTGTCACGTCCCGATCTCCCGCAGGCAAATCGGCCGTTCCCGCTAGGCGAGAATCACCGCGCCAGCGCTCCCGCGGAACGATCGCTTTGACCCATTCGGACGTGATGCCGCACGAGCGTTAGCCACGCCCGTGCAAGGCCGTGGTTCGTTAGCTGGCGGTAAGAGTTCTAAGCCACAGAGTCGCACAGATTGTTCGAGTGCAGCGGAATCATGAACGCAAAGGCGATCGGTAACAGGTTCACTGAGTCGACAATATAGCGGATGCATGGAAACACAAGTTGAAGTAAAGCAAGCTCTTTTATTCATATTGAAACAAGTGTTACAAGCGGCGTATAGCCGAGATTACAAGTCGCTCGAGCACTCTCTCTGAAACATAAAAGCGTGCCAAGTGGCTACATTTATGGATGATATACAGGAATGTTCAGGCGATGTTCAGGCGATGTTCAAACATTATGTCTTGTATATGTGCTTCAGTTCCGAACGCAGCGTTCCAAGGCTTCTGAGTTGAACTCCTCGCCTTAGCACGCACGAAGGAGGCATCTGCACCGAACGAGGTTCTCCCGCACCCTGCAAGCAATCTGGTGGGTTATCAGTACATGAATGCACTGGTGGGGAGGCTACTCGCCCGCTCGACAAATCCAAACACGTAATAAATGTTTCGTGCATCAACTATTAAGTTGTCTTTCTAGTTGAGCCTTAGGATCAGTTTCATGCAAACATTGAATAGCTTAACTCGTGTGGCAGTGCGTCGTGCGATATAGAAGGAAACACGGCGAGACTTACCAACTTACCATTTGTCCTTCCCTGTCCAAGGCAAATCAAGTTAATTCAAGCAGAAACATGTATAAGCATTCAGGAGGCATAGCATATGCAAGCACTGTGTTATGAGCGAGATTACGCTACGGTGCACGAGTTACAGGAAATATCAGGTGCGTTGCATATGATGATCAAGTGCTCTTTTATGCACAAGTATTGTTATAACATGATCGTTCAGGTGTTCAGTTATTCTCGATGCGATGCAATGACTCGCACGCGGGTAGACGCTAAGCGAGGATGACTTATCTATATGAACATGAGGTCACTGGCACGGCGCCATAGTGGACGGCGTAGTCTCTTGTCGGAATGGTGTGCAAGCAAAACAGGAGGCATTGCACCACATCCCGCTCGAAGCAGGCGACTACTCAGGAGTTCCGTCCGGATCGGATCGGTGCTAGTGCCCCAGCAACCGTCCGCGGAACTAAACCTTGTTTTCCAAGTTGTCCTGTGACCAGGCAAGTCTCTAATCTTCAGGGTCTGTGGTCAGACACAGGAACAAGTTCAAAGCAGGATATATATATATATATATATATATATATATATATATATATATATATATATATATATATATATATATATATATATATATATATATATATATATATAACAAGTTTCATGGAACGAGTTCAAGTCAGGATATATATATATATATATATATGGAACTTGTTGAGGCAGGATCAGGATTACTCTCAATGTTGAGTATCGGCTCCACGAGCCATTTGATTCAGTACAAGACAGTATTGCTCCACGAGCTGGAATTTGGGATCAATGACTTGGTGCAAATTCCCTAGTTCGGGAAATGCCTTAGCAACCCGACGGTCCCGAATACTTCAGGTTTATTTATGCACGGAACAACTATCGAGTAGTCTTCCGAGGAGAACCTAAATGAATGCATGACAAGCATAGTTTTTCACGGTCTGGACATAGTTATGCAGCAAGCATTGATCTAGGCAATATATAAAAGCAGGCAAGCATGCACTTGTATAACTTAAGCATTCAAGTTCGCTCGGGCCCGAAGGTAAGCCGAGCAAAGCCGTACGGGGCCTTCCCGAGCGACATAGTCTAGGGTCGTGCAGTGTAGGGAGTAAACAGTGCACTACTGAATATTATATACAAGTCGTTCTACTCGAGGCATAGCGGGTCTGGTTGTACAAGGCAAAGGTAACATGCGAAGGTCTGAATATATAACAATATTTCATTTCCATGTTCTAGCATAAGCAATACAAGTTGGGATTATTCCCTTAGCTAGGTGCGTTGTATTCTTATTAGCATGCAGGGGGTGATTCACCTAGCGACTAGCATGTATCTTTCCGTATTTTATGTGTGTTGGCTAAGCAAAGACAAGTTCACCGTAGTCACCCACCTTAGCGATGATCCGCCTCGGTCGAGTGATACTGCGAGCGAGCCTCTGAAAGCCTAAGCCGAACACTTGTAGGGACCAAGTCTGGATATCCTTGCCTCAAACGAGTTGCCTCGCTGAGCAAGGCAGGTCGGGACGTTTGCACTTTGCCGTTTGAATCGGCAGTCCGCTTGAGCAGAACGGGGTATTACAACGGGTGATGGGACCTGACATACCGATACCAAAGGACTAACCTCCGAAGCAGTAAGGTCCAGGAGGCCAAACAAGAGAGGTAGGACTGTCGCGGAGCCCACCATTGGAATCTCATCCTCCTGGAGAAGCAAAGAAGCAAAAGCACCCTCAACGTTCACCGGGGAGCCCGATTCAAGGGGGAAGGAATGTGGAGGAAGGCCTTGTTCCTGATTGGTTTGAGAAACGGCCTTAAGAGACAATTTGCAAGCTGCAACCATGTGCCCCTGATAGCGACAGAGATGACAGAAGGCTGAAATATCCTCGAAGAAGCAAGGTTGCCAGTAGATTCTATCTCCAGGAAGGTTAACCCGAACATGAGATGGTAGAGGGACAGCCAGATCTATTTCCACAAAAATGCGAGCGACGCTCGGCCTTGATCACTCCTTAGTCGCATGATCTAACTTCAGAGGCAAACCAAATGAGTGTGCGAGCTGGAAGAGCACATCACGGTCAAACAGTTGGCGACGGAGTGCCAAAAAATTAACCCACCCCGGTTCAAGGGACGATTCCGATAATGGATCGAAATCGACCGTCCACCTAAAAACTCTCATCTGAGATTGAGCGACTACCCAGGAACGACGAGAGCGTAGACAGATGTTGTCGTCCTCCCGCTGAGGCTCGATTAAGATGTGCATGTGGTCGATGACTCCCACACAACAAGAGCCGACAAGACCTAGCGCGAAAAAAGCCTTCATGATACTTTCGATCGGGGGACGATGGTGAGGGAACTTCCCGACGATATCAAGGGCCAAGGGTTGCAGAAGAATCTACTCTTCAGCCTCGGAAAAGGAGACTGCAGGCTCACCCATAAACCTTTCAGGAGAATGTAAAACAAACGATGTTGAAGCTGAAGACGGAGCCGAAGACCCTTGTAAAACCTAAACGTAAGATGGCAAGGGGGACGCCAACACCGAAAGGGCCGCTGGAGCATAAACCATCATATCCGCCAAATAGCCTGACCGAAGGGGGAGTGAAGCCGGCAGAGAAGGGGGAGGCGGAGGAAAAGGGGAGGCATCCGCCGAAAGACCAGCCAACGGGGGAATAAGTGTCACGACCCGCACCCGGAAAATCGGGCATGAGTCGTGGGTACGTCCAGCCTACGCCGCAGCATCGGCGGTAGAACGCTGTCTAGGTCAACTAACTAAATAATAATCTCACACAAAAATCGGGCATGACCTCTCCAAAAGGAGGGCAACCACACAAACAATATATATAATCTGCCAAGATCTCAACTCCAAACGGAGGAGCAATATCATAAAGATAACCACAAAATACTCAATCACGAATCTAAGCACGATAAGATAACACAGAGATCTAACAACTATAAAGTCTAACCACCAACTACTACTACAACAACCACAACATCAATAATAATAATAATACAACAATACATCATCCAAAATAATATACAAACAAGGTCTCAATCCAAAACCGGAGACAAATCCGGTGCTAAAAGCTAATAAAAACAACAACAAGATCCTAGTGATCCCGGCTACCAACCCGGAAATCACCTCTAAACTAGAGGGTCCCTGTCTGCACCATCGACAGGCTCAGGTCCATAAAACGTCGGACACCACTCCTCCGGATACTCTGAAAAATATGTCCAGTCAGGACTGGAGCAAGTACATCTCTAACAGCAGTTCCATTTAAATGATAAAAACTATAAAACAGTTATAGCAAGTAGCAAGAAGAAAGAAGTAAGTATGAAACAGGAAATAAACATGTATCACTGGTGCATAAAGGTAAAGATGCAGGAGTATCAGAAACAAGATAGTAGTAACTGTAGGGTATAAGAATCTAAGCTAAGATCAAGTCCGTGCACAAGAACGTGTAGTGAGTCCAGCATGGAAAACATGTAGTGAGTCAAGTCCAGAAACATGTAAGTGAGACAAGTCAAGAAATGCATGAGAGTCCAGACTATAAAGAATGAACTCGGTGTCTTTGAAATACTTGTTTCGACATGTAAACGGCTAGGGGTAAGTACGGCTCACCGCGCACTGGGTGCACGGCTGCTATCATTCCAGATTAGACCAGAGGGAGTGATTCCTGATGATGCCAGATAGGAATGTTTACATGTCTACTCGAGTATTTCCCCGCCCCGACTAATACAAGTGGATCCAAGACCCGACACGCAAATCAAGATGAGTCCAGCCTGTACATGAATGATGCCTGTAGGTGATGCCTGTAGGTGATGCCAGTAGTGATTCCAGAATAGAGGCCAGAAACATGAAATGTATGTGTCGCAAGTAAATGAATCCAGAAATATCAATCAGTGTCCCGTGTTGTGCCAGAATAATCAGATGATACTATACTAGAAGCTGAATCATAATAAATATCAGATAATGAAAACTATCAGAGAATGTACTCGCCTGACGTCCTGAGCAACTGGCGATCCGAACTGGTGTCGCAAGGACCTAATGCGAAAAGCAAGGTTAAACAGGGTTCTAATGAGTTAAACAGATATAAAATAACTAAAAATAGGCTTCTAGGGTCGTTCTAGGTCAAACGGGTCAAACCGGTGAAATCTGGGTCAAAAAGTCAACTCTGGGTCCAAAAAGTCAACTCTAGGTCAAAACTAGGTCAAAAGTTGACTTTGGCGGTCAACCGAGTCAACTACGGTCAAGTCTGGGTCAAACTAGGGTGCTCCTGAAATTCTAGGTCAAACCGAGCTCATTAAGCTAGAAAACTCTCAAACTCGCCTCCTTGAGATACCGGGATACCCTCGGTATCCGATACCTCAACCTAGGCCACGCACCCCGCCTAAACCCGCTAAAACCTATGCTAGCACACGTAATTTTATATATATAAACATATAAAAATCATTCCAAGACAAATCCTAGGCTATTGCTCAAAAACCCCGCTCGAAACCCAATACCTTAGTTATCTTAAGGTATTGAAATACCTTGGTATCTCAAGATATTGAGGTTTCGCTCTAAAACCCCTCTAACTAGCTATCTAGCTATTGAATATATACCTAGTTATTAATCTAGGCTAGATAATATATATATCTATCATATTTATATATATCTAAGCATATATGTACCTATGTATATATTTATCCACACACATTTACCCGATTACCCATTATCTTACCTATACACCTATATATGTATATATATCTATACGTATATAGGTATCTATATCTTAGATAGATATATCCAAGTATCTAGCTATCTACCTATCTAGTATCTAGAAACCTAACTATCTATGTATCTATTCAACTATTTACCTTGTTATCTATCTATCTAAATATCTATCTACTACCTATTTACCTATCTATCAACCATCTATCTATTTATCTATCTAACATATACCTATTTATGTATCTAAAACTCTATCTAACTAACTTATTATCTAACTATGTATCAATCTATCTATATCTATATATATATACCTCTCTCTAACTCTCCCTCGCATTGATACTGCTGCTGCTAGCTGCTTCTCACCTTGCTGCTGCTCGCTGTTCTGCAAACTGCTGCTGCAGCTACCTAGCTGCTGCTGCTACTGCTCCTACATGGAGCTGCTGCTGCTGCTCTCCTAGCAGCAAGCTGCTGCTGCAGCTACTGTGCTTATCTGCTGCTGCTGCCACTGCTTAATGTTGCTGCTGCACCTGCTTTTGCTGCTGCTGCACCTGCTGGTGCAGCGAGTTGCTGCTGCTGCAGCTGCTGCTTGGCTGCTCCTTCTACTGCTGCTGGTTCTCAGTTCAGCCCCCCCCTCCATCACAAACACACACACACACACGCCTATACATATATATATCTATAACACTCTATATATATATATACACACACATATATATACATATATCACTAGATATATATATATATACACACACTTATAATCTAACACACACACACTAACATACTCACAAACACACTAATACACACACACTTAAACACACATACACATATAAACAAACACATATCTCTATATATATATAAACACACATACTCACATATATCTATATATATATATACACTAATATATATATCTATACATCTACACACACACACACTAACATATATACTAATATCTATATACCAACACACACTAACATATATACTAATATCTATATACCAACACACACTAACATATATCTACACACACATATACACTCACATATCTATATATACATATATCTACACACAAATATCAATATATATATACACACACTAATATATATATATGCATATAAACACTCACACACTCAAACATATATATCCTCACACACTCTCACACTCACTCTCACACAACCTCACACACACACTCTCACACACACTCACTAATGCACAACTACACACACAAACACTCATACATATATATAAATATATATACATATATACACACTCACTCAAACTCATATATATATATATATAGGCACTCACTCACACTCACACACACTCACCTACGCACTAGCACACACTCACACAAGCACTCCCTAACACGCTCACAAACACATAACCACACATATATATATAAATATATATATAAAAACTCACACACAATATATATATACACATATATATAAACAAACACAACACACAACGCTCACAACGCCCCACCTACGCACGCCCAACGACCCCGACACTCACCAACGCCTATAAATATATAAAATATAGCTCGAAAACTCTAGCACACACTCCCCGATACTAACCCAACGCGCGCACAAGCCCGAAACGAGGAAACCAAGTCGAAATGGTCGTTCGGTCATTTCGACGAACACGTGGTGCGCGGCTCGGAAAACCTCCTGAAGCGCACACCAAACGAACTCGGAATCGGCCCAAAATTTACCCACGCGTCCTAAACGATGCCTAGATCCTAGAAAATGCGCTCCCGCGTCGATTCTAGGCCCGTGGCGGAAACGCACACGCACTTAGAATCGGCGACGACGAAAAGCCCCAATTTCGCCCGAAACGCCCGTTTCTCCGCGACACGGCTTCCCGTGTCCGAACGGAGACACGCACTCACCCTCACGACTCCCGACAACGTCTACCTAGGTCCATCTAACCTAGGGCATCACCCAAAATTGGGCCAAATTCGGATTCCACCCGAAATCGACACAAAACCTAATGTCAAAGTCTCTAAACTCACCCAAACTAGTTCCAACTTCCTCCTACGGGTAGGGTTAGGGTCTAGGAGGGTTCTACAACACTAATTACACTACACAAAAATAATTAGGAAGGGGAAAGTTAGGTTTTACCTCTTGGGAGTTGGAATCCCAAGGCCAAAGTCTCAAATTCCCTCCAAATCAACTCCCTCAAGCTCCAAGCTTCCAAATCTATCTCCCACACTAGATCTAAGCTTCTCACACCTAGGTTGGGGAAAAAGCAAGGTGAGGGTTAGCTTAAAGAAGAAGGAATGGAAGAAAGAAGAAGAAAAATGGAAGAAGAGACTTACTTTGGAGAAGAAGGAAGAAGGAAGAAGAAGTGGAGAAGAAGAAATGAAGAAGAAGAAGTGGAAGAAGTGGAAAGAAGAGGAGGGGGGCTGCTCCTCTGGATGCTCACGGGTGGGTGTGGAAAATAGGGCCGGCCAAGTTAATAAAGGGGGGTTTCCTAAGTTACAAATTCCCAAAACGCCCCTACTCACTCGGTTTTGGGTTCCGGGTTCCAAATGCGCTCAAACTAGTTCCAAATCTCTCCAACTAACCTCCTAAAAATAAAATAAATATTCTAAGCCCCAAAATAATTCTCACAAGGGTGTGGGCTGGGTCGGACATGGGTCCACTAGGGTCTGACATGGGTCCAGGCTAGCCAAAATCCTAAAACAAACAATATAAAAATAATACAATCAATAATTAATTATAAATACAATTAATTAAAAATAATGCACAATTAACTAAATTAAAAATAAAAAAAAAAATACCCGGCTCTGGAAATGGGGTGGTGACAAGCCTATCCTCCTTAGAAAATTTCGTCCTCGAAATTTAAAGTCAATCACACTCCTCTAGGTCAAACCCCCAACAATCACAGTCAAGAAATTCTACCTAAACAACATACAAGATCAGGGTCCTACTGGTCGTGTTATCACAGTCTTAATCAGGGTCACTAAACTATCTATCACAGCACAAAACGTCTAACAGGTACTAATGAAGCACACCACAGGAATGGAAATGACAGGAAGAAGAAACAAGAGACAGACCTGCTAACCCGTCATCCGTAGCATCGGCCTCCTCGACCGTCAACGCATAAGCCCTGCCCTGCTGGGGTGTATCCCTCTGCTGGTGCGGGGCCTGATGCTGTGCCACAGATGGCCTAGCTCCAACTCTCTGATCCTGTGCTCCACCCAATAGAGGTGCAGTGGGGCAATCTCTCATCTGGTGAGCAGCGGATCCACAGAACAAACACACCTTCAGCCTCCTCCTACAAACATCCCAAGTGTGTCCTGCCTTCCTGCAGTAGGCACAAGTGGGCGCTCTCTGATCCTGACCCTGCTGCGCTGCCTTCTGCACATAGGGACGCTTAGCTGGTCCCGCACTGCCACTCGTACTGCCTGAATCATCCCTGCCTCTCTTGGTCTTGAGCTCCAAGTCATCCTCTGCTCTCTGAGCGTCTCCTACTATCTGCTCAAAAGTCGCCTCGCGGTCGCTCCTGGTCAAAGACTTGACCGCCATAACCAAGCCCTTGCGAAACTTCCTCGCCTTGGCTGCCTCACTCAAGCCATCCACAAATCTGCCCAGACGGCAGAACTATGCTGCGTACTCGTCCACTGTCATGCTCCCTTGGACGAGTGCCTCAAACTGGCTCTCCAAAGCACTGAGCGCCACATCTGGGAAGAACTTTTCCTTAAAAAGCCTCTTGAAAGCCTCCCAAGTAAGCCCTGGCGCTGCGATCCTCGTATCTGTGCGATACCACGTCAAGGCAAGGTCGAACATCTGACTGCCCGCTGCCTCTATCTGTATGCTGTCTGGAATCTGCGCCAGCCTGAAGATCCCCTCAATCTGCTCTATCCAGTCATCCGCGTACAGGATCCCTTCTGTACCACGGAACTCCTTGGGCCGCATCCTCTGGAAGTCAATGATACTGCCCTGCCTCGGGTGCTGAATCTGATCTGCCTGTGGCTGAACCTGTGCCACCCTATCCACTGCCGTCATGGCCACCTGGTGGGCGTTCTCAATGCCCAGCCTCATCACATCCACCTGACGGTGCTGCGCGTCCATCATCTCCCTGAAGAACGCAAACAACTGCGCGGCATCTACTGGAGCAGGAAGTGGTGGAGGAACCACCGGAACGACTGGGGTAGTCCTCGGATCGATAAGTGGAGAAGGATCCCCGAGAGAAACAGAGGCTCCCTCAACCGCAGGAGTGGTGAGTGGAGCGGTAGCAGCTGCCTGAATACGAGCTGGACGAGAGGTAGCAGACCTCTCCGAGGCAACTGCTGGAACGGTACGATGGGATCGTGTCTTCGGAGGCATCCTGAACACAGATCAAAAGAAGTCAATACGGCGCAAGATACGATATCATCAAGAAAGGACAGTAATATTTCAAAAGAAGCAATTTCAGAATAATTAGATTGGAATTGTTCCTAGTCGTGATTGAGTACACTCTCATCCTAGATCCTAGATCCTATAGCAGGCTCGCAGCAGTACAACTAAGTTGTTGTACCACCACGACATCGCACTAATTGCGAATCGAGACCTGCATGGGCCACCACCAAAAACGTGTCACGACCCGCACCCGAAAAATCGGGCATGAGTCGTGGGTACGTCCAGCCTACGCCGCAGCATCGGCGGTAGAACGCTGTCTAGGTCAACTAACTAAATAATAATCTCACACAAAAATCGGGCATGACCTCTCCAAAAGGAGGGCAACCACACAAACAATATATATAATCTGCCAAGATCTCAACTCCAAACGGAGGAGCAATATCATAAAGATAACCACAAAATACTCAATCACGAATCTAAGCACGATAAGATAACACAGAGATCTAACAACTATAAAGTCTAACCACCAACTACTACTACAACAACCACAACATCAATAATAATAATAATACAACAATACATCATCCAAAATAATATACAAACAAGGTCTCAATCCAAAACCGGAGACAAATCCGGTGCTAAAAGCTAATAAAAACAACAACAAGATCCTAGTGATCCCGGCTACCAACCCGGAAATCACCTCTAAACTAGAGGGTCCCTGTCTGCACCATCGACAGGCTCAGGTCCATAAAACGTCGGACACCACTCCTCCGGATACTCTGAAAAATATGTCCAGTCAGGACTGGAGCAAGTACATCTCTAACAGCAGTTCCATTTAAATGATAAAAACTATAAAACAGTTATAGCAAGTAGCAAGAAGAAAGAAGTAAGTATGAAACAGGAAATAAACATGTATCACTGGTGCATAAAGGTAAAGATGCAGGAGTATCAGAAACAAGATAGTAGTAACTGTAGGGTATAAGAATCTAAGCTAAGATCAAGTCCGTGCACAAGAACGTGTAGTGAGTCCAGCATGGAAAACATGTAGTGAGTCAAGTCCAGAAACATGTAAGTGAGACAAGTCAAGAAATGCATGAGAGTCCAGACTATAAAGAATGAACTCGGTGTCTTTGAAATACTTGTTTCGACATGTAAACGGCTAGGGGTAAGTACGGCTCACCGCGCACTGGGTGCACGGCTGCTATCATTCCAGATTAGACCAGAGGGAGTGATTCCTGATGATGCCAGATAGGAATGTTTACATGTCTACTCGAGTATTTTCCCGCCCCGACTAATACAAGTGGATCCAAGACCCGACACGCAAATCAAGATGAGTCCAGCCTGTACATGAATGATGCCTGTAGGTGATGCCTGTAGGTGATGCCAGTAGTGATTCCAGAATAGAGGCCAGAAACATGAAATGTATGTGTCGCAAGTAAATGAATCCAGAAATATCAATCAGTGTCCCGTGTTGTGCCAGAATAATCAGATGATACTATACTAGAAGCTGAATCATAATAAATATCAGATAATGAAAACTATCAGAGAATGTACTCGCCTGACGTCCTGAGCAACTGGCGATCCGAACTGGTGTCGCAAGGACCTAATGCGAAAAGCAAGGTTAAACAGGGTTCTAATGAGTTAAACAGATATAAAATAACTAAAAATAGGCTTCTAGGGTCGTTCTAGGTCAAACGGGTCAAACCGGTGAAATCTGGGTCAAAAAGTCAACTCTGGGTCCAAAAAGTCAACTCTAGGTCAAAACTAGGTCAAAAGTTGACTTTGGCGGTCAACCGAGTCAACTACGGTCAAGTCTGGGTCAAACTAGGGTGCTCCTGAAATTCTAGGTCAAACCGAGCTCATTAAGCTAGAAAACTCTCAAACTCGCCTCCTTGAGATACCGGGATACCCTCGGTATCCGATACCTCAACCTAGGCCACGCACCCCGCCTAAACCCGCTAAAACCTATGCTAGCACACGTAATTTTATATATATAAACATATAAAAATCATTCCAAGACAAATCCTAGGCTATTGCTCAAAAACCCCGCTCGAAACCCAATACCTTAGTTATCGTAAGGTATTGAAATACCTTGGTATCTCAAGATATTGAGGTTTCGCTCTAAAACCCCTCTAACTAGCTATCTAGCTATTGAATATATACCTAGTTATTAATCTAGGCTAGATAATATATATATCTATCATATTTATATATATCTAAGCATATATGTACCTATGTATATATTTATCCACACACATTTACCCGATTACCCATTATCTTACCTATACACCTATATATGTATATATATCTATACGTATATAGGTATCTATATCTTAGATAGATATATCCAAGTATCTAGCTATCTACCTATCTAGTATCTAGAAACCTAACTATCTATGTATCTATTCAACTATTTACCTTGTTATCTATCTATCTAAATATCTATCTACTACCTATTTACCTATCTATCAACCATCTATCTATTTATCTATCTAACATATACCTATTTATGTATCTAAAACTCTATCTAACTAACTTATTATCTAACTATGTATCAATCTATCTATATCTATATATATATACCTCTCTCTAACTCTCCCTCGCATTGATACTGCTGCTGCTAGCTGCTTCTCACCTTGCTGCTGCTCGCTGTTCTGCAAACTGCTGCTGCAGCTACCTAGCTGCTGCTGCTACTGCTCCTACATGGAGCTGCTGCTGCTGCAGCTACTGTGCTTATCTGCTGCTGCTGCCACTGCTTAATGTTGCTGCTGCACCTGCTTTTGCTGCTGCTGCACCTGCTGGTGCAGCGAGTTGCTGCTGCTGCAGCTGCTGCTTGGCTGCTCCTTCTACTGCTGCTGGTTCTCAGTTCAGCCCCCCCCTCCATCACAAACACACACACACACACGCCTATACATATATATATCTATAACACTCTATATATATATATATACACACACATATATATACATATATCACTAGATATATATATATATACACACACTTATAATCTAACACACACACACTAACATACTCACAAACACACTAATACACACACACTTAAACACACATACACATATAAACAAACACATATCTCTATATATATATAAACACACATACTCACATATATCTATATATATATATACACTAATATATATATCTATACATCTACACACACACACACTAACATATATACTAATATCTATATACCAACACACACTAACATATATACTAATATCTATATACCAACACACACTAACATATATCTACACACACATATACACTCACATATCTATATATACATATATCTACACACAAATATCAATATATATATACACACACTAATATATATATATGCATATAAACACTCACACACTCAAACATATATATCCTCACACACTCTCACACTCACTCTCACACAACCTCACACACACACTCTCACACACACTCACTAATGCACAACTACACACACAAACACTCATACATATATATAAATATATATACATATATACACACTCACTCAAACTCATATATATATATATATAGGCACTCACTCACACTCACACACACTCACCTACGCACTAGCACACACTCACACAAGCACTCCCTAACACGCTCACAAACACATAACCACACATATATATATAAATATATATATAAAAACTCACACACAATATATATATACACATATATATAAACAAACACAACACACAACGCTCACAACGCCCCACCTACGCACGCCCAACGACCCCGACACTCACCAACGCCTATAAATATATAAAATATAGCTCGAAAACTCTAGCACACACTCCCCGATACTAACCCAACGCGCGCACAAGCCCGAAACGAGGAAACCAAGTCGAAATGGTCGTTCGGTCATTTCGACGAACACGTGGTGCGCGGCTCGGAAAACCTCCTGAAGCGCACACCAAACGAACTCGGAATCGGCCCAAAATTTACCCACGCGTCCTAAACGATGCCTAGATCCTAGAAAATGCGCTCCCGCGTCGATTCTAGGCCCGTGGCGGAAACGCACACGCACTTAGAATCGGCGACGACGAAAAGCCCCAATTTCGCCCGAAACGCCCGTTTCTCCGCGACACGGCTTCCCGTGTCCGAACGGAGACACGCACTCACCCTCACGACTCCCGACAACGTCTACCTAGGTCCATCTAACCTAGGGCATCACCCAAAATTGGGCCAAATTCGGATTCCACCCGAAATCGACACAAAACCTAATGTCAAAGTCTCTAAACTCACCCAAACTAGTTCCAACTTCCTCCTACGGGTAGGGTTAGGGTCTAGGAGGGTTCTACAACACTAATTACACTACACAAAAATAATTAGGAAGGGGAAAGTTAGGTTTTACCTCTTGGGAGTTGGAATCCCAAGGCCAAAGTCTCAAATTCCCTCCAAATCAACTCCCTCAAGCTCCAAGCTTCCAAATCTATCTCCCACACTAGATCTAAGCTTCTCACACCTAGGTTGGGGAAAAAGCAAGGTGAGGGTTAGCTTAAAGAAGAAGGAATGGAAGAAAGAAGAAGAAAAATGGAAGAAGAGACTTACTTTGGAGAAGAAGGAAGAAGGAAGAAGAAGTGGAGAAGAAGAAATGAAGAAGAAGAAGTGGAAGAAGTGGAAAGAAGAGGAGGGGGGCTGCTCCTCTGGATGCTCACGGGTGGGTGTGGAAAATAGGGCCGGCCAAGTTAATAAAGGGGGGTTTCCTAAGTTACAAATTCCCAAAACGCCCCTACTCACTCGGTTTTGGGTTCCGGGTTCCAAATGCGCTCAAACTAGTTCCAAATCTCTCCAACTAACCTCCTAAAAATAAAATAAATATTCTAAGCCCCAAAATAATTCTCACAAGGGTGTGGGCTGGGTCGGACATGGGTCCACTAGGGTCTGACATGGGTCCAGGCTAGCCAAAATCCTAAAACAAACAATATAAAAATAATACAATCAATAATTAATTATAAATACAATTAATTAAAAATAATGCACAATTAACTAAATTAAAAATAAATAAAAAAATACCCGGCTCTGGAAATGGGGTGGTGACAATAAGAACCGGCTGGGAAGGAGTAGGAGGTGGGGGAGGGAACGAGGAGTGCGCCGCCACTCTAGCCCGACCGATAAGTCTAGCCCTCGACCGCCTAGGAGGAAGCGCCAGCAATCCACTCGTCGAGGCAAGCAAGAAGGGGAACGCGGGCAAGGATATGGCTGGAGGAGAGGAAGAAGGAGGGGGAGGGGAGGAAGGGGGCGGAGGTGGAGTGGACGCCGCAGTTAGGAGGCGGCCGGAGGGCCGCATCCCTAAACCAGCGGGAAAGGGGGCAGGAGACCCAGTCTAGGGCCGGCTCCACACCTCTCTCATTATCGATACTGGAATATATATATATATATATATATATATATATATATATATATATATATATATATATATATATATATATATATACACACACGCATTCCCTCCTATTATGCATTTTCAAGCATTTCTATGTTTACAACCGTTGGATATTGTTTAAGTCATCTAATTTTAGTTATTGATTTGAATCATTCAAATAAATGGTTAAGATTATATGACTTAAATAATATCCAACGGTTGATAACATGGAGATGCTTGGGAATACAAAAAATCGAAAATGTGGATCCATTTTCTCTCTCTCTCTCTCTCTCTCTCTCTTTCTATATATATATATATATATATATATATATATATATATATATATATATATATATTTTGTGTGTGTGTGTGGGGGTGGGGGGGGGGGGGGGAGTGGGGGTAATTTTATAAAATGTTGAGAATGGAAAGTATTGCTACTTTCTTCAGCTCCGATGAACATTGAGAAAGAAACTGATGCTGCTCTCCATAAAAGCATTGTAGGTAGCATTGTCGCGCTTGATAGTTACAAGACCCAGCATAAGAAGATTTTAAAATTGAAACGATACTCAAATGGCTTGAATATTTCTTGCCTGATCTCCTATTCCTCCTGCCATTTGCATCTTTGTTTTCTCTACTAGTAAGACACTACAATCTTTCCTTTTTCTATCTTCGTCAATATCTAAGCCTTCTTTCATGAGCCAACTCTGTTTTGTTTTTGCCTGTGTTAATTTGATTGCTATATACTCTGCTCTGCTCTGTTCTGTTCTGTTCTGTTCTGTTCTGCTCTGCTCTGCTCTGCTCTGCTCTGCTCTCATAAACCTGGCATGGACACATCCCCCCCCATAAAAAAATTAGGCACATCTAAAACATCTTTGCTAGATGGGGCTAATACTTGCTGAAAGTAAAATGTCCAAATCAAGTATGAAATATTATTTGTTCGGGGGATAGAATTCTCTCATCCGAATCCTTCCAAGGGAGACTAACTTTGTTGAGAAAAATAAAAAAAAGGTTATAAATGATGAGTAATGATTTTTCATCTCTTCCAAGCTGTCTGTCAGATGAGGGCTACTAATAAGGAGAGGAGAGTGTGGTGTGTGAATTGAGTCTCATCTTGGCACCAATTGAAGGCCAGACTAGACCTTCAAGTAGCCAGCTGAGATGATGGTGGATCAACAGCACAGGACCTTTTGATAGTTTCACTCACTCATCGTCATCATCACGACTACTACTACTACTACTACTACTACTACTACTACTACTACTGGACCATGTGATCGATGTATGTGGGTGCACCAAAGTGAAGTTGTAGTGAGAACTTGATCATCATCATCATCCCTCCTCACTCCCTCTGCTGCAATTAAGACCTCTGTCTGTGGTCATGCTCAATCCAATCCAATCCAATCCAATCCTTGAAGAAATTAAGATGAGTTGCTTGTGCATCCAGACTACCATCATCGATGATATCAAGTAGCTGCTTTACTTGTTAGTTCTCCTCTAAGCAAACAAATAAATAGTGCACTTCACCAAGAACATCGATCGTCCTTTACTTCTTTACCACTTCCATATATGCAAGTAAACAAAATAGTGTACTTCGCCAAGAACATCGTTACTTCTTTACCACTTCCATATATGATGTCTGTAACGAATCAAGAAGCTCCATGCATCCATCCTCATTGTGTTTCCAAAGGAAGAGCACAATCCATCCATCATACCACTCCACTGTACAAGGAAGTTTAAGTCTGTTATGATGAGGAAAGTGACTTCAATGTCCTCTCTCCCTCCCTTGCCCTTGTTGACATGATGACCAAGAAAGAAAGGGCTTTGTTGACTAGTACTCATCAATTTAAGTTTTGCACTTGAATGCTTATGCTATAGCTGTCCATTATTGATTGATTGCATTTGCTGTTACCATTATTATTATTATTATTTCTTCTATTTGTAGCCATGCTAAACATAAATCTCTTGTTGGAACAAGTGGTGAAGGAAACCAACATTATTGTCAATCTGGTCATTGTGGTAGTAGGCCTAGACCAGTCATCAATCAATACATACACCCCTCCCTCCCACCTTCCTTTGTTCTTCCTATTCATAATATTCACATGCGGTGAGCAAGAGAATACATCATTTTATTTCAGACATTAACTGCCAAGGTTATTATGATTTTCTTTTATTGCTAAGGTAGCCAATGTTATAATTGTAAGCTTGGACCGGGTGAATGAAGACCAATAATTCTTCTTCTCTGCCTTACATTTATTTCTTTCTTCACACACACTCTCTATATATAATTAGTTTAGTTTGCAGTATCAGTCGATACCAATTCGATTCAGCCGATACTAATATTATTTAGCACATCCCAATCCGATATGGTCGATACTAATACTATTTAGCACGTTCCGATCTGATACCGATCGATATCGATACGGCATCGGCATTGGAAGTTTCTTTTTTCGTCAATTTGACGAAAATAAATTGAACGAAAAAGACTAATCAACAAAGACGTAAAAGTATAGCAAGACCGTAAAGACATATAAAAGAAAGAAAACTTATCTATTTCAAATAAATCAATCGGCAAATGTAACTACTATTTCATTCAATTCCAAAATTACTAAAAAAATAACACATAAAATATGTTACAAGAATAAAAAATAGGCTAATTTGCAACTAAATATCAAGAACTTTCAGACTATTGCAACAATTTATGATGAATTTCAAAACTCTACAGCTTATTACTAATGACCTTCCAAATTCTTGTTACTATAGTTACCTTCTGTTTTTTTTTTTAACTTTTGAACAATTTTGTCCCTCAAAAATTTTAATTTGTTTAATATCTTATCCTTCTCACCCTCTCTCTTCTCCGCGGCCCTCCTCTTTCTCGCAACCACCACCACCTTCCCCTTCCCCTTCTCAACCATTCTCCTTGCCCCATTTGTAAAGTAGTAGATTCGTCTTTCGTCACCCAAGTTTGAAAAATAAGTAATAGTTAACTTGCAAAATAAAAATAGTTCATAATATCAATTTAAAAAATTTAAAAATTCATTGTAACAAGTTATAAAATTTTAAATTTTATGGTAGCAAATTGTAAAAATGTACTTCATACTATTTTTTTTTGCAAACTAGTCCAAAGCAATTAATTTATAAAAAATAAAAAATAAAAAATAAAAAATAAAAAATAATTGCTGAGTTTGGTAGATAGAGTGGAGCAGTAAACTTGTTAATTAAGTCGCTAGAGACTAATGAGCATGCACATGCAAGTGACTCAGCATTCAAGTGACAACCAAAATAAATTAACTGATCAACTTATCCGTGGCAAACCATTTCAAAAATTGCTTCCCTAATAATCCAATCCCAAACCCCCAAACCAAGACCTCACTAATTAACGAAACAACAATGAGTTGAACGCAGTAACATGGTTTATACCAAATCAAACAATCGAGTTGTCCCTAAAGTTTAAAAGGTTATTATGTTAACATGACCTACACATTGATAAATGTACATTTTACGTCGGTACTCCTATCAACACATTATCAATACACATTTTACATTTATCAATACACATTTTAAGTAAAAAGTGTAGCCATAAATGTGCTAGAAGGAGTACTCATGTAAAATAAACATTTATTAATGTATTAACATGTGTCCTTAGGTCATATAATGACATAACCCAAGTTAAAAATCTCCAATTTGAAGCACACATTTTGTGTACAACTTGTTTATTTGGACAAGATCTAAAAGGACATGGAGAGTTGGTTGGTAGATTGTCAAGCTTCTTTGCCACAACTAGGTGATGGGAACGAAACGCGAAAACTGTTTTCCAAACTAGAAAGTACCTGCGAGAGAACCGAACAAAACGCACAAACCAAAAACACCAAATACAAATCAGACATAGAGATTTTTACGTGAAAAACTCATATAAAAAAATCACGGGACGGTCGGAGTCAAACCCTGAAAAACCCCAACTATGGAATAAAGAGAATATACATTTTACAAGTTCCTCCCGATCCAACACGGATCTCCACAATACTTAGGAATAGAAAACAGATTATACCACGAAGATAGAAGACAATGAAAAATTACCCAAAATTGATATCCTCCTCCGAAACGGCCTCAAATCCTTCTTTCTCCTTCTCAAAGTTGCAATAACACTCTTGCCTCATTTTTCTCTCATTGTTGCATATGTTAGGGTTAGAAAAAATCTAACGTATACTCCATAATCCCGCAACTAACCTGAACCATATGATACGATCCAACGGTGTATAAAATACCTCAAAATTTTGGTTCAGCCCGCCGACCGAACTCGGACCGAATTCGGCCCGAGTCGGTGATTTGCGAGTAAACGAAACAGCAGCTCTTTGGAGCTTCTGGAGCACCCAAATCGAGTTTGGTCCGAACTCATCTTGGGAAACCGAGTTTGGTCCGAACTCGGTAGGCCTATTTCCAGCAGCCCCCCAACTCCCATGTTTGCTGCTCCTGAGCTTCTCCGACTTCTCAAATGTCCCTCGTCGCCTCCCCGAGCTTCTCTGACACACAGACGACGCTCCTTGCACTCCGGAGTGTTCTCCACATAGGTTGGAAACCCCACCCACTCCAACAAATCTTCCCCTTCACAACTATGTGGAGGGGGTCGTCATCCCGACGATCCGCCTGCATTACTCAAACTTTTTTCTTGGAAGAATCTTTGTGAACATGTCTGCTCCGTTGTCACCGGTATGAACATTCTTAAGCGCCGCTTCCTTCTTATCAACCACATCTCGTATCCAATGATATCGAGTATCAATGTGCTTGGACCGGCTATGAAATGTCTGGTTCTTCACAAGGTGAATTGCACTCCGGTTATCACAAAGCAAAGGATACTGCTCTTGCTTTAGCCAAATTTTCTGCAACAGCTTCTTCATCCACAGCAACTCCTTGCAATCCTCCGTCGCCGCAATGTACTATGCCTCCGTCGTCGACAAAGCAACACACTTCTGCAACCGCGTCTGCCACGATACCGCTCCATCAGCGAACATCATTACATAGCCTGAAGTCGATCGTCATGTGTCTACATCTCCAGCCATATCAGCGTCGGTATACCCAACCAGCTTCGGCTCGTCACCATCAAAAGAATGTCTCCAATCGGCAGTGCCCTGAAGGTATCTTAGGATCCACTTGACCGCACTCCAATGTACCCTTTCGGGATTGGAAAGATACCTGCTAACTGTGACAACTGCATGAGCGATGTCTGGCCTCGTACACACCATAGCATACATGAGACTTCCCGTAGCTGAGGCAAATGGAACCCGCTCTATATCTTCCTTCTCGTCCTCGGTAGATGGACACTGCTCCTCAGTGAACTTAAAGTAAGCCGCAAGGGAGTTACTCACTTTATTCGACATGTCCATCCCGAAACGCTGAAGTACCCGGTAAATGTACTTCTTTTGGGACAGGTGTAACAGCTTGGACTCTCTCTCGGCTGATCTTCATCCCAAGAATAGTCTTCGCTGCGCCCAAATCCTTCATAGAGAAAGTTGTGCCCAGTTGGCACTTCAACTCTGCTATCCTAGTGGCATTCTGACCCACCAGTAGCATATCATCAACATAAAGCAGCAAAATAATGAAGTCATCGTCGACAAAGTACCTTACAAATACACAGTGGTCCGACGTCGTCCGAGCATAACCATGCTTCCCCATAAACGACTCGAACATCCTGTACCACTGCCTCGGAGCCTGCTTCAGACCATACAAGCTCTTCCTCAACCGACAGACCAAGTGTGACTTGCCCTTCTCACAGAATCCCTCTGGCATCTCCCTCTATAACTCTTCCTCAAGATCACCGTGGAGGAATGTCGTCTTCGCATCCATCTGTTCGACCTCCAAGTCAAAATTGGCTGTCAATGCTAGCACCACCCGAATAGATGACTGCTTGACGACTGGCAAAAAGATCTCATAATAATCTACACCTTTCCGCTGACCGTAGCCTTTAACTACCAGCATTGCTTTGTATCGAGGGCGAGTAGCATCATCTGTCTGCTTCACTCTAAACATCCATCGATTTTTCAAAGCCTTCTTGTCCTTTGGAAACTGTACCAGATCATAAGTAGAGTTGGCCTGTAAGAAACTCATCTCCTCCTACATAACCTCCATCCACTCCTGCATGTGTTCGCCTTCCATAGCCTCTGCAAAACTTGCAGGCTCTCCCCGTCAATTAGTAGCACATACTCACCCGGTGAGTATCTCGTAGATGGTCGACACTCTCTATCGCTCCTCCTCAATAGAACCACTGGTGCTGGCTGTATATCAACAGCCTCCTCCCCTTCAGGAACTGCCTCCTCGGCATGCTCATCCTCCTGAGGGTCACTCTGACCACCATCAACAGGCTGATGATCAAGGTTGGGAGCAACTCCATGTACTAGCTCCCCTATAACTAGATCCTCTGCGATGTCCTTTGGAAATTGCTCGAAGCAAAATGACTCTAACTCAGGCAATTTTTCAGCCTCGGAAGACATCCCAGAATCCTGAGTGCTGGTCATGGTCTGATCCTCGATGAATACCACGTCCCTGCTTCTGTAGAGCTTTCTTCCTACTGGGTCGTAGAGTCTATAGCCAAACTCATCCCGACCGTAGACGACAAAGACGCACCGCCTCGTCTTCGGCTCAAGTTTGGATCTCTCGTCCTTCGGTACATACACGAAGGACTTGCAACCAAACACTCACAGGTGATTGTATGACGGCTATTTGTCGTACCATACTTTGTCAGGCACATCATCCTGCAAAGGAGCACTAGAAGATAAATTAATAACATAAGCAGTTGTGTAAAGTGGCTCACCCCAATAGCTGTCCAGCAAGTTTTCTTCTGATAACAAACATCGCACCCTCTCCATCAGCGTCCAGTTTATGCGCTCCGCTACACCGTTGAACTGCGGTATCTTTGGTGGAGTCTTCTTGTGTCGTATCACTTGCTCTCTACAATAAGTATCAAAGGGACAGATATACTTACCGCCATTGTCCGACCGAACACATAACAGCTTCTTAGCCGTCTCCCTTTCAACAAAGGCCTGAAACTCTTTGAAAGTGGAAAACATATGATCCTTGGTCTTTATGGCATAGACCCAAACCTTTCTGGAATAGTCATCAATAAATGTCACAAAATAAGCAGCACCACCAATGGATTTTATCTTCATATGACTGCAAACATCCGAGTGAATCAACTCGAGCAACATCAGCTTCCTTGAACTTATGTGACTTTGAAAAGATACCATATTTTACTTTCCCGCCAAACAGTTCGTGTATCTCTCCAAATTTGTAGGCTTCAATCCTGGAATCAGATTCTTGTTCACCAAGTAGCTCATCCCCTTCTCGCTGATATGGGTGAGCCGCATGTGCCACAACTCGGTAGACGCATCAGTATCTGCGTTCAGCTCATGTGCCCCATGTGCGCTCCCTTCCATATAGTAGAGTCCGGACCTCTTTCTTCCTCTGGCAATCACCATCGAACCTCTAGAAAGCTTCCACTGACTGTTCCCGAAGAGATTGAAGAAACCATCGTCATCCAACCGACACCAGGTTGAAATGGATATCAGGGATATGACGGACATCTTTGAGAACATGAACTGCACCTGTCTTTGTCCTCAAATGCACATCTCCAATGGCAACCGCCTTCGACACATCTCTATTTTTCATCTTAAATACTCCACAGTCGCATGTTGTGTAAGTAGCAAACAGTGTCAAGTTGTGAGATACGTGCGCTGAAGCACCCGAGTCCACCAGCCAAGAGTTATCATCGCAGGCGAGATTCATGACAATCTCATCACCTACAATGATTACATCGGCTCCATGTACCGAGGTCGTCGTTGTAGTGTTCTCGCCTTGCTTCCTTTTGTCGCCCTTATTCTCTCTCTTCCAAGCGAAACAGTTTTGTCACGCCCCAGTCCCAAAACGTATGGGACCAGACACGTGGCAATGGCCAACTGGTACGACTATGTAGGGCTTTCTAATTTAATGGACCCGACGAAGTGCACTTACGCTGTCCAAGGTTAAGTGATCAAGCTAAACATCTATTTCTAATATCCAACAACTAAACTAAATCTCAATCCATGGTACATAAATCTCAAAAAGGAACGATACACATCATTAGACTGCAGCCCAATAATACATCCGTTCGAATAGGCCAAAAGAACAATATAGGCCTATAAACACTAGGCTATAAAAGCAGAATCAAAAATAAAAAGTAGTACATGACTGTAATGGCTGAAAGATGTATAGATACCTGCAACGATGTCCAACATTCCGCTAGATCAAGCATCATGCAATATGCTCAAATAACTTGAAAGGGAACCAGGTCCTCAGAGGGACGTAACAAGATACAAATAGTACATACCATAATGTAAATACTGAGTAAAATAAATCAGGGTAAACTATCCTCCTAAGTGAATGCAAATTTGAGGACAACTTAGTGCATATGGAAAGTGTAGGCTAGACATATGCTGACGTAATTCACCAATCGTCGTGATTGGCTAGTATATGCCACATATGCCCCCCATCTTGGGATAATCTGCATATATGATAACGTCTAACACTCCGAAGAGCGTGGTATCTGCATAAATAAATACGTCCAACGTTCTGAAGAGCGTGGTATCTGCACATGTAAGGTCCAACGCTCCAAAGAACGCAGTATCTGCATAAATATATACGTCTGTATCGCTCCGAAGAACGCGGTATCTGTATAAAGGAGGTGGGTGTCCCATACGCCTACTAGTCGTCCTTCCTGCCCAATGCCAATGTACAAGTCTCAAGTGCGACGTGGACATCTCGTAACTATATGCAAGTCACTAAAAACCATACAACTACGCTAAATACCATCACACGTGCTACTCGCACCGATGGCCAGTCAAGTGCGTAAGCCCGTGTCCTATCATGAACTCACTCTGTGATATGGAATGATACGTGTCAATGACTCAGAGTTATAATGATAACTCCGTCACTTAGGGTACGTCCACT
The DNA here is from genome assembly GCA_036927795.1 of Iris macrosiphon. Classification (NCBI taxonomy): domain Eukaryota; kingdom Viridiplantae; phylum Streptophyta; class Magnoliopsida; order Asparagales; family Iridaceae; genus Iris; species Iris macrosiphon. The sequence goes on along the minus strand of JAYESA010000017.1, from coordinate 155,175,125 downwards.
ATACGCTAGGTTAAACACAAGTCCTAACGTCGACGCCTTCGTCGACTGCACCCAAGTCATTCTCAGACGCGCACAGTTATATAATATTTAGAGCACAATATATAATATTAACTGAATTTAAACAGTACAACAAGACAATGTATACTGGGTTGTGAAGGTGGTTGGCGGTGGTGATGGTGGTTGGCGGTGGTGATGGTGGTTGGCGGAGGTGATGGCGGTTGGCGGTGGTGACGTCGGGGGAGCTCCGGCCGAGGGGGTGATGTAGGTGGTAGCGGTGGAGCTGGTGAATGAGAGGGTGGTGGTCGGAGTTGGGGGTGGTGATGGTGGTGAAGATAGTGATGGTGGTTAGTGGTGGTGATGGTGGTTAATGGTGGTTGCATGTTGAGGGAGAGAGGGAGAGGATGTTGTTTTAAATGAGGGGAGAGAGAGAGAGAGAAAGAGAGAGAGAGAGAGAGAGAGAGAGAGAGAGAGAGAGAGTTGCCTAGGAATTAGGACCGGCTAGGTTCCCAAGGAGATGGGGGTTTCATGAAGAAATGGGTGGAGGTGATGTATTGGAATTTGAATGGAGGGTGGAGATTGATTGTAGGTTGCATAGTTTCATGCAAAAAGGAGGAAGATGCACATGTGACCGGTCAAGCATACCAAAGTGGATTTCTTTCATTTGTTCCAACTAATAGGAGGTGGACACATGGCTAGCTATTTGCACAAAAGTTCCCAATAGTTTAGGACTTGTACAAAGAGAAAAAAGTGGATTGGATGTGAAAAAATGCCATGTTTGGTGTGTTATAGTGGGGAAAATTGGTGTGTGGTGTTGTGTATGAACCATGTGGGTGTGAGTGGGGCTTTAGGATGGTGTTGGGTCTAGTTTTGGGTTAGGTTGAGTCATGATTGCACCAATTTAGTTAAAATTAGTCTCAATGGTGTTCTTTAATTAATTGGAAGTGCATATGATTTAAATTGGGTGGGACACAAGTGTCATGGACGTAGTAGACTCGGAATAGATTATTGTCATAAATTTGGTTGTGAGAAAAAGGATCGAGGGGGTGTCTCTAATTTCGATTGAAATGGGCAAGGATGCAAAGTTGGATTTAAAATTAGAAAATGTGCACGAATATTGTAAAATTAAAATGAAGCACAAAAGAGTGCATATACGAGTGACACAAAGATCATGATTGAAGATTGGTACGTCTAGGTCAATGGTGTGATATTTGTTGGACGACAAAAACTAGTGTAGTACTCTAGATATTTAAACAACGGTAAAGTACAACAATTGAATAAAAATCACAGTAGTGAATTATAACCCCAATAATTAATCCCGAATAATACTAATTTAATCCATAATCCTATATTTTGGTCAGGGGGTTTACAAGTTTCGCTTGATGTGGCCCTTCTTGCCACAATGGTAACACTCCGAGTCCTCGTACCGACCTTTGGATCTTCTCATGCTTTTGTCTCTGCCACCGCCTGGACCCCTGCTTTTACCCCTTTCGTGGCTCTCTGAAACTAGAGCATCTGAGTGGGATATGGATGAAGTGCTCTGAGAACGTCTCCGCATCTCTTCATTCAGTACCCCGCTCTTATCAAACTCCAGGCTGACCACGCCTTCCGGAGCAGAAGCGATCATAGACACATGTACGGTCTCCCACGAGTCTGGCAATGTACACAGAAACTATAGTCCATGAACCTCGTCGTCGAACTTGACTCCCATCTAGGATAGATGGTCCACCACGCCCGGGAACTCACTCAAATGATCCGTAATGGACGCTCCATCTTTGTACCGCAGACCCATCATCATCTGGATCATGAAAAATTTATTTACCCCGGTCTTCTTCGCATACAAAGATTCCAGCTTATCCCACAGTGTCTTCGTGTGCTCAATATTGGCAACGTGATTGTACACGTTCTCGTCAACGAACTGTCACGCCCCGACCTCCCGCAGGATCGGCCGCCCCCGCTAGGAGCGAATCACCGCGCCAACGCTCCCGCGGAACGACCATTCCCATCAGGAACGTGATGTCGCATGAGCACAAGCTGCGTCCGTGCAAGGCCATGATCCGAACATGTGGTAAAATGTCTAAGCCACAGAGTCGCACAGATAGTCCGAATGCAGCGAAAAAAGAAACTGACCATGCGATTGGTAACAAGTTCACAGAGTCGTCATAGCGGAAGCATTGAATAACACAAATATGGAAGTAAAATAAGCACTTTATTGATATTGAATCAGTATTACAAGCGGCGCTAGGCCGAGATTACAAGTCGCTCAAGACCTCTCTCTCAAAACAATAAAAGCGTACCAAGTGACTACAATTGTGGAATGATACATAGGCAATGTTCCAACATTATGTCATGTATATGTGCTTCAGCTCTGGACGCAACGCTCCAAGGCTCCAGAGTGAACTCTACGCCTTAGCTCGCACGAAAGAATTTTTGCATCGAACGAGGTCCTCCCGCACCCTGCAAGCAATCTGGTAGGTTATAAGTACATGAATGCACTGGTGGGGAGGCTTCTAGTCCGCTTAAAAAATCCAAACACGTTATATAGTTTCTGTGCACCATCTATAAAGTTGTCTTTCTAGTCTTGCCTTAGGATCAGTTTCATGATATAATGAAAAGTCTAACTCGTGTGGCAGTGCACCGTGAGATTGATGAGAAATATGGCGAAAGTTACTATTCGTCCTTCCCTGTCCAATGATAAAACCAAGTTATACCAAGCACGAATATATATAATGAAATCCAAGAAAAATTGTATAAGCAAACATGAGTGTCACAAGCGAGGTTCTGATTCAGGTGCACGAGTTACACGGATTACTCAGATTCTGTTATACTCAGGTGGGTTGCAACATATTATTTAGGTGTTCAAATATGTACAAGTATGCACGGATGTCATACTCATATCCATTTAGGTGTTCAAATGCAGATATAGATACAGATGTGTTACTCAGAGCAGTCGCCTACAATGCAATGACTCGCACGCGGGTTGCCGCAATCGAGTTAACTTAATCTATATGACATAAGGTCACTGGCTTGACTTCCATAGTGGACGGTGTAGTCTCGAGGCAAAGATGGTGTGCAAGCAATATATAATACGGTTGTGATTGCACCCATCCCGCCGATAACAAACGACTACCAGTTGGTTCCGTCTAGATCGGATCGGCCCCAGTGCCCCGGCGACAGTCCGCGACAAGATTCGAAAATCTCCCTTGTGCACAAGTTGTCCGTGACCGCGCATATCCTCAAGTACTCCAGATTCTCGCAGTTACAGGATCTTGCCCCCTTAGAATATCGTGTTTATGCATAAATGGCTATCAAAACCTATCTTTTTTCAACTCTCTCGCTGTCTACAGATACAGGTACGGGTTCAATCAAGATCTATCAGATACAGTATCGGCTCCCCGAGCCGTCAGATTCAGTACAGAACGAGTATTGATTTCCAGAGATGTGATGATATTATCTTGCTTAACTTCCATGATGCAGTCCCCTAGTTCGGAAAATGCCTTGATGACCTAACTGTCCAGAATACTTTCAATGTTTCCATACTTGGCTCGGAATGACTATCTTGATAGCCTTCCTGCCTCAACTGAGTAAATCATAAATAGTGAAGTGCAATGATTCGTGGTATGTTCTATATGACAAGCATTAAAACTAGGCAAACGAGTACAAGTTAGCATGTAAGCAGACAAGCATTGCATTTGTATGAAACATTAGCATAAGAAAACATGTGGTATAGTCTACTTTAGAACATAAGCCTTTACGTTAGCACGAGTCTAAGAGGTAGTGCGAGGAGTGAAACCGTACAGGAACATATCGAGCGGCATAATCTATAAGACGAGCAGTGGAAACATGTGAAGCAGTGCACTACGAAGAGTATATAATGATCTAATCAAAGCATTAGCGGAGTCTGCTTGCACGAAGCTAAGGTAGCATGCGAGGGTCCAATTATAAGTCAAGTTTCATTTTCATGTTCTAACACATGCAATACAAGATAGAATTATTCCCTTAGCTATGTGCGTTGTATTCTTTATTAGCGTGCAAGGGGTTATCGCCTAGCGACTAGCATGTATGGTCCATATTTTTAAGTGTGCAGTCTAAGCAAACCCTTCGCGTCGGTTCGTCCCCCCGTTGGTGTCCTCCTGTACTACCGACCACCCGTCTTGGACAGGTACCCCGCGGTTGGCGACGCCCTGCACTCCCTACCCCCCTGCGGTGGTCTTGAGTATCCGATGCCGTCGTGGAGCTCCCTGGAAGCCGTCGTTTCTCCTCTTGACTTTTCGGTCTCGTCGTCAATCGCGTTGATCGATCGAGGCCCTCCTTCTCGCTGCCCCGCCGTGCTTTTCCCCCTGCGCCCGACGTTCTATCATGGTCCACCCTCCGGCCTCATTAGAGAGGCGTTGAGCGATAATTTGCCTCGGTCGACGGATACTCCGAGCGCACCTTTGCAAGTCTAAGTCTGAACTCCTGAAGGGCCAAGTTTGGAATCATTTGCCTCAAGTGAGTCTTCTCACTGAGCAAAGCGGGTCGGGTCATCGTACTTCCGTCGTTTGAATCGGCTCTCCGCCTTAGCGGAACTGGTCGTTACACGAACTACCTGATATATCCGCACACCTATATATGCTCGAACTTCCAGTCCTTTTCGGATTTGTCACTGGACCTCTCGGAAGCAAATATCGATAGATGCAGTTTCTTGTCAAACAACAAATCCTTCATCTTGTTCCGCCAATAATGATAGTTGGTACCGTTCAGGTTTACCATGCGCATCGGCTTCGTGTCCATCTCTCCTCCCTGGTTTGCCTGTCAACTCCTGACACCCTTCTGAAATTTCAGAACCTGGCTCTGATACCACATTGATGGAAACAAAACGTGAAAACCGTTCACCAAACCAGAGAGTACCTGCGAGAGAACCGAGCAAAACGCACAAACAAAAAAATATCAAACATAAATCGCAGACACAAAAAAATTTACGTGAAAAACCAGACGAAAAAAACCACAGGACGATCAGAGTCCAACCCTGAAAAACCTCCACTATTGGAGTAAAAAGAATACACCATATACAAGCTACTCTTGATCCAATACAGATCTCCACAATACTTAGGAATATAAAATAGATTACACCACGAAGATAGAAGACAATGAAAAATTACCCAAAATTGATCTCCTCCTCTGAAACGGCCTCCAATCCTTCTTTCTCCTTCCCAAAGTTGCAATGACATTTTTGCCTCATTTTTCTCTCCTTGTTGCATATGATAGGGTTAGAAAAAATCTAACTTATACTCCATAATCCCGCAACCAACCTGAACCGTAGGATACGATCCAACGGTGTATAAAACACCTAAAAAAATTTAGCCCGCCGACCGAACTCGGACCGAATTCGGTCCGGGTCGGTGATTTGCGAAAAACGAAACAGCAGCTCTCTGGAGCTTCTGGAGCACCCAGACCGAATTTAGCCCAAACTCGGCCTGGGAAACCGAGTTCGGTCCGAACTCGATAGGCCTGCTTTCAACAGACCCCCCCCCCCCCCCCCCCCCCCTCCCCTCCCCACTCCCCTGTTTGCTGCTTCCGAGTTTCTCCGACTTCTCGAATAGCCCTCGTCGTCTCCCCGAACTTCTCTGACACACAGACGATGTTCGTCGTACTCTGGAGTGTTCTCCACATAAATTAAAAATCCCATCCACTCCAACACTAGGAAGGAGGGGTTAGGGAGACAACAAACATAATAATTAGTACAAATTTTATTTTATTTATTAAGAAACCCTAGGAGGGAGACCCACAAACATAATAACTAGTAGGAAAGTTTTTGATCTGTCGAGAGCCCTAAAAGGGAGACCACAAACATAATCAGTATACAAATTTTGATTAACTGTGATTACTACAACATCTTAATTTTGCTTATATATGATAGCTAGTAGAATACAAGAAAATGCACCAAAAAAAATTTCCTGAACACGCACACCTACACGTACGTACGCCACTCAAAACGTCAAAGGGTACAAAGGTAATTTTACCCATTTGATCACGTTAAACAACCATCTCATCTAATGCAAAAGACAGCTTACTGAAAAGATGAAAACTCCTAAAACCCCAAAAACAAAATAAGAAAGAAATGTTAGGAAGCCAATACTTATGATAAGGCCATCTCCAATGAAAATTTTTAAAATTGTTTTTCTATACTACTTTGAGATTGTACTATAAGAAAATTTATATGGCAGAATTTTTACATAAAAATTATAAAAAATACTCTCAAATGGTTCTCAATTTCTATCATACATGTCAAAATAAAATGATCAATTTAATAATTTAGTATAAAAATATTGTCCAATATTAGATCATCTTCAATAGGAGTTTATATCTCCTATTTCTATAGTAGAAACACTTTTAGAAAAATCTTCTTCCAATAATGGTTTATATTCCAATTTTTATTCTACGTAACATTGATGTAGGATAAAAAAATTCTATGAAGGTTTCTACATGTATAAACTCTCGTAAAAAACTCTCCATGACTAATAGCAATTAATATTGGACCATTTATTAAATTAATCATTTTATTTTCTGCCACGTATATAGAAATTGAGGACCATTGTAAAATAATTTGTGTGTGTACAATTTCTATGTAGAAACTCTGTCAACTATGACAAATTTTTTCTTAAAGTATAATATCAAGTAGATAAAAACTCGATTTTAGAAATCTTCATTAGAGATGGCCTATGAGAGATGAATTTTTTTTTATACAAATTCTTCATCCTACAACTCCACGTAAGATGAAAATTGTGATAAAATCCAATCTTTGGAAATATTTTTCTAAAAAAAAAATTATGAGATATAAACACCATAGGAAATGGCCTAAGCTTCTAAGAAACAAACAGCAAGAACAAACACAAATTTAAAATTTTGTCACAGAAGAAAGAAAAGTACACGATTGTGTAGTGTAATATAATGGACTTTCACAAAACTGACTTACGTAGTGTGGTGGATCAAGACGATAAAAGAAAATGCATGCAAAAAGGAAATATAATGTGTTTTTATGAGCGAACACCCCTGCGAGTGTTATTAAATTCTTACCATTAAATGAAAAAAAAAAAACATATGAAAATAATTAATAAAGTTGGGGAAAAGAAATCAAACAACCAAAAAGAGCATTGATGGAGGGTGATGATGGCAATGGGGGAAGGAAGATCGAGCGGAAGCCATGATTGCGAATCTTGGGCCGAAAAAAAGCCATCATCATCACTTTGGAAGGGCTCAATGGGCTCTTCTTAATTAAGATTTTTCATTTCCCAAAATGCCCCCTTTCTCAAAGAGCCCTTCATCATGTGACCCCCACCCCCCTCCATGCATGATCCCTGCGCTGTTTTTTCCAACTTTTTTCACTCTTACAAAAGAAGAAAATAAAAAATCTCTCTAACCTTCCCTCCCTTTCTTTCTCTCTTTAGACTTGTCACTATATATATGAGTCTCACCCCACCACCTAAAAGCCATCCAAACCTCTCAATACACTACTACATATTCAACATCTCCTCTCTCTATATATTTATTCAATCTGTTCGCTCTCTCCAATATAGTAGAGCTTGTTTTTGAAGGAAAACTAAGCCCAAAAGGTGATTTGCTTTGAAAAGAGAAGAAAACGACGTTAACTCTTTGTGTTCATGTCTCCTTGGTTCTCTCTTTTAGAAACATTTAGATAGTAGTAGTTTTTTAGTATGCATTAGACTTGCTTGCTTCCCTTTCTTTATTAAATCACTATTTGATGGTTCTAAGTTTGGTGAGTCATGCATGTGTCTCGAGTTTTTAGATCGAGTTAAGCTATGAGGGGCATAATATGCAGCAACCTGCTGCGTGCGTCCACACTTTCCTTGCTGAGCTTCCTCTCAAGCAAAGCAAACAGCCTGCCTTCATTTTATGTTTCTAACAACCCCACACCAAGTCACTAACTAATTCTGTTCTACACTCTCTCTAGTTCATTGTAAACACAACTCATTAATATTGGTATTATTATTATTATTATTGTTTTTTTCTCAGCGGTGAGGAAGGAGAAGGAATTAGACATGGAGAGGGTGAACTCGAAGCTGTACCTGCAGAACTGCTACATAATGAAGGAGAACGAGAGGCTGAGGAAGAAGGCGCAGCTCCTCAACCAGGAGAACAAGGCACTCCTTTCCGAGCTCAAGCAGACGCTGGCCAAATCCAACATCTCAGACCTCAACTCCAGCACCAAGGCCACCAATGGGAGCAAGTCTTGATCGATCATCTTGTCTGTCAAACAAAAGTTACTGCACTACCTTACTTTTTGTAAACTCCTTTTGGAATGCAATGCACGTCTATCTGATCATAGCAGTAAGAAGAACCTATATAGTTGGCTAACAATGTTTAAATAGTAACAGTAATGTCGAAGCCTATGAGAATAGTACTCAGATCAGATGCTGCTATTAGATGAACGGTAAAAATAGAGAGTTGCATAAGAACAAATTAAAGTCAATAGTATGTTTTCTTATTGTTGACAAACACGAAAATTGAAAAACAAAAAAGAATTAGGATCATGTTTTCTGAATTTTTTTTTCTATAAACAGTTTTCTGAAAATAAGTTATAAAGTTGTTTTCTGAGTATAGAGATTTTGAGTTTACGTTTGATTATTTTCATCAGGAAATTCGTTTTAGGAAAGTAAAGTTTAAAATTATGTTTGGAAAAAATTTCAAAATATTATTTTTTTAAATGAAATTTTTTTTTTTCCAGATTTTATTTTGTCCCTATGTCCGGAGTTCCCGTGTCGTGGTTGAGACGACTCGAGTCGTCGTCAAGTCGAGCCGACGGAACCTTAACCCTCATCGTCGTGGTCGAGATGACTCGAGCAGTTCCCACCTTGACCCCCTCCACCTCCAGTGCCTCTGGTGTCCTCGAGCTTGAGTCTAGTCGCGATCGAGCTCGAGGAGGGGGGGAGGGATTGTTCGAGATCGGTGCACCGCCGTCGTCTAATTGCTGTTACTAGACCTAAAGGCAAGATTTGTCTTAGGAGTTGTTTACACAAACATTTTCTATGTTTTATGTTTATTATACATATCCTCCTTATTTTTAAAATAACTATATGGACCTCTCATATGTTTTATGTAAAGGGTTATTACACTAACCATCCTTATTTTGAAAATAAAATATAAAGAACAAGAAGAGGTCCGTATAATTATTTTTAAAATAAGAGAGGTCTAGGGTAAATAACCCTTTGTCTTAGCGAAAAAGTCCAGCAGCACTGGCTAAAGGTCACCCAACTTTCTTGACTAAATCTCATGTGATAGCATAAAAGTTGCACCCAGTTAAGGTGCTGGAGATTATCAAGGGACAGATGGGCTTGTTGAGTCACTTAGACTGTTACCAAGGACCCCCAAAGTAGACCAACCTAATCCCCACAAAAAGGAATAACAGAGCTCTCAGATCCCAAAGCTATCGAATAACAGAGCTCTCATATTCCTGTCCTACAAGAGGAAGGGAAACCTTTTTCCTGGACAGAGAAGTATGCCAGAGTTTAAAGAGGCTAATGATGAAAGATGATGAACGAAGTACAGATGTCATAGATTCTATACTGCATGAAGTCAATGTGCTATTTAACTATGGGGAAGACCAGATGGAGTACAAACACAGGGAAGATCCAGGGGGGGGAGAGAGAGAGAGAGAGGTACAGCATAGACACAGCACACATGGTTAACCCGTACCAAGATACACCATGATCCAATATCTCAAGTTCTGGATTCCCGTCAAAGGTCCACTCGAGCCTGTTTGCAATGATTATACATCATAAAATAAGATAAAAATATTTTTCCAAAAAGTAACACTAATTGGAAAAGAAATTGTACTAGTCAAAATCCAGAAGACCACAAGACTCCACCCTCGAAGAAAAGATCTAAATATGCAAAATTCCTAATGAAATTGTAATAGTCAAAATCAAAAGACCACAACTCCACCCTAAACTAACTATTTTCCTATCTTATGTCCACAACCGCATCACTATAATATAATGTTGATAAGATTATGCGGTAACTACTAGTGCCAGTTTCCATTCTATACTCCCTAACAGCAAAACCACAACATTGTTACAATGACGGATGGTATGGAAATGCTTGAAGCCAAAACCTCATGACGTGCAAACTCGAGTATTGAAAATAACTACAAATTTTAGAGCACATGAGGAGGTGGAGGACGACCATGATATTGTCCAGACTAGCATTAATAAAGGCAGTCACATGGAAGGTTCAAGATTGAGTAAAGACTTTGGCCTTTCATGGAATGATTCATGGTCCCTCAGAACAACAGAGATGCACATCAAAATGGTGGGCATCAGGTGCACAGTGCCAATTACCAAGCATACCATACAAGCCCACTGGAGACCCCAGATTATATTGCCAGAGATGACAAAAGTACTAACAGATTAGGGGTGTAACAAGAGAGAATAATAAATAGTGTGGAAATTAATAACACTGCAACACAGTCAATTTACGAGATTGTAGGAATCTGATGCTGTGGTTCCAGCTTACTGATAGCTTAGACAAAAAAAAAAGGTTGTCCAAGTATTGGAACATAGTCGATGTTATATATGATCTCAGGAGGAAGTAAGAATCATATCAGTGTCAGGAACCTACCAACAGAGTTTGGTTAGCAGGAGACCACTAAAGTCTATTATACACATTTAGAAGTTGAAGCAAGTCAGGACGATATAGCAAAATCAAAGTTAAGAATCATCAGTGTCAGTAACCTACCAACAGAATTTGGTTAGCAGGAGACCACTCAAAAGTCTATATACATTTAGAAGTTGAAGCAAGTTAGGACAATGCAGCAAAATCAAAGTTATGACAGTTCTCCAGGTATAAAGATCACTCAAATGGCAGCCAACCGTACTTCTCAAGGTATAAAAGGTAATTACATAAGTATAGTCCATCTTGTAAGTAGGAAAAGCTTCCTAATATGAACTGTTGATAGACTGCGATCAATTTGCATTAATGGTGCTATAATTGCTATTACATCCAGAAAAAAACTCAATACACTCGTAAAGTCAAACTTCCTTCCATATTCCGTATACTTGACCTTTTTAGTCCAACTGCTAAACTGATTGATCTAGTTGTGCATGTACAGAAGAAATTGTGGATCTCCAAGAGGTTTTGTTTAAGTTCTGCTATTACTGCAAACAATAAACTCTTTATATGCACAAGTGATGATCTACCTCGCTGTGTGTATGTGTGAGCCATGTGCACTTGCATGCCACATAGGGGGGAGGATATTACTAACTACAAAAGAATACACAATGTTATGGGGATAATATTTCAACATCTATGTATGAGCTGTAGCGCCCTTAAATTTTCAGCCAAGGGGTTGACTGATCATTTAACATGATTAAATATGAATTAGATGAGCCAATGGGAGATGATAACAAGATATCAGCCAGAATGATTAAATAGGAATTAGATGAGCCAACGGGAGATGATAACAAGATATCAGCCAGAACGAGGGCATGACTATTTATTACATCCACGAGAACCTACGAGACAATAAATTGAAGTATTGAAATGGTGGAGAAAATCTGATTATATAGAAAGGAGCTGAAAATGAACCTAGAGCTGAACCTTTCGAGCTAAGACTTTGCAAACAAACACAGGGCCACAAGAAGCTGATACGATTTTTAGAGAAAGATGTGTCGATAATTTCATTACTTATAATTAATGGTGGAACTAAAATCATGAATTCACTGATTATACAGATTTGCTTCAATACATGCAGCTAGAATGCACAATCCTAGCAGCCAACAAAGCCTGCTCGAACCTTGTCACTGTATACCAAGTTGATCATGTCAAATAAGTTTATAACTTCATACCTTCACCTAAATCACTTATAAATTAAAAAGCAAATGCCAAACTTGTGAGTACAGCCTGTGAGAATTGGGTTATCTTTAGTATGACACTGAAAATGATTAAGAACATATTCATCATGATTCTAGGCACTTCATTCATTCACTCATTCTGTTTTATTAGCTTAAAATTTGTTCTTTTCTGTAAATTTAGGGGAGAGCATAATCAACCATGTTAGTTTACAGCTTCTAGACAGAGATATGGCACGTCCTCACATTAAGCAACGAACTTGCTTGGAATATATGCACATACAGTATCTGTGGCATCTGTGGCAATCTAAGTTGAAGAAATTGCCACACCTGTACATTGAGAGCTGACGAATACCACAATCTACAGTTCTAATACCAACCCCTGATGCAAGTATAGGGCCAGATGTAGATCCACATCCCGTATCATTTCTCACAGCAAATTCCTGCAAGGATATTAACATTTCAGCAAATTTGCGTCACTATATTACTAACCTTCACTAACACTAAAAAATATGACTTTCTAATCTTAAACTTTGGATAGCAGTTTGGACTTCTGCAGCGAGCAGTGAAAGTATAAGTATTCATATTTATTAGACAGAGGTAGGATATTAAAAAAAAAAAAAACCAATGCACAAAGATCATAAAGTTGTAAACTATAAAGGCAATACATGCAAGGTTCCAAAATGTTCTCCTTTGCACAATGGTCATAAAGTTGTAAACTATAAAAGCAAGGCATGCAAGGTTCATTATAGCAAAATGTTCTCCTTTGCACAATTGTAAGTTTTAGGGCGTGCATCTTGGAGGATGTGGGTGTAGGATGCAGCTTTTCAAGTGGTGGAGATAATCTCAGGAATAAACATAGGTAAGGCTACATAATGAAAGATTGGTAGGACATGGAAGATGACAAGGAGGAATCTCCTATTGTAAAGAAAGATTGAGGTGCCTGTATGATACAAATGATACTCTTGATATGGTTGGTACCGCTCTAATAAATATCCCTGTGCATAAACCTTTCTGTTTGGCATAAAGCTTCTGTTATTGTTGTTAAAACTTGTTTGTCAATTGATAATCTAAATACTATGCATCATATTTCATATAGGAATTCTTCAAGTTTTTTTTATTGTTGTTAAAATTATCCCTTTGCATAAACCTTTCTGTTTGGCATAAAGCTTTTGTTATTGTTGTCAAACCTTTCTGTCAGTTGATAATCAAGAATATCATGCATCATATTTCATATAGGAATTCTTCAATTTCAGGGTCTCCATTTTAACTCAAATAAGTTATCTTCCAAACCGATAATTTTGTTGAATTAGTGATAAAATTCAATCAATATTCCATCAACAATAATTGCAAACGAACATGTTACATGTCCATCTTATTTCGCCAATACCTGAGCCGGAAGTCTATGGCTATCTGCCACTTCTTTGAAAAGAAAAGCTGTGATAGCATTTGTGGCATAACGCTGATTAGCATTATGCTTGATAACAAGACCTTTGTGTAGTTCTGGCATGTGGTGGTCCTCATGTTTCTCTGGGAAATTAGGGTGCATACCATGAGCCATGTCTGCAGACACTGAGGAAAATATGTCTTGTTATCATAGATGATCATTTAGAAAACGATAGCAACAAGAAGAAGTGTAATAAGCAATGAATATGAACAAGTTATAGTAGTCATATCTACAAAATCTGTAGGGTTGGTCTACTGTTCCTCACTAGTCACCACATTCTAAAAGTATGAAACAATGATGCACTTTTCTCTAGCATCCCTTCCTTTCATTCAACCTCAATTATCAGACAATGCGTGAACACTGCAGATTTTGAAACCATCTCAATATAGTTGCCGGCTTCAACCTCCATTAGTCCTGACTTTCATCTATACATTGCCATAACTCTATTTGCTTAAACCTCCCTCTGTGTATAACTAGTCCTAAAATTAGTTTCAATCCATGCTTGACTTCTCTATAGCCATGCAAGGCTGAACATAGTTACCTGGGTCATGGTTCGCTCTGATACACTGTAGTAGCACCAGGTATAATACTTTCCCTAGTATGCAATACTAGAGGGTAGGCTTAACTATCATACCTCAATTTTCTTAAGAGCGACCCGTTTGTGTGTAAATATATTTGTGTCTTCTAGGCATGAATTCATACCGAATCATACAACTACCTACTCTTGTATGCTTCATTTTGAAATTATTTATTTATTTCTATAAAAAAAATTATTGATATCTTTGTTGAACTTCCATATAAGATCCAGATAGCCTGGGTCCGTCCACTTTTTGCAGCTGTATTGCAAACCCACCGCGTTTGGCAGTCGTAGGATCCGAAATGCTGTTCCTAGGGTGGTAGGATCCACCGAGGGTGGTAGGTGGATCCTGGTAACTATGGTCGGAACTCAATACAAGATCATCATCCACTAAAGTAAATGATAACATGAATATCCAACAAATTGCACGCATGCCCGTACATATACAAAAATGTGAGAGTTCCAACTTGCCAACTTGCCAAAATGGGTAATTATAGGTATGCTTGGGTCAGGAGGAGGGTAATATAATATAAAGCAGCTAGCCAAGGAAGAATAAATACTCCAGATTTGGCGTTGTATTATCGCGTGTGAGATTCATATCAGAACTGAGACTCCATAATACACTAGGACATGCCAACATCCCAAAATCAGTGCCGAATCAGTGTCTCCATGTCTGTATTGTGAGGTATCAGAATCGTATATCGACGCAACATAGTATCCAGCCAATACACTTTGGTTAAAGGATATTACAGCTATGGTTGCTAGTGAATCAGTTATATGATTCAATTAATGGTTCCTTTATTCATCTAATGATGAATATTTTTACTTTTTACTTTACACAATCAGTCAATGCAATCAAATGGTTCTCTCGAAGAATTGGGATCTCTTTGTACAAACGCTGAAGTCACAGTATCAACTTGATTTATTAATTTTAAATCAGAAATAAATTGCATATGCAATGCAAGGGATGGTCACTAAATTATCATCCCTGAAATCAACCAAAGGCAAAAGTGAAAGTTGCAAACATGCCCGACTAAGGTAAAATTGTGTAGAATTTTTTACAGCATTGGGTGCAATTAGATCCACAGCAAATGACATCATCCATCATCCTCATTGTAATCATCCACGCCTTCTCCCATTAGATTGGGATAACTAAGGTTTTATGACAGACTATCTACCTGACGTCAACCCTACATATTGTTGCAAAGGGCATGTATTATACAGTTCATTACACCAATAAACATCTACTGGAAGGACGGGCCAGAATTTCAAGAAACATAAAGTTTAATACCATACCGAGGAAAGATGAGCGCATTGCACGTTCAAAAGCAAAGCTCATGAGCTAACCCTTTATATGCTCATGAGCTAAGCCATCAATTATGCGCCTCATTGCCTGGAACATGGTAGGTGCTCCTGCTCCTTGTACTAAATCGGACCGGACCTATAAATTGAGTTCTTATATGTGCTATTATCTTTCTCATATAGCATAAATTTGGTACAATTAACAACAGGACCAATTATTCCACATATAACAGTACTCTCGTAAGTCGTAAGGTTATATATATATATATATATATATATATATATATATATATATATATATATATATATATATATATACACTAGATCCCAGATGACCTATTTTGTAATCCGGGCGGTAGTTTGTAATTTTGGTGTTTATCAATAATATTTACCTTCTTTGAAAAAGGGAAAAAAAAAAAAAAAAAAAACTAACGGTTTAGGTATATCTGTGCTTTTTTTGCATCAGCTGCCCTGTATGCAACATACCTTACGTAGAAGCATGGTTACAAGGTAAGAAACACTCTAGACATAGAAGTAACACCTGGCTTATAGTCAGATTGGTATGTAAGTAGGTAAAATATAGTCTTTTCATTTCTGTAGCCTCCGAACATGTACACAAGTCATGTTACATTATACATGGTTGTTGGATACATCCCATCAAAGATTTTACAACAGTTGAAATATATAAGCATGTACGGCCATTCATATATATACTTTTGGGAAGAAACAGAATGATTAGTGTTTGCAAGTTACACTCAAAATTGAAAGTTAAAACATATGGGAAGTCATCAATTCAGATGTGGGAAAGACCAGAAGAAAGTTACCTCTTAATCGTCAAATAAAAAAGTTAAAACATATCGGAAGTCATCAGTTCAGATTTGGGTAAAACCCAGAAGAAAGTTACCTCTTCATAGGACAAATCTTAGAAGTCATAAACTCCTAGGAGGCCAACGAATCTTATTAAGAATCTCGATTCGGCAGTTCTTATTTTGGAGCTCATTTTCCTGACGATGAGAGCTTGTTTCTCTGTGACGGAAACACGTTTTCCCGACGAGAAGAACGCTTCCCATAAAAGGACCAGAATTTTAAAAGATGACAGAAATTTTGGAAAGGAAGTTGGAGAATTATAAATACACGTTCATTAAAGTAACAAGAAACTAATGATTACTTATCTTGACATAATAAAAAAAATCATACGAATAATCTCTCTGTAACTTTGAACTGAACTTTATAAATTTTAATAAATATTAAGATATCTATAAATTTTGATAACAATAATTAATAAACATAAAATTTGTATTAGCACATGCTCCCAATTTTAGACTCTTCTAAGTCGTCGCGCTCCCCCGCTCCCGTCCCCGCTCTCGCTTCAGGCTTCTAAGGGACAAATAAAGCTATCATTATGATATCTTGCGCATTTGCTAAATCTTGCGGTGCCTTACAAGAATCCAAAAGAGACCTGAGTGCACAATAATTTGAAGCAAGATTATTGAGGCTACCAGAGAAAATTAACTCATTATTTCCTCCTCCAAGGCAGCATGGCTGCGTATCGCAAACATTTAACTCTATGCCCATTATGTCATCAGCATAACAGGAAAGCTCCTCAGACAGAACCTACAAAATAAAGTAGGCAAGTTAAGAAATTAGAAGGTCTTTGACAACCACCCTTCAGCTAAGTATATGATCATGATAACTCAAGATCAATTTCAAAACTCTTTCTGAAACATGTAGAGCCAATATCTCAGTCATGTAACATAAAATAAAAAAATGTAAAAAGCTAAGAAAGAAATAAACCACACAGTACCTATAGTAGCAAAGAATGGTGATAATTTCTCGACGAAGATGAGAATATAGTTTTCTCTTTGGACTTTATGTTTGTCTCCTCAAGCTTTGTAGCAAACGTTTTGAAAGAGAATAATTAACAAGTCATTATAAAAGTCTCTGCTGGATATGTTGCAATACCCTGCAGTTTAACAGTAATAATTTTGCTCCTTGTTATTCACGATGGACTGCATCTAATTTTTTTATTAGTATTGATAATAGATGTTATAGCTAAGAATTGAGTTTTAAACCCAATTATCTCTTAGTTAGCACATTTCCTCGCGTTTGTTAGGTCTCCTAGTGAGATGCAGATAAAGAATTTGGATGTATTTGAAATCCTTAAATTTGTTTTTGTATATGGCGAGACTATGCGCTTGAATCAGACAGAATGTGATTGAATCAGAATTGAATACTGGCTCCAGTCTGGTGGATACAGAGCCGGACCCAGTTGTATTGACTGTACGACGATTGTATGTATGGACATGGGTGTGGAGTTCAGTTCAGATTCCAATACCATGTTGTAATGTTGTGTAATAGAAACTAAGTACTGGTTTGGATTGCTTATGTTTGGCTACATCCTTATTTATTTTATTAGGGGAGCTTTGTTTTAGATAACCAATGTGTGTTGAAATTGTGTTATATGTTGTGTAATCTTCAATAAGATGGGTCAAATGCATGAGTGCTAGAGATAAGTGAGGCAATGGAAAGGACTCTTCTACATGTTTCTTTGTTGTTGTCCACAGTCCACCCACTAGAGAGAGAGAGAGAGAGTGTGTTCATCCATGGGGAGGATAAGGAAAGATGACTATGGGACAGGTGAATGATGGCATCTATGGTGCCAGCTTGTTGGTTGCACAAAAGGGAGCATATAAATATATCTTTGTAATATAGTTCAAATGGATATACGCAGCTTCATGTTCTTCTAGTAGTTTCTTTTGGAATTGCCACCTCAATGAGAGTAAGAATTTTTTGTGAAATAAGACATTTCCATACAATATTTACATGACGAAATTATTATAGTCAGCTAAGTCAGGCAATTCGGACTTCGGAGTATAGATTAAGCAGTAGCTTACACAATGATAATTGATAAAATGTAACATATTCGAACTGTTTACAAAACTCCATTAAGCATAATTCAGCAAAAAGCATTCTAAAGAATGTTATAATAAAAAATGACTTAGGCAAAACAATAAAGGTGGAAAGAAGCACTAACTGATCAAGATGTATGGCCAATGTTGGCACACAGAGTAAAGGCCTCCACACTTTCACAAGCTTATGCATGAAAGAGCCGTCGCCATCTTTTAGGATGACCCTCCCAGCAACACTTAGATCTCTATCAAACCAAGTGTGCCATAACCCACCTCCATATGTCTGTATATTCACCATCTGAAACCCGGACTTGGATGATGCAGACCTTGGTTTTAGTTTTAAACATGGGCTGTGTTCGCAGGAATAACATGAAACCCACTGCCAACGCTGTATCTGAAAGAGAAAGGCACCAATCTTATCATGGCAATCTTTATATATAACCAGAAAATAAATTGAAACAAGAGAATGTAGTCTGCCAATGACTAGGAAAATGATTTGCTGTCTGCCAGAGTGTAATGGTACTCAGGGTTCTCTAGTAGAAAACTGTTGCAAAAAGTTGAAATTTTGTAGAGAAGAAGCCTAAGTCGAGATTGCTCTATCCTTAAGACGGTATTTGCATCCTATACTTACTCTGCGATGAGTTACAACAAATTTGCCTTCCAAGATAAAACAGGTCATTGATCTTCAGTCGTCAAGGGTTTGATGTAGCACAAACACTTGACACGAATAACTCTTCAACACATAATAGCAACGAAGAAGAGAGAACTTGTAGTTTTTTTTTTTTTGGTGTATCTGAAATGTATTCATAACCATGTTTATAAAGCCACAAACACACTTAACAGTGAAAAATTGCATCCTTTGGTGGCACGTCAAACATTTTATGTTGCACCCTTCTGTTTGAGACAAGTCTACGCAGATTCAATTCAAAACAATATTTGGAAAAATATTCTAAGTAAATACTCCATAGGCTCAAAGACGTAAGTTGAAGTGTCAAGTGCGCCTTTAAAAAAACCTAGGCCCATTAGCCGTTGCTCGCCCGCTCTCTTCATTGTTCTTATATGTTACAACCACGAGGCTACAAGGCCCTTGGTGATAGAAAACACTTTTTACATATAACGTATAATTTCGTAAATATTACCTACAGGTTCCACAATCTCATATAGTACCTGCAAGGCTGTAATTCTTGTAACCGTTCCAACTACTTGAACATCCTTTTATAATAGGTTAATTTTCCAGTGCAAAGAAGCATTTCGAATTCTATTTACTTTTCTTGAACATAGATATATAATCCTCGTCCCGTCACTAACTCTAGAGTTTTAGACCTAGGTAGCAGCTACTATTAAGCCAACATTAATCTCACTTTTATCGCAAGAGGGGGGTGGGCTACAAATCAGAGATGACGTGAAATCCTGTTATAGGATTAAAATCGTCCACGTATATAGTTCATACCTCCGTTGTACGAGCGTACCGATAAGACATGACAAAATTGGCATAGCGCATAAGTGCATTTCTAAATAATGAAGAAAGGTATTAGTAGTGCTAGTTACTTTTGTCCGACTGAGAGAGCAACGAGAGTGGACATGTTGCCGGTGAAGAAGTAGCGGCCGCCCGCTAGTAACAGAAATAGGGTTTTAAGTATGGAAGAAATTGTAACTTTAATTCGGAGTAAGTAGTACCGGCGGCGTGGAAATGAGTCCATGATTCGTTGAGGTAGTCGAGTCGAGTCGAGTCGAGGAGATCCCCAACTATACTACTGCTGCTGCTGCTGCTGCTGCTGCTGCTGCTATTTGATGATGGAGAGCTCTCCCCCTAAAGTAATTATTCATTCATCAGAAATTTTAATTCCACACACACACACACACACACACACACACACAGAGAGAGAGAGAGAGAGAGAACCTGGGGCGTCCGATCTGGCTGGGACGGAGCAGAGGGGGGTGGTGGGAGATGGAGCCACGACGGCGGCGGCGGCGGCGGCGGTTGATCGCCAGAGGGAGGGAAAGGCATATTACCATTGGTAACAAGGATGAGGAGGAAGAGGAGGAGAAGGTGATGGGGAGAGAGAATTATGAGGGGGGTTTCAGGAGATGGAGACGAGCCAAAGCCATTTGGACTAGAACTGTGGCCACTCTACTCACACTCTCTCTCTCTCTCTCTCTCTCTCTCTCTATATATATATATATATATATATATATATATATATCAATTTTCATATCGTTGACTGTGCTAAAAAGGAGGACCATATGTTGACTGTCAACATAGTGATAGTTTTAAGAATGAGGAATAGTTTTAAGAATGAGGAGGTTAGAAGAAAAAGAAGAATGATGAGATCCAACTGGATTCACCATGGATTGACAGTAATCACACAAGAATTTGGAAAAGAACAGAGAAGAATTGAGAATTCTAGGACTTTTTTATTAGAGTAGTAAGGAAGAAGAGGACGATATTACAATAGCTAAGTAACTAACAACTAAAACTAACCAATTCAATCAAAGCTTAGTAATCCTCACACTCTCTTCCTATTTATAGATCTGAGCTCAGGCTTAACTCTGATACTCCTCTGATAATCTCTTACTGAGTTGGCAGATTTCTCTTTTCACTTGTAGCTACCAAAACCTTGAGTTGCAACTCTAGTGAGATGGAAACATATACTGAATTTCAGGATGCTCCCTGGATTTACAATTCAGCAACCTAACCATCCTCTAAGCATGATTGATGATGGAGAATTTGAAAATTATTTCTTGCAACAAGCCTGAGCTTAAAAAAATCACTTTTAATAAACATACGATTGAAAGGAGAAGAGCAGTGAAATTTGAACTTAAGTTTGGTTGTTCATAGAAACTGTACCAAATCACCTTATAAGCTGAAGAAAACTGGCTTAAAAATATGATATTGTAAGTTTTATATCCACCACAAAGAAACAAAGGAATCATGCATGCCCTAAATGCCAGCTCCTCAGTGAAAGGTGGTGCCTGTTCAATAAAGAGTTGCCAGCAATTAACAGATGATCTCCTTTAGAATGGAAAAAAACATTTTGTGACAAAACAGTCTAGAAGGACAAAGATATTACATGCAGCAAAAGCATATATAGTTTACACTAGGGTTATACTGCTAACAAAGAGTACATTATGATTTCCTGTGAAATGGAAAAATAAAATCATATGCTATCCTCACTGTAAAACAAGGAAGGATACTACAACATGAATTGCACAGTCAATCCACAAGCTATGGAAGAAGGAACTGCACAAAATTCAGCTACCAAAGGGCCAAGGATTCGGCCCTTCCACAGTTAGAATGCACACATTTTCCTTGTCCTCACAAATGATAGGGCATATGTTCTCCATATAACGATAGGCCATAATGTTATTACACAATCAAGATGCACGATATTGTAGAGATGCAACAGTATGATGTTCAAGACATGTTCATAAACATATTAAAAAAAAACCCAAATACCCGATATTTAACTTTAAACTAAGTTACCACCCAATAAATATATTATGGTAACAACTATGCAGTACGTATCCATCATCTACAGACTACAAGGAAATGAGTAGTACAAAATTCTATTGACACATTGAGCACATAAAACGCATAGAACCAAAAGAAGGCAAGAAATGGGAGCAACTAAAATACAGTCGAATGGCACTAAGTACTAACCACCACATAGTTACGCCAAGCCATCACATAATACACCAATTTGCAAATCCAGTCCACAAGCTTCTGAAAACAACAATTTGAACTAACTTCTTCGCGTCCACTAATCAGCAAGGTAATCTTTAACATGAATGACCCAGCATACAGTAGAGACGTCAAGAGCTAGCAATGGGAAGTACTGCTGCTTGCCACTGTACCAAATATCAGGGATTCCTTCAACATCAGCAATTTACATAATTTACTTGAGTTAAACTAACAAGGAACTCATCATGTGGTCTTTTCTGAGACCGAAAATGCTCAGTAAGGCCTCAAGATTTCCGAGTCCCCGAAACTGGCAAAAGGAAACAGAAGAAAATTCAGGGTTAAAATATAATGCACTGCATTAGTCCAAAGATTCGGCCCATGATATCAACAATTTATGCACTCTTAAAATATAAAACACTTGGAGGTCAGGGACAAGTAAGAAATAACTAAGTACGTGATTTTTGAAGGGAGGGTTAGAATATCATAGTTTGTCGATCTAAAAATCCAGAAATTACATATCTAATGACAAAAAAAATCCCTAATCTCCATATATCCAACTGATTAGTCCAAATATTTATTATGTGCAAGAACACATTAAGTAAGATACAAGACTAGCAATTAACAAAAACAAAGTGCTAAAATATACACTCATTGGATTCACAGCTAAGTGAGCATGACCTACACATCAGAGTCCCTCAGTGGTGTATCCCAAGTCCAACACAATGATAAAGCTAATCGGTCTATCATACACAAAACAAGTTATTATAAAGGATAGATGTTTAGACCAGTAGGGTGAAAGGGAAATAAGTCTTCTGCTAGACGAGGGATCGGAGGCAATCTTCATCCTCTGAGTCTCACTATGGAGACTTCATATCTATGTTGCAGGAATACGGACATGGATATTGATAAGTACATGATATGGTACGGAATACAGACACTTTCAGATAAGTACATTAAGTAGTCACCTATCTTGCAAGAATAATGACATAGATACGGGTATCGGCACGTTAGGGACACGGCTACGTTGCACAAAAACAACATGAATACGGATATGGACACGATACGGGTACATGATACGAGACATTTTTAAATGGATACAACTTTGTTACCTATATTGCACGAATACGGACACGATATGGATATGGATACGGACATCATTTTGCCGTGTCTTTGTACAACATAGGGGCACAAATACTATTTCCATGTGTCTGTCCAACATAGCTTTACATGGATTGTTACAATTCATTATCACACCATGTATCAGTTGTCAACGTTTCGTATAATCTCCCCAAATCCAACTTATTACCCCTAAGAAATTAAGGTACATAAAAAAAACATTAGTAAGTTGATTGAGGTTGTAAGATGTAGTATTTCTATTTGTTAGATCCGGAAAGTGCACCAACATTCCAAAGTTGTGGTAAGGGTTGAAGGTTAAATATTTATATTATTTCAACATGCCCCAATATGTCAATTGTTCATTTTGGGGTGAGAGCTAGATTCACTCAGTGGTGTAATTTTCCATAAAATATGATCGAATGCGGATCAAAGGAATTTTAACTTGAGTTGTTCCGATGTCATGCTAAAGACTGTGTCACTGTATCAAAACTCCAAAGGTTTGGTGAGAGTTCACGATTAAATAAATATATTATTCCAACACTAATGTTCAGAGGCTAAGGCAGATAAGACCCTTAATGGAGCAGTTGAGGAAAAAATGTTTAAAAAAGCCAACCCAAAAAAATTGGAATAAAGACTTTGTTGTTGTTAATATTATATAGAAATCTTAGTAATATTGTAATTTCAAGGATAAAAGTTTTCAGGATGGTTTGAATACCATGTCCACTTTAAGAGGGAATAGAAAATCATGTACAATTACAAGTATATTGTATAACATCACGGATTCATGTTTTGGTACTACTTTTATATAGAGAATTACACAATATCTACAATTCGTTGTTACTCCAAATAAAATGGTAAGAGGGACGCTTACTCTTGATTTCATCTCTAGTCCTATTAAATCAGTTGCTTGTTAGCTCAGTGCAATCTGTAACAAATTGGATCAAATCAGTCGCTTCTCCACACAATACTTCGCAATATATGGATTTCAGTATATGCGTCTACAAAGGTTAAAAGAAGCTGGAATCTTGTCAACTAGAAATTAGAATATCCATAGAACATCCAACTAACATGTAGCAAATAAACTTGGCGGAAGCCAATGTCCCGGGGACTCGATCTAACTTAAAAACTTTTTACCAACTTCAAAATCCAAGATTTAAGGAAAAAAAATAAGAGGGGGCGCTCTTCATTAGAAACTAATGAATGTCGGGTGGGGTTTCTGCCTTGTTATCAAAAAGGACCTGTATCTGAACAACTGACATGACGATCCAAAAGTTTGAACACTCAGAAACTGCAAGACATACAGTACCACATGATTCCGATTCTGATAGGATCCTCTTCCCATAACACCATGAATTGGTAATAATTGTGAACAATTATCCATGAATCAAAAGCAAATTGCAAGGATCAGAGGAAAACTCATTTTGGGGAAAGAAACTAGGGTTTGCTTTATTCTAATTGCTAATGAAGAAGACGAAGATCTAACGTAAAAACAAGTAAAACGATGAAACTAACAGAATACCAATCCACCTTTTATTCTTCTTCTTCCTCTTTATTTATAGCCTCTTCTCCTCCGTGTCTGATACTCAGTTTTTAGCTTCAATATTAAGCTGATGACCTGGCATTTGAATGCTGACTGGACTCCAAGGTTGCATTTGGAGCTGATCTGGAATGCTGACTGGACTTGAATGCTCTAATGCTATTCATGATTCTGTCACTAAGCTTGCTTCAATATTAAGCTGATGACCTGGCATTTGAATGCTGACTGGACTCCAAGGTTGCATTTGGAGCTGATCTGGAATGCTGACTGGACTTGAATGCTCTAATGCTATTCATGGTTCTGTCACTAAGCTTGAACATCCTTGAAAGAACCTGAGATTAGTAGAACACTGAAACTGAAATACTCCGTAACAAATACTGTCATTATTACTGCTACTGTTCCATTGGAGCTTAGTGTACTGATACATGGGAATGTATCAGATTCTTAACCACCCATTCTACCCAACGACACCCTCAAATTAACATCTCGAAAAGAAAATACATGGATGGTCAACAGCCACCTGCCCGTGCAAGCAAGTCAACATGAATACATTTGTTCCTTCTCTAGTTTTAACCACCAAACCAAATAGCAACTACTTGCAGCTTAGTTGGTACAGATCCCACTTACCATCCTCGAATTAGCAACACTATCCATCATGATATAAATCACTGGGCAGCACATACTCAAATGGTACAGAACAAGTCTTGGGGGGAAGAAAGAAAGCATGGAATCAGTCGACGACATTGGTGCATCTGCAAGACCAAGTGAGATCAACCAGGGGCCTGAGGAAGGCGAGGAGGAGCTCTTCGAGATCAACTTGGAGGTGCTAAACAATATCCCCTCCCCCGGCTTTTACGAGCACCACCTGACCACCAGTGAAGCTCTCCTTGCCAACTGCCTACTTCCCATGAAGTACATATGCAAAGCTACTCCGGTTGAGCACCACAGTTACTACAGTACCAACCAACTGGCCACATCTTCACTAATCACTAGTCACACAACCTCCAATTCATAGCCGTGCTGATGTATGCGTGTGAGAGAGAAGTTGCAACACTAGAAGCACTGAGATTTATACGCACTTGTAATGTTTACACAAACTAGTTTTACTTCAGTTATACGTACTTGTAATATTTACACACCAGTTTTACTTCAGTTTCTGGTGATTCTAACAAAATGTGACCAAACAAAACACCAAACATAGACAAAATACCAAAGACTACAATGTCAAGCTTTCAAGCTTTGCCACCACCAGGTTCTGCTGTGTCCATCACCATTCCCTGCTCTTCATACTTGACACCCACCAAATACTTCATTCTCACCTGCAGCACAACAAAAGTTCACAACTGTAAGATCAACACAGCAGAGATTCTCAATTTCTGCTGCATCCATCCAAATCCATGAGCTCCTAAATGTACCTGTTTTGGATCATAAAAAGCATATTCATTGTACTCGAGCGGGCTATCCTCGTGCCCAGACGAAACAAGACTACCGCAAGGCACCTTAACATCATCCTTCCACATGAAATGCTCAGATTCATCTGTCTTCTTCCTTCCCAGTCCTTTGACAGCCATCTTCTTTTCCTCCATGGGCTTTGTATCCTATTATACACAACAAAGATCACTCCCAAGTGCTAACCTAATGAAATAGATTATTTTGCATACAACGCTATCACGCTAGAATTAGCAAGAGAAGAACAATGATAAATAGGCATCAATTGGCTGCTCTTTGTAGTTACCTCAGGTGCATTAGACATCTCCATGACCTGATCCCCTAGAGATGCAACAGCCAAGACTAAGAACCCTTCCGGTCTATCAACTGCAGTAAACCCGTACCTTGCCGCTTCAGCTGCGGCATCTGAACAAACTATCGCTCTACCAAACTGTCATTAAGGTTTGCATGTTAGTGGAATCTATATCATTTTATCAACAAAGCAAGCACTACTTTAACCTCTTGGATACCATGTAGCCTGGTGCTGGTATTGAACAAATAGCCGGCAAGAAACCTTTATGCAAGTGTCGAAGCATGTTAGAACTTCTGGTTCCTGCAAACAAAGAGAAGAATACAATCATGTTAAAAATTGAAGTTGAACATGGAAGTCGAGAAAATTGGTACCCACCGCACCACAGAAGAACCTTGTTAGGTAGCTTCTTCATCTCGTCATACGAAGGGCAGGCGCTTGGCTCAACCGCATATATGTTCTCGACTGATACACCATAGCTCTGTACACAGGATTGACATTAGCAACATTACCAGAGTACCAAAACATCATCCTTTCAACCTAATTAAAGTCTATTTAGCATTTCCTTCCTTACCACTTCACCAACTTTAACATGCTCATAAGTCTTCTCCAGATATTTAAGGATCATCTTGTACTCCTCTGACTCTTTGTCCAATGGAGCAACTGAACAACCCAACTTGTTATAACGATCGGACAGTGGATCATCAATGGTTGAATCAGTCGTCTCCCCTATCAGATGTGATGCTACTGTAATGTCCCTCACAGTCTCCAGTCCCGAAGCTGCCTGTGTCCAAAAAAAGAAATACCATATAAGATGCCATAAAAGTGCGGGCGCACACACATACAGAGATCATACATGCTCAGCTAACTCTTGTAAGTTCCGCATAGTCAAAGGCCGAGTCGAGTGCATCAAAGTAAACCACTTATTACTGAAATCCAGCCACAACATGCTGGACTTCACATCCGAATCAGAACTGGGAGCCGTTTTCAGATCCTCCCTAAACCTTCGTAGTAGCTCCTCGCCTACGGTGCCGTGCAATAAAAAAGTAACGTCAATGAATAATACATGAAATGAGAAACTAAAATTTACATGCTTACATCTCTTCAAATGGAGATCAGACAGCATCCCAACTGGAAGATCTGGACTATCCATGCTCATCTCCATCAAAGAGCATCTATCCATCATGCAGCATGTCATAAATTCAGGAATGGAATTCAGAAGATTGAAATTTTGAATACAGGAAAGCATGTCAAGTGTCCAAAGATCTTTATGGGAGATCCGCACACTGCACAGACATGCATTTCCTCGACAAATAATTTAAAAAACCTATAATTCTTCCTGGCTATCACCAACAACAGTGAGAATTGACAACAATATCAGAAAACACTGATATCTGAAGATGCCATTGTTTTATAACCTTGTTGATGGGAACTATGAATATTCAATATAGATGGCTGGAGAACTGGCCCTAATAGAAAATAGATTAAATGATAAATGTCTACATTAAGAAGCTCCAAGTTCCTCCTCAGAAAATTGGAAATACTCTTCTGATAAACTTTCTTATTGAGATCCTAGTTCGCAAGGGGATTTCCCTTCATTCCCATAACTTTTGAGTAGTATGGAGAAGATGAAGCAGGATTTTTCTAATTATGGAACAATGGGAAGCAAACATATCCTCCAAAACTATCATGACAAGAAACGACAATAACAGGAGAGAGCAAATTAAGATAAATGTCAACATTCTCTTATAGTGCTTGCGCCCAATGACTTGGGAACATTGTGTGCCAGAAAAATTGTGAACTAGTCAATCAAACTACTACTTTGTCACCAATGCAACAAACAAGGAGATCTCAGCAGTAAACTATTTCAACAGTAGACCAAGTTTGTGAACAGTGCTAGGCGCTAGTCGGATTGGTCTGTCTAATGCCTAGTTCGCCACTTGGATCTAGGTAGTCCAAAAATAATAATATAAATTCAAAAAAACCTACAAAAAAATTGAAGAAAAATCTGTAAACCCCAAACATGCATAGTCGGATGTCGGAGTGACTAGACAAGACATCGGACAGACACCGGACGCCTAGTGCCTAGGCGGCTGCCTTTTTAGAACAGTGCATTAGACACTGTATTTAAGGAGTCATTTTTATAGAGGTGACTATCTAGTTTCTTCCTGACCCAACAACAATTGACCTAGAAAGAGTTGATCCTAGGCAAAAGCACCAATCAATCAGTCCATCCAGTAAAACAGAAAATCTTTAAGCAGCAAGTCTACCTGTATATCTCTTGGCTGCACAGAACCTTCATAAAGTTCGCAACCATGGGCTCAAGTTTGCAATGAACAGCTGCAACTCCCAACTGACGAAGACCAAGACCCCCATACCGCACATCAAACCCATCAGCCTGGTCAACAAACCAAACATATAAGAAAAACAAACAAGTAACCTCCACAACATTACCCAAAATGATCAACAGCCAGGAATGCACCATGTCAATGGGATAGAACTTGAGGAACTTCTTTTCAAACTTCTTCTCTCTTTCCCACGGTTCAAATTCATTACCAGTAAGCTCCTCAAAGAGTCTAATAAACTCGTTCATCGCATCATCAACGTTGTTCCATTCCTCAACCCTCTCTTCTGCCCTGGGATCATCCCCAACCCGGCCCTTCTTGTAATAAAGATGTAAGCTGTTCTCAGGTACAGATATCAGCTGCATTACGCAAAATCTGTTTACATGAACAAAAAAGATCAAATCATCTAGCTCTCCACTTTGGACCATCAAAAATATATAGGACGATGAAAACATACTCATTCAGCCCTCTTCCTTGATCACACATGGAAAAGGCACAATTGTATATTATGCCATCTTTCTCAAAGATGCGGCCTCCCTGCTCACGCAGCTTAGAGTCCTTGTGCACTCCTCTTTTTCCATAGAGTTTCAGCTGTATATCATCAATTGCGTAGTGTCAAAAAATACTCGCACAAGAAATTTATTGGAAGCAATTTATCAACAAAAGCAGCCGCTTCATACTTCTGCATTCGAAGATTCTAGTGCTTCTTCACCAGGATCCTGTTTATCCCATGGGATCCCCTTCCCTTCGGGAGCAAGATCAGAAACAACATCATAAGCATCCAGTGGTTGAGGCGCCTGTTTCTGGATGCTATCTACTAACCAAGCTTCTCTCACCACAGGAATACTCAACTCCCTATTGAAACGTGACAGTAGAATCAACGGAACAATTCCACTAATGTCGAGATTTTGTAAATTAAAAAACAAAAGCAGCATACAACTCACATTGCCTCCACCAATTTGGAGGAACCTCCTCTCTCACGTTCAGCTGGGGATACAACTAAGCAAGTAGTCCCTGCAAAGCACCACCTAATCAGAACTTTATCCACTGCTTCCACAAGCCCAAGGGAGCACCACAAATGAAAAGAACTTTACCATGAACCGTACTAGAGACCATCCCTCTATTCTTTTCTATCTCCTCTTTCCATGATTGCTATTCACAGTAAACCGACAATGTAGTAATCAAAAAAAGAAAATATTGGCAATGGTTAAAGAACATGTTTAGCACTTTAGAAATTGTTACATGCGTCCGGGTCAATCGTCCAGAGAGCGAAATGATCATGCCGGCCAAAGGCTTGTCCAGTGGAGTCAGTTCTCGCTGAGGATAGGGCCTTGACGCACGATGACAGCACTACAAATCACAACATATCGAATCAATAACAATGTAGTCAAAGATGGATAATAACAAAGCAGCAGATCGAAGCCTCACATCTAAGACAATAGGATCCTGAATGCCATCAGGAACTCTCATTGGTTGGTCTTTCCTTGGTGATTCTCTGGTGGTATAGGTGCAAGTAGTCCACTCACTGTAAGGACCCATACATACATAGTTCCTCCCAGTGCAGTGCAAGTGGTTGCCACAAACAGGACATCTCTCCAAAGCACCATAGAACAACACATCCTGGCTGCTTGATAAAAAAAATGATTGAAACTAAGAAATCTGATAACATGGACAACCTGGAGATGAGAACAAGACCCCTCTTTTTTTCTTTTTTTTCTTGGAATATATTTGTACAAATTTACCATCTAGAGACAACATCATCATCAGAACCAGATGTGTCCTGGTCGTTGGCTTCAAGGATGCGACGCATTTCCACAACATTGAGATGTTCTATAGAAGCCTTGCAGAAGTCCTCAAACTCCGAGGCAACATCATTGGCTTTGCCATTCTCCCCATCGCCCGTAGCCTTCGCCTTCTTGCTCTTAGATGCCGGCAGGTCCCCATCTTGACCTTTGTTCTCTGCCTTCTGTTTCCTTGCCCCTACCCTGCCGTCTTCCCTCCCTACCTTGCCTTCTTCCTCGAGAGAAGGGTGGGCTTGGGATCTATTCTCATGGACCTTCAACACGCGAAAGAAAGATTATTTGAGCATAGTTACACCACCAGTTGTAGACATGTGAAATTGTTTGGTTAGAAACATCAACTCTATCCACAAGTGCATAATTTGAAGAAAGATTACATCACTAGAAAGAAATAGCATGCTTCCTAGCCAACAATCTACCATGCCCAACTTCATAATTATAAACACAAACCACTAAAAGGCATGGCCTAATTGGATTACTCATTGAACCATTAACACATAAATCATTGATAGCATCACTCACAGTAATTGTTCAAGATTCCAACTTTAATACAACCAACTAAATATAATTGAACAAGGAGCAGGAAATTAACAAAATCGTAGCTCTCTCGAGCAACACCCAGTGAACAAAGATAAAGTAGTTCAAGATTCCAACTTTACCACTATATATCACGTTCACGAGAGTGAACGAGGAGCAAGAAACAAACCTTCATTTTGGAATTGAGCACTTGGAACTCTCGAAGAAGTGAGCTTTCCTCCAAGAATACTTCAGACAGCTAAAACCCAGCGAAGACATCAGCTCGGTATAAGTAAACCCCAACATCATCGACACCTGTGATGTACCTAGCCCTTGTGTCCTCCTCTGGACGTGCCCAAGTGCCCACTTTTGCAGAGAAATCGACACGCACACACTTTGGGCTCTTTGGGAATTCCTTCTAATCGGGATTGTTCCCAAGAAATACAGGTGTTCCATTTGAACACATGCAACACATACGCGTGCCCAGTTCTGGAGGTCGCGTAGTGTCGGTGTCGCCACCGACGGTGGAGAATGACGATCTCCCCACGCCGCCGGACCGGAAACCCTTGTTGGCGTAGTTGGTTCGGATGGCGCCATTTTTTTGCTTCTCTTTTGCATATCTTCATATTTCTAATATTATAGAGTCAGCCATTTTAAATTCTTTATGAGATTTTCATACACAAATTTGAAATTATTTATTTTTAGAAGAAATTAAAAAAAAACAATCATCATTCACATAAAATTCATGCAAAATTGTTACAAATTTGAAACATTATTATGTTTTAATAATAATAATCTAAACTATTGTATAAGAAGAACAGTCAGCTTAACCGTAAAATAAAATTCGTCCAAATATATCATTGTTTAATCTTTTAATTAAAATTATTTATTAAATTTAATAAGTACAAAAACAATTAAGAAAAATGTAATTTATTCTTTGATACTTTTTCCTTTTTCAAGTAAAAAAATTGATTTTAAAAAAATATTAAAATAGACATGCATATATACTAGTATTTGATAGTACTAATACCGAATTCAACTGACTCTTGTGGTTAGTGAGAAAAGGTATAGTTTTCTGGTTAGACGAACGATTTCGGAATCAAACTACGAAAAAGATGTAGGACAGTTGATCCAAATGACATGTAATACAGTGTGCACAAAATTTTGTACGTATTATCGGATATCACAAAAAAATAGAAAAAGAAGAAAAAGAAGAAGAAGATAATACTAGTAAGAGGGTGGAGAATTTTGCCAGTTATGGTGGTAAGTGAAAGGGATAATAATTTATGGAACAAAAGCCATCTTTCAACTGGGGTTTCTATCTCCATGCAGAAATATATATTTTTTTAGAATTTTTTTTTTCTAATCATAATTTCTATTTTAATTTTTATCTTAGGTGACGGTAATGTAGCATAAAGAATTTATATAAGGATTTAGCATTTAATATTTGACCCTACATTATTAAATTGATCATTTTATTGTTTTGTCACATATGATAGAAATAGAGAACTATTGGAGAGTAATTTTTTTTTTTTAATTTCTATGTAGAAACACTACCAATTAGAATAGAATTTTTTTGGTAACGGTATTTTTACCGGTTTTGAAATATTTTTAAACCGACCGTTTATGAAAATCCTTGCTTGTTAATTTTTCTGAGGCACTGTTTTTTGGCTAAAAAATTCTCCGAAATCGGTGTGATATAATTTTGGGTGGCTTTATAAACATCCCAAACCGATAAATTTTGAACAAATTTATTATTCTATTCAATTTATATCATCACCAAAAATATATAATTATTATTATATTCTATCCTATTTTTTCTTTCTCATTTTTTTCTCTCTTCTATTTCTTTCAAACTACGGCTACCTTTCCGGATAAGTTTTTAAAATATTTCTCTTCTACTTTCATCAGGCTTTCTATTATTTCATGTGTTTCTATTATTTTAATCAAATATGGACTTTTACCTACTGACTGAGGCGTGGACTGGATGGCAATTCCAGTGCGCGGGTGGCAGTTTTCGCGTTCGGTACCGATTGTTTATATATGAATATATAGATAAATTTATTTGTGTAAAAAACTTTCAGAACCACTCGTTATACAAGCATTAGTTGGACTAGTTTAAACGTCGCTGCTTAAAATCACCCAAAATCGAATTTCCTCATAATCGCTCATAACTAAAAATACTTGATAATCGTTATCCCTATTGTCAACAGACCCTTAAAAGTATAATTTTCAAGTAGGATAGAAACTAAAATTTATAAATCCTTATCGGAGATGGCCTAAGAATATAAAAAAAACTGCACCGAGAGGATTCTGAAAAATAAGATTAGTTATATGTCAAGGTGTGTATTTGGCCGATCTGGGTCAGCTCGCGGCCAGGGTCAACCGGGTTTCACCGGATCCGGTCCGAACAGGCTCAACCCGAAGAAAGCGGCGGGCAGGGCGGGCCCGGCCTAGTCAATAAATTATCCGACCCAGCCCGGACCCATGACCTGGTCAAGGTAGGACCGGGCCGAACCGGTCTGGGTCCGGGCCGGTCCACGGTCGGGCTGGGCCTGCCTGATTTTTTTATGTATATATATATATATATATATATATATATATATATATATATATATATATTTGGGCTGCTCCGGTTCAGTTTTTTAATTTTATTTTAATTATATATATATATATATATATATATATATATATATATATATATATATTAAAGTAAATAAAAAAATGGACCGGTTCGGTCCAATTCGAAATTTGTCCGAACCCGCAATGTTGCACACTGGATCGGACTTACGGACCGATTTTGTGGATTCAGTCTGAATCCGCGAAGAATGTGGGCCGAGTCGATCTGGATCGTTGACCGGATCTAAATCGAGTTTGACCGGATCAAATTTGTGGCGGGTTCCGAACCATGGTCCAATTAGACATCTTGACTTATATGTAAACTAATAGAAATGTAGTCGCATCGACAAGGCGCATATTGTTTCTGGCTAGGTAGATTTTCATTTCACTAGCTAAGATTTCAACTTTCAAATTCCTACTATTGTAATTTGAATTTCTCCCCCGATCGAGGGGTAGCTAGCTATGTCTCATCTCACCAAATATGGGAATGAAGATTAATACACTAGCACTTGCAATGGATATTGGTAATCTTCATCATGGAACAACGGATACGAATAAATATACAATATATAAGATACACAATATTGTATTTTAAAATATATTTAGTTTAATCACATATGTTAAATGGATAGCCACCATTTTTTCTTGTGTCCGTGCAACGTGTATCAATCATATGTTACAGCGACGCGCCAGATTTTTTTGCCATTATACGTGCATGGTCCGTGATACTTCTTATCATCTCTCTAATCAAATTCTGTATAGTGTTTTATGTTCCTAGCGTGAGGCACTACGCGGACGTGTGGGCTTGAATAGTCGTTCGAATTAAATCTTTGTGTGTTAGAATAAACGTAGAAGAATAAATAAATAAATAAATAAAAAATTTATTGGTGTAATTTTATCGTATGAGATAAATGTCTTATTTATACAATCTAATAAAGATGTAATACTAATATCTAACCAATGTGAAACTAAAATACAAAGTGAAAATCAAACCATTTAGTAATCCACGTTATAACACTTCTTATTTGGATGACCACCATCTCTAAGCCTATTATCTCGTTAAAACTTTGTCAGAAAAATTTATTAGGACAAAACTGTTCGAAAGAAAATAGTACAATCTTTAAGATGATTTAGATAGGTATTGGACATGCTTAATGTTGCCTCATTAAAATCTTGTCAGACAAAACCCAATGAAAAAAAAATCCATGACTAAGGAAAAAATAGTACAACGCGTTATAATCCATACAAAATGTATCTCCTCCTGAAAACAATCACTCCCCGTGATGATGTTGATCATGAACAGTCAGCTGATGAAGGCGTCGCATTCCAATTCCATGAGCTAGTTTCTGACAAGTTGACTTTGGCAACGATTTGGTGAACAAGTCTGCAAGATTATCACTTGAGCGAACTTGTTGGACGTCAATATCAAAGTTCTTCTGAAGCTCATGAGTATAGAAAAACTTCGGTGAGATGTGCTTGGTCCTGTCTCCTTTAATGAATCCACCTTGAATTTGTGCAATACATGCTGCATTATCCTCATGAATAACAGTTTGAGTATCTGTGGTAGGGGAAAGGTGACATGAGCTACGAATGTGTTGAATCAACGATCTCAGTCAAATACATTCTCTACTTGCTTCATGGAGAGCCAATATTTCTGAGTGATTTGAGGAGGTAGCAATCATTGTCTGTTTTGTTGAACGCCAAGAAATAGCTGCATTGCTATTAAGAAACATATATCCAGTTTGTGAACGACCTTTATGGGGATCAGATAAATAACTTGAATATGTAAAGCCAACTAGATTCTCGATATTAGATAAACCACAAGTATAAAATAATCCCATGTCGGTAGTTCCGCGAAGATATTTCATCACATGTTTAATGCCATTTCAATATATGCGAGTTGGCGCCGAGCTATATCTAACCAACAGATTGACAGAGAATGATATGTCTTGCTTTGTACATTGTGATAGATACATTAACGTCCCAATGGCACTAAGGTACGGTACTTCGGGTCATAGCATCATTTCATTGTTGTCAGCATCATTTCATTGTCGTCCTTAGGACGATATGGATCTTTATTGATATCTAAAGATCGAACAACCATTGGAGTGCTAAGGTAATGAGCTTTATCCATATTGAACGATTTCAATATATTTTCTGTGTATTTGGATTGATGCACTAAAATTACATTAGTGCAATGCTCAATTTGTAATCCGAGACAATATTTCGTGTCTCCGAGATCTTTCATCTCGAACTCCTTTTTCAGATAGTTTGCAGTCTCATTGATTTCATGTCTTCTCCCAATCAAGTTTATGTCATCGACATATACTGCAACTATAGCGAAACCCTCTTTAGATTTCTTTATGAAGACACATGGACATATATGATTATTCTCATATCCCTCCCTTTTCATATATTCACTAAGACAGTTGTACCACATCCTTTCGGATTATTTCAAACCGTACAATGAACGTCTTAGCTTTATGTAATGCATATTCTTAGCTTTTAAGACGGGTAGGTTAAATCTATCTGGGATATTCATATAGATATCGCTATCTAAATCACCATATAGATAGGCTGTTACAACGTCCATAAGTTCCATGTCCAACTTTTTCTCAACTGTCAGACTTATCAAATAACGGAACATTGTTGCATCCATTACAGGAGAATACGTCTCTTCGTAATCAATCCTGGGTCTCTGAGAAAACCCTTGTGTAAAACTCCCTTCCTAAAAATCGTATATACCCTTTATTTATTAATTATTAATTAAATTGTAGTAATTAGGGCTAAATAGGAGAAATAGATTTTTAATAATTTTTATTTTAGGTGTTCGGACACTTAGAGGATTTATGGGACCATCAGGAATTTTTCGGAATTTATTCCATGTAGGAGACCCCCTTAAGCAGTTGCTAGCCTAATGGTGTGCATTATTCTAATCCGTGAATTTTCTTATGAGTATATATATAATATATATGTATACACAAATATATATATGTATATATATATTTAGAAAGGAAAAGAAAAGAAAGAAAAAAAATTATTAAATAAAAATTTAATAATACTAACAATACTAAAATACTACTATTCTTAACAAATGTTCCAACTTGCTAGCAAATTGCTAGCAAGCAATGTAAGAAGCCACTATTCTTAAAGTTAAACCAGCAATGCAACTTTTCATTCCAACTTACAAGCAAAATTGAGCCATTAGCAGCAGCCGAAATTCTCTTCCCTTTTTTTTTACACGCGGACCGAACCACTCCTATTCTCTCTCCCTATTATATATATATATATATATATATATATATATATTATTTCATAAAAATCCTAACCTAAAATATCCAGACCCACTCTTCTCATCTAGAGCCGTCACCGCAGCCAGAGAACCCCGCCAAGCCGTCCAAACCATCACGACGACTCCGACCTCGCGCACTGCAGATTTCCACACGAGACACCTTCGCTCCGGAGTTGTTTTCCGTCGACTCGCTCAACCAAACGTCGTTCCGTCTTCACCGGTATGCTCATCCCTTAACCCTCTTCCATATTTGTATAATAGCTGACCTCGAAAAACGTGTACCCCTAGGCGAAAAACAGCGTCCATGTGGGCGCGAGCAGACCCAATTCTGGGATCGCAGAAAACTGCGGTGACCACCCATATTGCCGAGTTCGTATCTCTCATCACAGAGATCCGAATTCGGTGATTCTTTTTGATATGTGTAGAACACTTGACCTAGTTTATTTTCTGTTAAATAACCCTAGGCTATTAGCTGCTGTGGACATAATTAAATTCGTCACAAAACTATGCGAACCCACTTTTTCCAGATTTCCAAAAGTTGGAAAACGGAGCGCGCCCCACCAAACGGGACCGCCCCGCCGTGTACCAAGTGTACCGAACGGTGCACGCAGTGTAACCAGACACGTAAAAATTCGTGGGGACTGATTCGGACGCGTGTGCACGCCGGAATCAGGCCGTATCCGCGGACACACCCCGTGTCGCAACTTTTGTGGAACTCACGCGTATTTTGTGCACGCTTGTCAGATTGCGACGAAACTTGTGTAGCGCCCCGTTCTCCCGGTGCGGAGAGCGCGGCTAAGAAACACAAGACGATATCGTTCGATCGGGATAGATTGAATTAAGAACTCGTCCTCGTTATGGATTTGTTTCTTCGGAATCGATTTCCATATTCAGTGGACTGCGCCCCAAGGATCGGCTTAGCGGCAGAGTCAGGAGGGACCTCTCCGCTGCTATCTTTTATTGCCTCAGTTTTCGATGTCGCTTGTTGCTTTCGTGCTTTGAGTTGGTTTTGGGATTTGCTTGTTTTCCTTGAACGGTTTCGATGGTTTTCATTGTTTTCGTTCATTGAACTGCACTTCAATTTCGAGATTGGAAAGAGAGGAAGAAGTATTAATTGAGCTGTTCGTGTGCAGGTGAACGAGCAGTAGGCGGCTTGCGAGCGGAGTCGTGAAGCGCCTCTTTCCTTCTTCTTTCCAAAATCTAAGTGAGTGGCTACCAACCCGATTAGCTAGCTCTGCTTCCAGCCTCACTCCTTCGCCCCGATCAAACGATACCAAATAATAATAAAAGAAACCAAGATAAAAGAGAATAACTTGGTTATTATGCTTGTCAACAAACTTATGAACGGTTATCATCCTGTATGCTAGTTCGTCTATAACTGTTCTATGAATCGTGCTAAGTATGGAAATATATGCTTGTTATGAAATAAACTGTCAGGATGACTATGCAAAACTGTATGCTATGGAACAAATTCTATGAGTATTCTCGATCACGGACGACTTGTGCACAAGGTATGTTATGAGTTCCGCGGACGGTCACCGGGGCACCGGGATCGATCCGATCCGGACGGAACGTATGTATAGTCGTATGTTACCCGGCAAGTGTTATGCAGCGGGGCTCGCCACCCGCGTTGCACGTCACTTTGCCTTGAGACTATAACCCGTCCCTTCGTGGCATCGAAGCCAGTGATCCTATGTATATTTAAACCTGTTGCATACTAACTTGTGTCTTCGTTTCAGGGAAGGCATGGTAAGTATTGTGCAGGTAATTCAGACGGTCAGGTAAAATCCACCGAACGGTGGCATGTTCATTTCAGTAAATTCAATATGCTGCTTAACTGTAAATGAACTAAGGCAAGATAGAAACCAACCAAATATGCATGCTTCACTAAATAACGTGTTGATTGGTATAGTCAGGCTAGCTCGCCTTCACCAGCATGTTTCGATATGCTGACCCTCGTTGAAACAGGTTCTCCGCATCAAGGCGAACCGAGCGAGGAGCCGAAGTCGTCTTCCCGATCCAGTCCAACTGTTGGCGCGTCTTCACCGCGCCCCCGAAGCATTTTGGAGTCAGGAGCCTGCAACTCTTCATACACAAAATGCAGCTCCGTGGCAAAGCGATCCTCCAGCCCGGAGGTCTTTATCGTTTGAGTTTATAAAAGGATGTAATGTACAGGACTGCTATCTCATTTTGAGTCAACCCTTTTGTAAGCCGTTCGGCATATTAGCTGACTCGTTCAAGAGTTTGTAATAGATGTTCATTATCAATAAAGAGAACTTTTCTATGTTTCAAATCTGTGTTTCAATTTATCTGCGTACTCTGAATATGTGCTTGCTATGCAAATCATTAAAAAGCCTTGTGCGGGCGCAACTCCAGGCCCGCACGGCGGTCACGACTCGGGGGACGCCTCGGGGCGTGACATAGTGGTATCAGAGCACAGATTCAAAGTTCCTTAGACTTCGTGCTGGAAAAGTTCCTTTAACGATCAAATTCCTGTGCGAACTCTTGAACTCGCTAGGCCAAAATGAGATACGTTCAGGCAATAAGTCCATAATACATTATGATCCTAATGTAATTTACCTTCTTTTGAAGGAATGGATCCAGCGCAATCTGCAGCGCAACCACCGATCGAAACACAAGAGAGCAGTTCGGGCAATTCGGGAAGCTCTCGAAGCCAAAGAGGCATGTCTCAAGTCGACCCGCTTGAGCGGGTAATGCAAATGTTAGAATCGCAACGACAACGAGACGATGCTCGCCAAGCTAAGCTCGAGAGTAATCTAGAGACCCGATTCTCAGTCCAACAGAAGCAGGTCGATACCCTGCATCAGATCGTTCAGACTTTGGCTGCCAACTATTCCGCCGCAACAACAGCAACGACTCCGGTGGAACAGCCCGTGCTTGAAGTGGAGACGCCTCAGATTCCAAGGCCGAGGGACGTGACTGCCTTCAACTTGGGACACTTCAAGAAAGTCTGCAATACCCCGTTCAACGGGACTGAGGACCCAGTGGTAGCTCTAGATTGGCTAGCAGAACTTGAAGACCACTTCACTCTGCTAGAGGTCCCCGAAGATAGGCGCGTCGTCTGCGCGCAACTGCAGCTCCGCCTCGACGCACACGATTGGTGGGACGTGCATCGACGATCTCTCCAACTTGATCACGGAGAGGAGGCGATCTCGTGGACGACCTTTCGTGCCGCGTTTGAAGAGGAGTATATACCCCCTCCAGTGCAACGTAAGATGGAAAATGACTTCGTGCAACTGAGGCAAGGCAGGATGACAGTTAAAGAGTATTCCGCCGAATTCAACCGACTCTCGAAGTTCGCTAGGGCCTATTTACCTGATGCAGCGAGTCGAGCTAGAAGGTTTGAAGGTGGACTACGCCCTGCCATCTATTCGCACGTGGTCAATAATCAGTATGGAACCATGCGTGAAGTCATGAATCACGCCCTGTCGCTCGAACCACTCTATCCTCACGTTTCCACCGGCGCTGTGCATACCTACAATCACAAACGCCAAGGCGACGATGGAGGAAACAATGCTGCAAAACGACATAAAGACGGTGGTCGCCACAAAGGAAACCCGAGACCATTCTGTGATTTCTGTAAAAGACAAGGACACTCTACGGAGAGATGTTACAGCAGAAAAGGTCTATGCTTCAACTGTGGCGGGCCTGGCCACGTAGCTCGGGATTGTCCACTCCCCTCTAAGCTCCTGCCTCAACCCAATAACCCCTAACGGTTGGTTCTATTCTTAAGTTTCGGGACGAAACTTCCAATTGGTTGGGTAGGATGTAGCGCCCCGTTCTCCCGGTGCGGAGAGCGCGGCTAAGAAACACAAGACGGTATCGTTCGATCGGGATAGATTGAATTAAGAACTCGTCCTCGTTATGGATTTGTTTCTTCGGAATCGATTCCCATATTCAGTGGACTGCGCCCCAAGGATCGGCTTAGCGGCAGAGTCAGGAGGGACCTCTCCGCTGCTATCTTTTATTGCCTCGGTTTTCGATGTCGCTTGTTGCTTTCGTGCTTTGAGTTGGTTTTGGAATTTGCTTGTTTTCCTTGAACGGTTTCGATGGTTTTCATTGTTTTCGTTCATTGAACTGCACTTCAATTTCGAGATTGGAAAGAGAGGAAAAAGTATTAATCGAGCTGTTCGTGTGCAGGTGAACGAGCAGTAGGCGGCTTGCGAGCGGAGTCGTGAAGTGCCTCTTTCCTTCTTCTTTCCAAAATCTAAGTGAGTGGCTACCAACCCGATTAGCTAGCTCTGCTTCCAGCCTCACTCCTTCGCCCCGATCAAACGATACCAAATAATAATAAAAGAAACCAAGATAAAAGAGAATAACTTGGTTATTATGCTTGTCAACAAACTTATGAACGGTTATCATCCTGTATGCTAGTTCGTCTATAACTGTTCTATGAATCGTGCTAAGTATGGAAATATATGCTTGTTATGAAATAAACTGTCAGGATGACTATGCAAAACTGTATGCTATGGAACAAATTCTATGAGTATTCTCGATCACGGACGACTTGTGCACAAGGTATGTTATGAGTTCCGCGGACGGTCACCGGGGCACCGGGATCGATCCGATCCGGACGGAACGTATGTATAGTCGTATGTTACCCGGCAAGTGTTATGCAGCGGGGCTCGCCACCCGCGTTGCACGTCACTTTGCCTTGAGACTATAACCCGTCCCTTCGTGGCATCGAAGCCAGTGATCCTATGTATATTTAAACCTGTTGCATACTAACTTGTGTCTTCGTTTCAGGGAAGGCATGGTAAGTATTGTGCAGGTAATTCAGACGGTCAGGTAAAATCCACCGAACGGTGGCATGTTCATTTCAGTAAATTCAATATGCTGCTTAACTGTAAATGAACTAAGGCAAGATAGAAACCAACCAAATATGCATGCTTCACTAAACAACGTGTTGATTGGTATAGTCAGGCTAGCTCACCTTCACCAGCATGTTTCGATATGCTGACCCTCGTTGAAACAGGTTCTCCGCATCAAGGTGAACCGAGCGAGGAGCCGAAGTCGTCTTCCCGATCCAGTCCAACTGTTGGCGCGTCTTCACCGCGCCCCCGAAGCATTTTGGAGTCAGGAGCCTGCAACTCTTCATACACAAAATGCAGCTCCGTGGCAAAGCGATCCTCCAGCCTGGAGGTCTTTATCGTTTGAGTTTATAAAAGGATGTAATGTACAGGACTGCTATCTCATTTTGAGTCAACCCTTTTGTAAGCCGTTCGGCATATTAGCTGACTCGTTCAAGAGTTTGTAATAGATGTTCATTATCAATAAAGAGAACTTTTCTATGTTTCAAATCTGTGTTTCAATTTATCTGCGTACTCTGAATATGTGCTTGCTATGCAAATCATTAAAAAGCCTTGTGCGGGCGCAACTCCAGGCCCGCACGGCGGTCACGACTCGGGGGACGCCTCGGGGCGTGACAACTTGCGCCACTGGACTCGTGGTAACGCGTTGGTCCTGTGACCCAATTTTCACGCAATTCTGAGACGGTTGACCAAATCGCCAATTGGCGGGCCCTACAGTGGACTTTTTGGACAAAATTGTGTTCGGCTCATCGGAATCCATATTTGGACATACCGTTGGGTTCGTATTGACATTTA
This sequence comes from Iris macrosiphon, assembly GCA_036927795.1. Classification (NCBI taxonomy): domain Eukaryota; kingdom Viridiplantae; phylum Streptophyta; class Magnoliopsida; order Asparagales; family Iridaceae; genus Iris; species Iris macrosiphon. The sequence goes on along the minus strand of JAYESA010000017.1, from coordinate 155,132,776 downwards.
GAGTTGTTTGACCTATAGTTTGTCCCATTTAGAGACTGTTACCCTCGGCACGCTTTTTGGTGCAAAGTTTGCCACACGTGGACCCCACTTTTGTCCGAAATTACCGTTTTGCTCCTGTGTCCAAATTGGACGAAAGGGATGTGCTTTTTAGCTATTTTGCTCATTCCGAAAACGTTGGTGATATTTATTTTAGCATCCGGAGACGTTTGTTCGGAGTCCTTAGTTCCAGGTTCCGTGTCCTTGACATTTGGGCGCGTACACTTTACAGATTTCTTGCCAGGCAAGTATACCTTGCCATTGTACTGTATTTACATTCCATATGAGGCATGCATATTTATTTTCTGCTTATTTAGTTCATTTATTTTAACTGCTATATAAACTGCGCGTCCAAGGAAACTTGGGTGCAACGACGGTGTCGTCGTACTATATTTTTATTTATGTATATGCATTAGACCTACTTTATGAGACTACCCCATCTTCATGAGGCATTTATGTTTCATTGGCCATGACACTATTCTTACACGAGTGTGAGTCACATGTAGGACACGGACTTGCGTACTCGGCTGGCCACTGGTACGTATAGGTCGTGCGACGGATAGGGATAACTGCCAATAGAAACTTTGCATGCTAGTAGACCTGGCGGTTATTAGAGGTTTATCGTGTCATGGACATGACATGCTTAGAGCATTGGGTGGGGAGAACAACAAGTACCGCATTTGAGCTCCTTTGCACTTTTCTCCTGTGCACCCAGATTCTCCACTGGAGATACGGGCGGTGATGACCCATATATATATTATGTACATTGGCGGGCCTCTGCCGTTCAAAAGACGACGTGCCTTTGGGCCCCTGGATCTCCAAAAGAGAACCATGCCAAATTCCAGTTTTCAGCCAGATAGCTCACTTGTGGGGAAATGTGTTCTTAACTGCATTCACTTAGACGGTTAGGCGACCCCAATGGATGTTTATTTTCAGTACTTTATTGGCATGTGCTTTTTGTATCTTGTTACGTCCCTCTGAGGACCTGGTCCCTTTCCAGATATAGATAAGCAGGAGTACCCGCAGGAGTATGGACCTGGACCTGACGCTACCTATCAGTCTGAGATGTGATTCATTGTAGCTGTTTAGAGATTTTAGTTGCTATTCTTTTCGAGACATTTATTCTTATATTAGAGTTTATTCTCTTCTCTCTTTAGTAGTTTATTATAGTCGATTTGCAGTGGATTTGTTTCCACCCGACTATCACACTTTGAGATTACTATTTGAGACTGCTTCTTTGATATTCAGTTATTGATTTCCATTTATCCATTATTTGTGCTGTGGATGAGATATAGAACTGCGTGTGTCTTGTTGTGACATATATTACCACTGTGGATTGGATATTCATGTACAGCGTACGTGTGTATATGGTTTTCATATATTGGAGTTCGTATACATACGGCTGGCGTGTTACGTATTCCTAGTCCTACGTATTTTGGGACTGGGGCGTGACACCTTGTGCCACTAATTGTGCCTTAAATCGAGCAATTTTATTCTTTTTATTTTGCTTTCTTACAAACACCTACTTGTAACCTACCGGTCTGACGTCTTTTGGTGTTTGTACTATAGGTCCTAACACTCCACGTTTATTAAGGGAATCTAATTCTGCTTGAATATCATCCTTCCATTTTGGCCAATTTTTTCTTTGTCGAAATTCATCGATGCTACGTGGTTCAGTGTCATCAATGCCATTAGATATTTCAATAGTTACTGAGAATGAGAATATCTCATCTATTATTATATATTTGCGATCCCATACCTCTCTTGTATATGTATAAAATATAAAGATCACTTTGCTTTTAGGTACCTGAGCCTCCTCTTGGGCTTGTGTCTTTTCTAAGACAATAATCACTTTTGGGTTTTCAGAGAGTATGGACCTATCATTCATAACCTCTTCTTGAGCGTTATTTGTAACCTCCTTAAAAGCGTTACTTGGGCATTTTTTCTTTCTAGGGACTAAGTCCTTCGAACCTATAGGTCTATCACGCTTTTGGCGTGCAGTAGATTCATTAGCCACTTTGCTATTTTTTTTCTACGGGGATATCAATTCGAGCTGGCGCATTTGCAGCGGGTACATATGATTTAATCACTTTAATTGCATCAGTAAATGCATATGTCATTTGATTTGCGATCTCCTGTAGATGTAATATCCTTTGTATCTTAGTTTCACATTGATTAGTATCTAGATGAGACAGAGTGGGATTATCCCACGATAATTTATGTCGTTTATTTATGGCGAATGGTTCTGTAAGAACATTCTTTTCTTTCTTATCTTCCCCTAACGGCGGGAATTTAGTCTCATCAAAATGGCAGTCTGCGAATCTAGCAGTAAAAATATCACCAGTTAAAGGTTCCAAATATCTAATGATTGAGGGCGAATCAAAACCAATATAAATTCCTAAACGGCTCTGAGGTCCCATTTTAGAGCGCTGAGGAAGGGGAATAGGAACATAAACACCACAGTCAAATTTATGCAAATGAGAGATGTTAGGTTGATGGCCTGTCACAAGTTGTGATGGTAAAAATTCATGATATGCAGTTGGCCTAACAATAATCAATTTAGCAGCATATAATATGGCATATCCCCAAGCTGAAACGGGTAAGTTTGATTGCATGAGTAAATGCCTTGCTATGTGCTGAAAACGCTTAATCAAGGACTCTGCTAAACCATTTTAGGTATGAACATGAGGGACATAATGTTCAAGTTCTATTCCTACGAAAGCACAATAATCATCAAAAGTACAAAAAGTGAACTCAGCTGCATTATCAAGTCAAATCGTTCTAACATGTTGGTCAGAAAAATGAGTCTTAAGCTTAATCAACTGAGAAAATAGCTTGGATAAGACAAAATTTCTAGATGAGAGTAAAAAAATATTTGACCATCGACTAGAACCATCTATTAGAACCATAAAATACCTGAAAGGTCCACTAGCATGATCAATTGGTCCGTAAATATCACCTTGTATTCTCTGAAGGAATGATGGTGATTCAGAAGCTATTTTGAGAAGTGAATATCTTGTAATGAGTTTACCCTGTGAATAAGCTACACACAAATGTTCAGTAGAAAAGGAAAGACTTTGGTATGATAAATTATGCCCATTGGTATTGTTGATGACCTTTATCAACATAGGCGATCCTGGATGACCCAATCTGTCATGCCAAAGGATTAGATTCCTTGAATCCTTTAGACTTTTGCTAGTGATGGGGTGAGATTCTATTACCTTCAGAGTAGTTTGATATAGCCCCGAGGAGATTATCTTGCACTTTTCTAATATGAGCTTATTGCTTCCAACATTAGTGATGATACAAAGATACTATTTGCTATCATCGTTCATGGTTTTAACATAAAACATGTTCATTCAAATATCTCTAAAGATGAGTTATCACGACCCGCACCTAGATAATTCAGGCATCGGTTCGCGAGTACGTCCAGCCTACGCCGTAGTGTCGGCGGTAGTACGCTGTCTAGATCATATTCACAGGTAATTTAAAATCTAGCTCATTCACAAGAATAAATAGGCAAGGATAATAACGGGAAATAGGAATGCTAAGATTTCATAAGACAAATTTTGTGACATCCAAATCCACAGTTTAATACAGAACCAGAAGATAAATCGGGGACAAACCCGAGTACTATGCTGAAAGAAAAATACTAGCTAACTGGCTAACTACTCCTCAAAAGTAGTCTCCTGAGTAGGAACAGGCTCCTCAATAGTATCATCTGCTACGTCATATGGGCCATAAAAGGTGGGGGCATAGTCCTCATCATCGCCTAAATGTTAACAGATCCAGTCAGGAAAGGAGCAAAGTACCAATACACAACAAGCTTAAACTAAATAATTATGACAAGTAGTAAAAACTGACTAAGTATCACGATAAAATTATACATAATAAGTAGTAAAATTAACTAAGGGTTAATTGCTATAAATCAGGGATATGAGTAAAACAGGAAGATAATGAGACAAGAAAATAAAACTGCAACAAGACAAAGAAACTATGTGTGTGAAATTGTGTATTTAGAATACATAGTTGACATGTAGGGGGTTATAAGGCTAATAAGGCACTTCATAGACGTCTAGCAGTCAGGAACAATCGAGTATAAGGCTGATGGTACAGTCGCGTACTCAACAGCTAGCAGTCATGACATGGTGGAAAGGGTAGACCACATGCCTCCTAGCATCCTCCCTCCCGACACGAAAATCGAGACATGAAATCCAAATTCTAACACTAAGTGTAATCACCCAATGGTGCTAGTAGAGCAAGGAACTAATTATCATATATAAAGAATAAACTTGAAGTGCAGGTACTTGCCTGATGTTTGGATTCCAACTACGGTTCTGTCATCGGGAAATTTCCAGATATGCCTCCGGATGCTGAAATAACCATTACCATCATGCTCAGAAGATATCAAATAGCTAGAAATGCCTGTCCTTGAGTCCAATTTGGACACAAGGGCAAAAATGACAATTTCGGGTCAAAGCGGGGCCCACATGTGGCCCGCTTCGCACCGAAAAATGTGTCAGGGTTAAAGGTCTCCAAATTCGTCAAACTTAGTGTCAACAGGTCAGGAACGATGATACGAACCCAACGGAACTTCCAGAATTGGATTCCGATGAGCCGATCACAAAATCGCCCGTCGAGTGGAGCCTGTGGGGCCCACGACACGCGATTTCGTCAACGTTCTCAGAATCGAACCAAACTTGGGTCACAGGACCAGCGTATTGCTACGAATCCGATGGCACAATTTTCGTTTCGATTCGACGTGTGTACACAAAGTTAGGATGCGCTCCAGAAAGGGCGGATACGGGACGTTGTCCGCGGATACGCGTTGATTCCGGTGTGCACGCACACCCGAATCGACTTCTGCGAAATCTCACACGTCCGTATCAACGACGCGTACGTATCGGTGAAGACCGCACACGACCAGTCGTCCCGTTTGGCGGGGCGTACCCAGTTCCGGGGTGAATCGGGCGTTATTTTTTCTGTTTTTGGATCGCGGTTCACGATCGCCACAGGACGCGATGCCCCGAGCGGGTTGCACGGGCACCAAGAGGGTCACGCAGGGTTCGCGACGCAACAGACGGAATCGAAAATAGAGCTACGAGGAGAAAGATACAGGTATCTGAACAGGGCTCGAGAAACCGAAGTTTCTCGTGTCCGACACGACTCGGCGTGTCCGGATCCAAATCCTAGGGTTAGGGTTTGGGAAGCTGGGCGGCGCTGCGGCCAGAGTTGGGGTCGCCGGAGGTGGCCGAGAGCGGTGCGACGTCGCTGGGAGGCGGGGCGGCGGCGCTGGGCTCGGGCAAAGGAGGCTCGGGGTCGGCTGCGGGCGGAGGTTCTAGCGGCGAGGAGGAGGAAGGGGGAGGAGATGGAGGTGCTGGTGAGGGGAGGCCGGGCGGCTGCGCTGCGGTGGTCGGGGGTGGTGGCAGCGTCGGGGCGGAGAGGGTTGGCCGGAGGGGAAGATATCGGGGGAGATTTAAATAGGTGGAGGAGGCCGAGGGGCGGAGCCGAGCAAGGCGGCGGAGGAGGCGGATCGAGGGCCGGCTGCGCGGAGGGGGCGGCGACGTGGCCGGTCGTGCGGGCGGAGCGGCGGAGGAATCGGGCCGGGGGACGCTGGGGAAGAGAAACGGGTCGCGGGTCGGGCGGGTTCGGGTCTGACCGACCCGACCCGCTAGCCACGGGCGGGCCGATTTTGGGCTGGGTCCGATTGGGCTGGGCCGGTTTGGGCCGGGGTTTGGGTTAATAAATTAAATAAATAAATAAATAATAGATAAGTAATTAAATAAATAGTTTTGAGGTGAATAAAAATAGGTCCGGGGCCCAAAAATTTCCAGAAAATTTTTCCTAAGTCCAGTTTTTCATTTTATACCATAAAATATTATTTTCATAATATTTTAATAGAAATTAACAGCAAATAAAAATCATTTAATTACCAAGAGCCTAGGTTTTAATTAAAGAAAAATTCCGGAAAATTCCAGAAAATTGTTAAAAGTCCAATTTATTAATTCCTGAAAATCAGGGGACTTACATGAGTAGATTTCTATTAGATCTACTAGAGAATAATGTATTTCGAATGATTAAGTGTGTTCCATTTGTCAACACAATATCGTCCTTACCATAACCTTCTATAATTTGTACGGGTCTAGCAATGGTGGTCACCTTGGCAGTGTTTGAGGCATATGTTGTGAATTTTTTTCTAGTTTTCAATATAGTGTGAGTTGTTGCACTATCTATCAAGCATATGTCATCATCATTGTCCATACCTTTCAATATAGTGTGAGTAGTTGCACTATATATTAATATGCTATTAAATGGTTAAACTTGGCATATTGCCTATTATTATAACTTGATCTAAATCTAAATAAAACTGCTTCAAAGAAATTAAACTACATAGAATATTGATCATATAATGACCAATTTATTGAAATTGGAAAGTAAATAAACTTAGACGAGTATATAATAACTATTTATTGACTTCACCTATCATGGCGTTGAACTAGTCTTTCAAAATTGTGTTTCCATCCTTATCTTGGAAGAAATTATTAAAATTTATGTGTGTTGTACCCTCCATGAGATTAGTATTCACACCCTTTGAGGCTTCATACTCGTCCACTTTCTTTTGTGAGGTGCGACAGTTTCGTATCCAATGACCAACTCTTCCACAACGTTTACAAATATCAGTTGGAGCAGCTGGATTGGGAATTTAGGCATTATTTTTTTGAGGATTAAATTTCTTATTTTTGAACTGTGTATCGTTATTTGGACCCAGATTGTAGCCATTTCTTTGGCTTCCATGGCGTCTATGCCCTATACCTCTGTGATTTTCTCGAAACATAGATTGAGACATTCATAGAGTGCACCTGGTAGTATGACCATTTTTTGGTGATCATATCTCTCAGCTAGGGAATTCCATAGCACCAAGGGGTCCTTGACTGTTAAGTACTCAGCCTTGAGATCATCATGAATATGATATCTTAGAAAAATTAAATTCTTTGATTTATCTTGTGCAGATATTGACTTATCAACCACAATTGCGTCACCTAAGCTTTTGGCTTGAAGGTGCAATTCAGCATCCAATCTCCAGTTGAGAAAGTTATGGCCTTCTAAGTTTAGAGGCTTGAAATTATGTTTTGTGAGGCTCGACATATTGCTGTATAAGATCAATAATAATAAGTTAACATAAAAACTTGGTAAATTACCAAACAATTCATGTTCATGGCGTATGCTTCAAACAATGATGCTCCAGAAGTCTATTTATACCAAACAAATATTGTTCATGGTATCCTTCAAACAATGATGTTCCAGAAGTCGTAGGTAAATACCAAATACTAGATGTTCATGGTATGCTTCGAACAATGATTATGTTCAAAAAGTCTTTCAAAAATACCACATATGGTATGCTTCGAACAATAATATTCCAGAAGTCTTATATATATAGACCAAATAATTCATGTTCATGGTCATCAGATCTCTGATAGTTTTGATCTGAATGTATTAGCATATATAAAAGAAATAAATAACTAAAGAATAACTCCAGCGTTCTCTCCGAGAGATCTATATGCGATTAACATAGGAGTGCTATCAGAGTTAACTATTACCGAAGTGGAGAATCCACAAATGGCAGCTTCACTAAGATGCTCTTGCTTATTTTCTCCCGTTAGAGCTTCGTGTTGATAACATGTTAGAATAAACGTAGAAGAAAAAAAAATATGAGAGAAGATCTCTTATTCATGTAATCACATAGTGGGAGGTGTCAGGCCCCGATTTTTGCTAAATCGATAATCGTTCCCCGGACGTGATATCGTGCACGCGTAAGGCGTGCGCGCACAAGGCCTAGGTATAATGATATACTTTAGAAACATATGCAACATAGTACGCAAATGAGATATCACACATTGAGATATATAAAAGTTTTCTTTATTGATAATGAACATTTGGTTACATACACTTGACACAAAAGTAATGAGGATGTCGCACGAGCTTACAACTTGGACGCAAAATGAGATAGTCGATCCATAAATTACATCCCTTACTAATATTTTAAAAGAGCAAACCACCTTGGGTGCGTGTTAGCACCATCGCCTAGGAGCTTCAAAAAGGTATGTGCGAGCTCATTGAGATTATGTACTTGTCACGAACAATAAAGCTCCAGATCGGTGAAAGGTTGGGGGAAGCTTCAGCTCCTCGTCGCGTCACCTTGGCTCGGGAAACTTGCTGCAATGAGGGTCAGTACTTCAAAAAGTACCGGTGGGGGTGAGCTAATCCAATATACCAAATCGATATCGTATTCATGTGAACATGCAACATTATTATTATATAATCTTTCTATCTTGTCTTAGTTCAATTCTTTATATATACGATAGAATGGAATGACATAACAAAATGTTCCACCGTTCGGTGACTTTTACCTGCACCGTCTGAACCACCTGTACAAAACTTACCATGACATTCCCTGCCACGAAGACATAGTTAGTTTGTACAGTTTAAATATACATAAGTAGTTTGCACAGTTTAAATATATATAAGAATTATTGCCTTGACTAGCCATCATGGACTATAGTCTGGGTAGATAGCGATGCTTGCAGCGCAGGTAGCGAGGTCCGCTACAAACTCCTGTCTCATCCGTGCTAAGTTGCTAGCATGACTAATTGTTGTTCCGTCCAGGACGAATCGGCCCCAGTGCCCCGACCACCGTTCGCAGGAACCATATACCTTGTGCACAAGTTATTCATGGCTATTGACGATATAAACACTAAGTTAACATATGAAGCATTTCAAGACATCAACATGAACATAACTACTTTAGCACAGTGCAATGGCATAGTCTACTAACTGATATGATCAAATCACAAATTATGTACTATCCATTGAACAGTTATAGATAAATAAGTTCTAACTACAACTGAACTCAAAATAGATATATGTATAGCGGACAAACATGCAGCAATATGACCGTATAGAAATTTATGTGGCAAGCATTAAGTGTTTCAAGTCTACTTCTTCTTTTATCTTGACTCAATTTTATTCTTTTGGTATCGTTGATCGGAACGCACAAACGAGTCAAATTATTAAGAATGAAGACTTGGAAGAAGGGCGCAATTCGGGAGTAAGGCCACTCACTTAGTTGGTGAATCAGGAAAGAGAAAATGGAGATCTTCAAGACTCCGTTTGCGTGTCGCCTACACGATCACCTTCACGTACCAACAAATGATCAATATCTCTTGCCACAATCTCCAAGGGTTCGATACGAAATATGAAATTCAAAGAACGAAGATAATAAAATCCATCAAAACCGTTCAAGAAAATGCAAGTCACAAAACCAACAAGAAAATAACCAAGCGGCATTAAAAACGGACAAAGAAACCAGCGGAACGGAAAGGCCTCTCTCGACTATGCCGTCGAGTCATTCCTTGAGGCATGATCCGCTAAATGTGGGACCTGATTCCGAAGAAACCAATCCATAACGAGGAAATGATCTTGGTTCAATCTTTTCCGATCAAACGATACCAAGTATTTCTTAGCCTTGCTCCCCGAATAGGGGGAACGGGGCACTACATCTTAACCCACTAATAATAAGTTTCGTCATCGAAAATTAGGAATAGAACCTACCCCTAAGAAATAATGATGAAAACTTTTCCTTCATATCCGATTCGAGTTTCCAGGTCGACTCCTCGACCGCGTGGTTTTGCCAAAGAACGCGCGCAAGCGAGACTGCACGATTCCGTAACTGCTTCTTTTTTCGATCAAAGATCTGAACGGGCTCTTCGACATACAACAAATCTGCCTACAGATCCAGCTGACCAAAATCTACCACGTGGTTTGGGTCATGCACGTACTTCATAAGCTGTTACACATGGAAAACATTATGCACGCCTGACAGGGCTGGTGGCAATGCAATTTGATAGGCAACAGGAGCGACTCGCTTGAGGACTTCGAACGGGCCAACGAATCTCGGACTTAACTTCCCCTTTACTCTAAATCTCATAACTTCTCACATGGGCGAGACCCTCAAAAACACATGGTCACTTTCGAAGAACTCAAGGGGTCGACGACAAATGTCGGCATAGCTCTTCTGTCGGCTTTGTGCTACTTTTAGTCGCTCTCAGATCAACCGAACCTTTTGGACTGTTTGTTTAACTAATTTTTGCCCTAGGATTTGATGCTCCCCAACTTCATCCCAGCAGTTCGGTGACCTATATTTTTGCCCATACAGAGCCTCATACGGAACCATTTGGATGCTGGATTGATAACTGTTGTTATATGCAAATTCGGCCAACGGTAGGTGAACGTCCCAACTTGAATTTGAATCGATTGCACAGAGACGCAACATATCTTCAAGTACCTGATTCACCCGCTCTGTTTGGCCATCAGTTTGAGGATGGTAGGCTGAGCTAAACTTTAACTTGGTCCCCATCGTTTACTGAAGGCTCTACCAGAAATTGTCACGCCCCAGTCCTAAAATATTGAGGGACTAGACACGTGGCAATGGCCAGCAGCACACACCGATGGACAAACCCAATTTAATGGATCCATCGGGACATACTTAAGCTATAATTACAACAATCAGGGTCTACTAATACTAATCTCATCCACAGAAAATGAATATAGCAATATCAGAATCAATAAGCAATATTAATCACAATAAAACATGATCTCGGGAAATAACCCGATACTGAGTCTAATACAACTGTCAAGATACAAGAATAAAGATAACCACAGAAATACTGAGTATGGAAACAGTATATACTCAGAAGATACCCGAAGAGATCACTCGTCTAATAGACCTGGTACTGCTCCAGTGCCTGCTCCTATTCCTGCTTCTGCTCCTGCTAATGCTCCTGTCCTGTATATCTCTGGGTCGAACTCGTCTGCTACTCCTTGGGACATAATCCGAATCCAGGTCATCAGGGGACATAGCAAGGTACAGAAAATACAAGCCAAAGATAATGCAGTACAGCAAATAAATAAAATAATAGGGTAAATATATAACCAGCTAAGTGATATGCAAGATGAGAGCAACACTAGAACTCAAGCTGAAACTACTACAAGCTCTGTGTCGGAGAGCCGGTAGCAGTGATATCATGTGGTTGTCTAGCTCGGAGAGAGACTAAGACGCCGGCATAATATATAATCAACCTGTAGTTTGTGTGTCTCTCCCCACCCAATGTAATCATGCATCTCATGTCCATAACGTCTCATGTCCATGCCACGCAGGATCATAACTAATGCATCCAGTCATATAATATCTAAGCAAAGGAATAAGTCAGGAAAACTGTATCCTATACAGAATCACCATGAATATCTCAGGACGATTCTGTATCATAAAATAGTGTCAGATGTCCTGGGTAAAACGTACTTGATAATGCAAGTACGAGAATACAAAGGGTCACGATATCCATGTCTATGCGACGCTACACAACTCCGCGTACGGGGTTGGCACCCGACTATTAATCGGATGCTAAGTAGGTCACATAGTCCTAGGTTTAAGTATGTACAATAATTTATAATTAAGTTCAAGTAATATGTATCAAAGACTACAAGTTGGCAAGGTACACATGCCTGGGGTTCCGGCTCCAATTGTGGCTCTGACTTCCGTGGGTTCTGCAGGCAGTACTCCGGTTGCTGAAATAAATATCACCATTAGATTCAGAAAATATCAATCAGCTAGAAACGCCTGTCCTTGAGTCCAATTTGGACACAGGGGCAAAAATAACAGTTTCTGGTCAAAGCGGGGTCCACATGTGGGCCGCTTTGCACCAAAAAATGTGTCAGGAACAAAGGTCTCCAAATCTGTCAAACTTAGTGTCAACAAGTCAGGAACGATGATACGAACCCAACGGAACTTCCAGAATTGGATTTCGATGAGCCGATCACAAAATCGCCCGTCAAGTGGAGCCTGTGGGGCCCACGACACACTATTTTGTCGACGTTCTCAGAATCGAACCAAACTTGGGTCACAGGACCAGCGTATTGTTACGAGTCCGATGGCGCAAGTTTTATTTCGATCCGACGTGTGTACACTAAGTTACAGCGAGAACTAGAAAGGACGGATACGGGGCGTTGTCGGCGGATACGACTAATTCCGGTGTGCACGCACATCCAAATCAGCTTCTGCGAAATCCTGCACGTCCGTATCGACGACGCGCACGTATCGGTGAAGACCGCATGCGACCAAGCCGTCCCGTTTGGCGGGACGTACTCAGTTCCGGGGTGAAACAGGGCATTGGTTTTCCTGTTTTTGGATCGCAGTTCGCAACCAACACAGGACGCGATGCACTGAGCGGTTTGCACGGGCACCGAGGGGGTCACACAGCCTATGTGTCACAACTGACGGAATAGAAATCGGGGCAGCGAGGAGTGAGATATGAGTACCTGAACAGGGCTTCAAAAGTCTGAATTACGCGTGTCCGGTCCGAGATTATCGTGTCCTGGACACTGTGTCCAAGCCGTGTCCTGGCTAGGGCTTGAGTTCTGGTTCGTGTCTGAGTTCGCAGGAGTCGGTCTGGGGTGCGGGTGGAGGCGTCGCCGGTGCTGTGTTGGAGGGCGGCCGGATCTGGTGTTGTGGGCGGCCGACTGCGTCTGGTCGAGGAGGAGAGTCGGGCTCGGCTGCGGACGGAGGCGGGTCGAAGAGTGAGGAGGTTCTGGAGGTGCGGCGTCGGGGTTCTGGAGGTGCGGCGGAGGGCGCCGGGTGGTCAGGTGCTGGAGGGGATGGCCGGAGTTATAGGGGCTCGCCAGAGAAGAAAGGATTGAAGGAGATTTCTGGCGGCCGGCTCGGGTTTATATAGAGGGTTGAGGGGAGTGGGACGGCCAGGGGTTTTGGCCGGAATAGGTAGAGGAGTCATCGGCAGGTGGAGGAAGATGAAATGGGGGGTCCGCCGGCGGCCACGGCGGCGAAAACGGCCGCCGGCAGGTGAAGGGTCGGGGAGATGGAAAGTTTTGGGGGTTAGGTTACAGGCGGGTCGGGTCGGGTCTGACCCGGATCCGACCCGTTAAGGGGATTGGGCCGGTTCGGACAGACCGGCCGGTCCGGTTCGGTCTAATTATTGGTTTGGTTTATTATGATTTAGGTGAACCGGGTCCAATTAATTAGGTTAATTTAATCAATAGTTTTTAAGGTTTTAAAAATACATCCGGGGTCCAATAAATTTCCGGAAAATTATCCTATGTCCGATTTTTCATTTTACACCATAAAATATAATTTTCATAATATTTTAATATTATTTAATATTATTTAAAAATTCATTTAAATTCAAAATACCTTAGTTTTAATTAATAAAAATCCCAAAAAATTCTAGAAAATTGTAAAAATTTTTAAATTAAAAATTCTTGAAAATCAGGGAGTTTACAGAAATGTGATAGGAATCGTCTGTCCCGATCTGACACTATAGAAACTGGAACTCCGTGAAGCCGAACTATCTCATCAAGGTAGGTCTGGGTGAGGCGATCGATGATCCAAGTAACTTTAATGGCAATAAAGTGCGCTAACTTGGTTAACCGGTCGACGATGACCCAGACTGCGTCATTCTCCCGTTGCATCTTTGGCAAGCCAACAATGAAGTCCATACTTATGTGCTCCCATTTTTATTTCGAAATAGCAAGATTATGCATCTCTCCGTCCAGTCTCTGATGTTCTGCTTTCACCCTCTGACAGATTATGCATTGCGACATGAAGAGCGCCATATCTCTCTTCATGCCGTTCCACCGAAAAATAGTACGAAGGTCTTTATACAACTTCTTGCTCCCGAGATGGACTGTGTAGGCTGCATAGTGACCTTCCATAAGGATCTCCTTTCTGAGTTCTGCGTCGTTGGGGACGCATAGCCTTCCCTTCACTCGCAACACTCAATTCTCATCTACTACAAAGTCCTTCGCCTTCCCCGCTAAAATCTGCTCCCGTATTTTCATTAGGAATGGGTCGTCCCTCTGAGTAGATGTGACTCTCTCTAATAGGTTGGGTACGAATCACATCTGAGCAACTCATGCGCCGCGATATCGAATTCAGAGTTTAATGCCCGTTTCCTTAAAGTCTTTTTGTAACCTGCGATCAACGGACAGGGATGTCACAAACACTCGACTCAACGCATCCGCTATAATATTTTCTTTGTCAGGTGTGTAGTCGATGGTCAAGTCATAGTCTTTGATCAATTATAGCCAATGTCGCTATCGTAGGTTAAGGTCCGTTTGGGTAAATAGGTACTTCAAGCTTTTGTGATCAGTGTAAATTCGACAAGCCACTCCATAGAGGTAGTGTCGCCACAATTTTAGTGCGAACACAATTGTCGCTAGTTTCAGGTCGTGCGCAGGATAATTTTTCTTGTACTTTTTCAGTTATCTGGATGCGTAGGCTATCACCCTATCATACTACATGAGTACACACCCCAAGCTTTGCCCTGACGCGTCGCTGAATATTTGGAATCCCGAGGTCTTGTCTGATAGTGTAAGTAGTGGAACAGAGGTGAGGCATTGCTTTAACTTTTCAAACGAGGCTTTGCAGTCGACAGACCACTCGAATATGACTCCCTTCTGTGTAAGGCGAGTCAGAGGTGATGCTAACTTGGAAAATTCTTTCACGAAACGTCTGTAGTAGCCTGCTAGCCCGATGAAGCTTCGAATCTCACTGACGGATGCAGGTCGCTTCCACTCGACGATGGCTTCAAGTTTCTTTGGATCGACTGAAATGTCTCCCGAATAAATGATGTTCCCGAGAAAAGATACACTGCTCAGCCAGAATTCGTACTTACTCAGTCTTGTGTATATCTTGTTGTCCCGAAGAGTCTATAGCACGGTCCGCAAGTGATCTGCTTGTTCCTTCCTATTCTTCGAGTACACCAAGATATCATCAATGAACACTGTAAACCCCCTCGACCAGATTTTAGTATTTTTAGGATTATTTTAACAATTTAGGATTTATGGCAATATTTTAATTTATTTTTCCTACATATCCTGTTGACTTGTGCACCTGTCCGTCACCTAATTATTTGGAGCTTTACCTTGACTGTTATCCCCGAACAAAGTTCACATACCTATCCTAGACATACCAGACTATTTTTCTAAACTTTGTGCAACTCACAGATGTGCTAAAATGAGCCTCGTTTGAGACGCACAAATATCGTTACCCAACGTACGTATTTAAATCCCCAGACCTGTACCCATCTCTGTATCCCTAGAGATTTGAGGCCCAACATGCACTTGTTTTGCCCAGACAAAAATACGTTAATTTTCTACACTGAGTATACTACATTTAGTGTATTGACACCGTAGTAAAATTATGGCCCTACCTGCCTCTAAATAATTAGAGAACACCGTGCGCAGTATTTATTAATTAATTAAATACGATGGCCCGTATCACCCCAAAACCAGGACCAGTCCCTGCCCAGACTCACCCCCACCCCCTCGGGACCCTCACACAGCTTTTTCCTTCAATCCTGTGAATTTTAGCATTTTCAGGAATCGGGTGTTTTCCCAGACAATTTCGTAATTACGCAATTTCCCAAAAATAGGACAATTCTGTAATTTATAAAATTACAGGGACTTTCCTGCAAATTGCAGTGCAGGGTGTCACCCCCTCATTGGCCGGTAAACCTGCGCCGTCCATTGGGAGGCGGGACTCACCCGAAAAGATCCCGAAAAATATCCCGAAAATATCCCAAAAATATCCTAAAATATCTCTAGATATTTTCCTTATTTAATTAATAAAATTCTTTATAAAAGAAAAAAAAGAAAAAAAAGAAAAAAGATCCTAATCTAACCAGCCCCAGCCCGAACCCCCCTGGCCGACCGACCCCCCCGGCCGGCGAGCTCCCTGCCGGAGATCCCCCCCCGTCGCCGGAGTATCCGCCTCCCCCTCGGCCTCCTTCTTCTCCTCCTCCTCTCCTCTCCCGCTGGCCGACCCCCCCTCTCTCCTCCGCGCCTCGCCGGCCAGCACCCCCGCGGCGGCCGCCCTCCGCCACCCGACGCGTCCGCCCCGACTCCCCAGCTCCTCCTCCTCCACCTCCCTCTCCCCGAGCCGCCCTCTCCCAGCCCGCCTTCGCCTCCCCCTCGACTCCCCTTCGCCTGGGACGCACGACCTCGCCCACCTCCACTCTCCTCCCACCGCCTGGCTCCTCCGGCAGGACCCGACCGGTCGACCACCTCCCCGCTGTGCCTGCGCCGCCGTGCCCCAGCCTCGCCGCTTCCCATCGCGACATCGATCTCCTTCCTCCTTTCCAGCGGCCCTCGAGAGCAGCAGCAGCGGGCCAGAGCTCCGCCGAGCCCCGGCCAGCCTCGACCGCCACCTCCTCACCACCGCAGCGCTGCCCAACTCCGGCCAGAACCCTAACCCTAGGGTTGGATACGGTCGGACACGGCTCCTTCGCGTCGCGAGGACACGAGGAACCTAGTTTACGGAGCCCTGTTCAAGTATATTTTTTTTTTACCTCGTAGCTCTGTTTTCGATTCCGTCAGTTGCATCATGTAGACTATGTATCCATCTCGGTGCCCGTGCAACTCGCTCGGAGCATCGCGTCCTGTGGCGATCGCGAACCGCGATCCAAAAATAGGAAAAACAACGACCCGATTCACCCCGGAACTGGGTACGCCCCGCCAAACGGGACGACTTAGTCGCACGCGATCTTTACCGAAACGTGTGCGACGTTGATACGGACGTGTAGGAGTTCGGAGAAGTTGATTTGGATGTGCGTGCACACCGGAATCAACGCGTATCCGCCGACACCGTCCCGTATCCGTCAGTTCTGGAACACGCTGCAACTTTGTGTACACACGTCGGATCGAGACGAAACTTGCGCCATCGGACTCGTAGCAATACGCTGGTCCTGCGAGCCAAGTTTGGTTCGATTCTGAGAACGTTGACAAAATCGCGTATCGTGGGCCCCACAGGCTCCACTTGATGGGCGATTTTGTGATCGGCTCATCGGAATCCAATTCTGGAAGTTCCGTTGGGTTCGTATCATCGTTCTGGACTTGTGGACACTAAGTTTGGCGAATTTGGAGACCTTTGACCCTGACACATTTTTCGGTGCAAAGCGGCCCACATGTGGACCCCGCTTTTACCAGAAACTGTCATTTTTGCCCCTGTGTCCAAATTGGACTTAAGGACAGGCGTTTCTAGCTATTTGATATTTTCTGAGACTGTTAGTGATGTTTATTTCAGCATCCGGAGACTTTTCTTCTGAGGCCATAGTTTCTGACTTCTTGGCATTTGACATCTGGACATTGTATTTTGCAGCTCTTGCCAGACAAGTATACCTTGTCTTGTTGTACTGTTTAAATTCAGTTATTGTTAGTTACATATTTATTTATAAATGTGCGCGTTCGAGCAGACTCGGGTGCAGTCAACGAAGGCGTTGACGTTAGGACTTGTGTCTGACCTAGTGTCTAGTAGACCCACCTAAAGTTGTAAAGTTATTGATATAACTTTCCAGGCCTTGACACGTATCATTACACGTCACAGAGTGAGTACATGTAGGGATGCGTGCCTCATGCGAAACTGGCCATCAGTGTGAGCAATACGTGTAGCGGTATTTAGCTCAGTTGTTTATTTTATTGAGACTTGCATCATAGTAGGAGGTGTCCACGTCATTTTCACGATTTGTACATCTATATTGGGCGGGAAAGATACTAGTAGACGTATGGGACACCCCCTCCTTGTATGTTTTATACCTTCGCACCATGCTCCTTGGAGATGGTCGATTGCAGAGTTCCCTTGAACGGGGGCATATGTGGCATATACTAGTCAGTCACTACGGATTGGTGAATTACGTCAGCATATGTCTAGCCACACATTCCCATGCGTACTATAAGGTCTTTAAATTACATTCACTTAGATGGTTAGCACACCCCATTTATTTATTCAGTATTTGCATTATGGCATATCATTTTTCTGTATCTTGCTATGTCCCTCTGAGGACCTGGTCCCCTACCAGGTGTATATATTCTTGAGTACTCGCAGGAGCACAGATCCGGACAGGCTACTTATTTTCCGAGGAGGTCTTCTCTTCGAGCCTCGTTATTGTCAGATGTTGTTCTTTATGGTGTGTATTCTGATTCCTTTTATATTCTTTTTCGGCAGTAGATTTGATTTCATCTGACTGTCATTCTTAGATATCTGTATTAAGATCTAGTTACATGGTTATTGTTTATTCATATTTGACTTCTGTGGATGAGATTTAGATATTACCCTGTGACTTGTGATTAGTTATACCACTGGTGAACTATTGTTCATTATACAGCGTACGTACGTATATATGGTTTCCATATATTGGAGTTGCCATATATACGGGCGGCTGGCATGGTTACGTATCCTAGTCCTACGTATTTTGGGACTGGGGCGTGACAAACACTACTACAAACTTGTCGAGATATGGCCGGAACAGACGATTCATTAAGTCCATAAAGGCGACATGGGAATTGGTCAGTTCGAATGGCATTACCAAAAACTCATAGTGGCCGTAGCGAGTGCGAAAGGCTGACTTCGACACGTCGTCCGGCTTGATCTTGAGTTGATGGTAACCCGAGCGAAGATCAATTTTTTGAAAATACTGTTACACCTTATAGTTGATCAAAGAGGTCATCGATCCTGGAAAGGGGGTACTTGTTTCTAATAATGGTCTTATTCAATTCACGATAGTCGATACAGAGCCGCATCGAACCATCATTTTTTTTACAAATAATACAGGCATGCCCCACGGAGACACGCTAGGACGAATATACCCATGATCTAACAAATCTTACAACTGGACCTTTAACTCTTTTAGTTCTGCCGGGGCTATTCGATACGGAGGCTTGGAAATTGGTCGAGTCTCTGGAAATGTATCAATAGTGAACTCTATCTCTCGGTCGGGCGGCATGCCGGGCAACTCATCTGGAAACACATCAGAAAAATCTACCACAATGGAAGTAGACTCTATGTTTGCGCAATCTCACTGTATGTCTCGAACGGACGCCAAGTACCCATCATAACCGGAATGTATCATCTGTCGAGCAGACATTGCAGAGATCACTATGCAGAAATTCGACGCTCTCGACTGTGGACTGCACACATAGTAAAGTTCGATCTCGCCAGGTAGACGAAATACGACTTTCTTTTTCGCACAATCAATGGTAGCCGAGAAAGCGCCGAGCCAATCTATCTCCAAAATGATGTCATAGTCCCTGATGTCTAAGACTATCGCATCAAATGATAATTTTCTTCCTCCGATACAAATATTACCTTCACGACAAACTAAGTGAGCCGACAAATCCACGCCCGATGGAGTACCGATGCTAAGGTTTAGGCCTAGCGGTGTCATAGAAAATGTGTTCTCGACGGCAAAATCTGCCGCAATGAAACTATGTGTGGCACAATCAAATAATACTCAAGCTGGTATATTATTTAAAAGTAATATACATGACACCACCATGTTTGATGCGAATGCCTCTTCCCGAGTCAGAGTATAGACCCGGCCTTGAGCGTTCTCTGGTGTCGTATGGTTCGCTCGAGGTGCTTGATCCTAATTTTGAGGCGGACGATGTTGTTTATGTGGACGGCGCGGAGGGGGATCGTTAGGGCGATCCCGACAATCGCGAGCTACGTGGCCAAACTTACCACAAATGAAACATCCCCCTTTTCAAATACGACAATAGTTGACATGGTGTCCTGGCCTGTGGCAGTAGGCACAAGGTGGCCCTTGGTTCTTCCATGGATAATGGTCCTTATAAACACCCTGAATTTTTGAGAATAAATTTAAAATGAGTTATTACGAATTTTTGGTATTTTCTGGAATTTAAAGCGAAGATGATTGCGATTTAAAGAATTTTAAGTGTGGCTAGTTGGTGTTAAAATATTATGAAAATAATATGGTAGGGTGTAGAATGGGAAACCGGACGCATGGTATTTTTCGGTGAATTTATTGGACTCCGGAATTCTTTAAAAGCTCTAAAAAAATGATAATAGAATTAAACCAAATTAGGAACCGTGCCAAAACGTTCCCATGAGAGCCGAAGCCCTAGGAGCTTTGACCCAGCCCAAATCCTAGGCCTAGACCGAGGCCCAATCCTAGGAAGGATTAACCAAGCCCTAATCCTAGAGCAACCCTCAACCTAATAGAATCCCACATGTGTATAAATATCTCTCTAATTCCTTTCATTAGCTTTTAATCACCAAGCAAAACCTAAAATCTATTTCTAGCCGACTCCTTCACCCTTGCGTGCAAACAACCCCTTCCCTGAGCTGACCCCACCGTCGACCTAGGCCGCCTCCCGCCGGAGCCGATTAACTTCCTCCCTGTTCTCTCCTCCCACCGCACTCGACCCCGTCAACTTCCTCCCTGTTCTCTCCCCTCCGCCTGGCACTCCGGCAGTACAACGGTCCCCGACCGGCGCAGCAATCCCGCGGCTGTCCGAGCAACCCGTCGGCCTGTGCAGCGCTGTCCCGCTCCGGCCAGTTCGATCCGACCGACCAGCCAGCACAGCGACCGTCAATCCCCGCCGAACCGGCGATACCGCTGCCCAGACCTCCCCTCGTCGACCCGACTCCGACGCTTCCCACGCGATGCCCCGCTGGTCCGAGTCAAACCTTAGAGTCGACTCTGAATCTCCGCGGACACGAGAGAAGTCGATTCGGACGCAAGCAGCCCGCGAGGACACGACCAGGATACAAAGTGACGTTCGGACACGTGAATTTCAGCGTTCACGGGGCCCTGTTCAGGTATCGTTTTCTCTCAAAACGTAACCCCATTTTAGTTTCCGTCAGTTGCTATACGTAGACTGTATAACCCTCTCGGTGCCCGTGTAACTCGCTCGGTGCATCGCGTCCTGTGGTGATCGCACACCGCGATCCAAAAATAGGAAAAACAATACCCCGTTTCACCCCGGAACTGAGTGCGCCCCGCCAAATGGGATGACTTGGTCGCACGCGGTCTTTACCGAACCGTGCGCGTCGTTGATACGGTCGTGTGGGATTTTGCGAAAGTAGATTCGGAGGTGCGTGCACCCCGGAATCAACGCGTATCCGCCGACGACACCCAGTATCCGACCTTTCTGGAACGTGCTGTAACTTTGTGTACACACGTCGGATCGAGACAAACTTGCGCCATCGGACTCGTATCAATACGTTGGTCCTGTGACCCAAGTTTGGTCCGATTCTGAGAACGTTGACGAAATCGCGTGTCGTGGGCCCCACAGGCCCCGTTCGACGGGCGATTTGGTGATCGGCTCATCGGAATCCAATTCTGAAAGTTCCGTTGGGTTCGTATCATCGTTCCTGACTTGTAGACATTGAGTTTGCAGAATTTGGGGACCTTTGACCCTGACACGCTTTTCGGTGCAAAGTGGCCCACATGTGGACCCCGCTTTGGCCCGAAAATGACCTTTTTGCCCCTGTGTCCAAATTGGACGTAAGGACAGGCGTTTCTAGCAGTTTGATATCTTCTGAGACTGTTGGTGATAATTATTACAGCTTTTGGAGTAGTACCTACCGGATCCACGGATACAGGGACAGTTGTTGGTATTCGGACATCAGGCAAGTGTACCTTGCCAAACTCTGCAGTATTGTTACATATTTTCCTTGCTTCATATATATTGTTGTGCATGCTTAACCTAGGACAATATGACGTACTTAGCGTCCGATTATCAGTCGGGTGCCGACACTGTATGCAGTGTTGAGTACTGTCATCTAGAGATGGACATTCGTGACACTATATATTCTCGTACTTGTCTTATCAAGTACCATATGACCCAGGACACTTGACACTGTTCATGAGACAGGATATTCCCGAGATATTCGTGGTGATTCTGTATAGGATACAGGACTTGACAGAGATACTATATTCATAGATACATATGACTTGTTGCATTAGTGATGATCCCGCTTGACATGGACATGAGACGTTATGGTCATGATATGCGTGGTTACATGGGGTGGGGAGAGACACACAGGCTACAGGCTGTTTTCTATATATATCTACTACTATTGTGAGGTCGTAGACTCTCGTAGCAGAGCTAGGCACATTACTTGTTATTACCACTACCGGCTCCCCGACACAGAGCTTGTAGTGGCACAGCCTGAGTACTCGTGTTGCTCTCACTTGCATTTTCACATAGATGGTTACTTACTTGCCCTATTTATCTCATTATTTGCTGCACTGCTTATATTCTGGCTTGTATATTTTCTGTACCTTGCTATGTCCCCTGAGGACCTGGATATGGATTATGTCCCCAGGATTTGAGGACGAGATCTATCCCGAGGTATACGGGACTGGAGCAGGAGTTGATCCAGGAGCTGTACCGCCATCCGAGGATGAGGTGTTAGCCAAATTTTTTTTCTGAGCATCCATGTTCATGCTCAGCATTTATTTATTTATTTCAGTCTTTTATTCTGGTCTGTTGAACCATGTTTCAGATATTTATCGGGTTGTTCCCCGAAGCACTTTGTGAGACTAGCTGATGACTTACATTCCTTATTTATTCTGTGGATCTTATTTTATATCTTGTGTGGATGAGATTAGTTGTGCCATGATTGTCGTAGACTTGTTTTACAGCTTAAGTATGCCCTGATGGATCCATTAAACTGGGTTTGTCCATCGGTGCGTACTGCTGGCCAGTGCCACGTATCTGGTCCCACGGTATTTTGGGACTGGGGCGTGACATAGTTTTTGTGGTGACCCATGCAGGTCTACGACTAAAAATGTTCGGTTTCAACTTAGGGACCGAACCAGCCTGCCCTAAGGATGGGATAGATGTAGGATCTCATCCATTACTTAAACCACTATTGTCACGACCCGCACCCGGGGTAAGGGTACTAGTCGGAAACAACGCCCAGCCTGCGCCGCAAAATCGACGGTAGAACGCTGTCTAGAAAGTCTATCTAATATAATGAACCACCGAAAGATAGTGTACTCAATCACAGAACTAAGATAGAATGAACACGGATCAGATAAGAATAGAATAGTCATCAACTCATGAGTTTAAAATAATACATCAATGAGTCTAAAGAGTAACAAAAATAAGCTGGAGACAAATCCAGTACAAAAGAATACTATCATACTACAAGCTACACTCCAGGGTCAACTGTCTCAGTTGGGATAAGTCCCTCTTGAGCCAGGGTCTCCGAATCTAAACCCACAACATCCTGGGGTCCATAATAGGTAGGGTACTCCTCAGTGTCATCTGAAAAAATATATCCAGTCAGGAAAGGAGCAGAGTACATCTCTAACAGCAGTTCTAATCCATGATAAAAACTATATAACAGTAAATAGCTGTGGATAAACAAGATGCACAAAATAGATACAAGAGATATATAGACAATAAGGAAATACTGGAAAGAAATACAATAATGAACAATATGCCAATGAAACAATAATACTAATGACTAAGTGTGTGAGTACTAGCTTAACATGTGATCGGCTTGGGCAAGATACAATGCGGCCTGGCTAATCATATGTGCGGTGCATGATCAACACTATTCGCTTACCAATACTTTATTCAATAAGGATTTGATCACATATCTATACTAATACTCCCCACCCCCAACTGGTATAATAGATCCATTCTCCAAGAAGATAGCTAGTCTCCCCGAGAATCAGTGTCTGTACATGTACAAGATAACCAATGAAACAATACTTGCACCATATACACCATATACCAAGGAATAACATCTCATGACGAGATCCGGATATACCAATCCGTGTAACCATAGTGTCGAGAGAAACATGTAAATCTACACTAGATACAACGAACATAGAGGACATCATAAATGAGAAACTATCAGAGAATGTACTCGCCTGAAATCCAAAGAACAGTCTCACAGATGTCTGACTCGGTGCCTCGAAGACCTAGATATGGAATACCACATTAAAACAAGGTCCCGGAAAGAGAACAAGTCAAACTAGTCAACTCCTAGGTCAATAAATAAATTCTAAGTCAAAAGTCAACTATGGTCAACTCTAAAGTCAACTAAAGTCAAACCAAGGTCAACCTCACAAGAAATCTATATAAATAATATAGAAATAAAATACAATAATTTAGGAATAAAAATTAGATCCCAAATCATACTCACACAAAGTATACTACTAATACAAATAATATATACCCTAAAATAATATATATACAAACCAATATGTATACAAATAACATAATATATTATTACAAATATTATACAAAACACATATATATACACATATATATATATATACAATAATAATATATAAAATATAATTTAAAACTGCCAAAGCGTCACTGAAAACAGGGAGTTAAAAAATATAATTTAATTAAAACAGCTTATAGTGACAGTCTTAACTGTCACAGAAAATGTCGCAAAAGCCACTGTGTAATAAAACCCACTGCTGCTGCATTGGTGACAGTTAATCAACTGTCACCGAAAACTGTCGCCACTGCTGCTAAGATCCCGCCTGCAGCATTAAT
The DNA here is from genome assembly GCA_036927795.1 of Iris macrosiphon. NCBI lineage: Eukaryota > Viridiplantae > Streptophyta > Magnoliopsida > Asparagales > Iridaceae > Iris > Iris macrosiphon. Next base: position 155,108,344 of record JAYESA010000017.1, on the reverse strand, counting down.
GACAGAACTGTCATTAATGCACAGTGGGCTACAGCGGCTGCTGTTCAGACCAAATAATGACAGTTTCACTGTCATAGAAACCACTGTCACCAAAACAAATAAAAATATAAATATAAATATATATATATATATATATATATATAAATATAAATATATATATGCAATAATAATCACAATACATATAAATAAATAAATAATTATATACTTATATATATATATGCACATATAAACTTATAATTAAATACCAATAGTTACAACACATGCACATATTAATGTTCATATTTTACATGGCTAGAAGCACACCTAAAATATATACATTAATATACAAATAATTACATAATAATTATAAATAATATAATTACACAATTAAACACATAAATATATTTTATAAAACATTTATGTATAATTTATACTATTAACATAAGTACATATATAATTACATGCAAGAAAGCTACATATTATATTTGTACATCATATTAGCACACACAAAAATATATAGATCTATGCTACAATAATTACTATAATAAATACACAAAATAAATATATAATATATATATATTTACTAATTATAATTGAAGAATTTAAACCATACATAATTAGATCTATTCAAAAATCCACACAATTGGAGAGTATCACACCGTATCCCACTAGATCTAGGATACGCATATGACACGAGTCTAACACACAACCAATTGCACCCCGAAGGATACAAACAAATCACAAATAATATTTATGAATAAATCAAAGTGTCAAAAGTAGATCTATGTGTCCGTGTCAAAATACGACATGTTCAAAGCCCCATGTCGGAGGAAAAACCCCCAAAATGATACGTATCACCAAATAGTTGGGATACGAACCACATGTACCAAATTATGGACACGACACTAGCCCCAAACACATAAGCTCATGTCCAATTGATCTATAGGATCAATTGATACACACAACAAAATGTAAATTCGGAATTCCAACAAAATTAACACAAAAAGCACCATAACTTTCTCCATGGGTCTCCTATGAACACAAAACAAAGTCCTATGGATAGTACATACATATAGGTTGATTTTATATGATTAAATCTCAGATTTAGAAGCTATTTAAATGGGAAAATCTGAATTATACCTATTGGGAGATGGATTCCCAATGAAACCTCCAATTGAGAAGAACTTGCTTCCAAATTGTAGATCCTTGCTCCTCTTTGTAGATCCTTGCTTCCTTCTTCTAGATCCTTGCTTCCTCCTTCTCTAATGGTGAATTGGGAAGAATTTGGAATGAATTTGGTAGGGAATTGGAATGGGAATGGAGGGAATTTGGGAGTGGAAAATTCTAGATCTAGATTTGGAATGAGAATGAGAGGAGAGAGAAATTCCCCCCCTCTTTTAATAGGCCAGCCTTGCCCCTCTCCCAAGCAATTGTAAAATGTCCAATGTACCCCTTGAGGCCTCTCATGAAGAAATAATTAAGAAAGGAAGCTTCTAGTCTAATCACTTAATTAATTTAATCCATCTCCTTAACTATGGGCTTTCTAAATGGGCCAAATCTAACTATTTAATTCATGTTGGTCCATGGGTCCAAACTACACTAGTTGGGTCCACTAAAATAAGTCCAAAAATAATTAAATAACATCCAACAACAATTAAATAATAAAACAAAAATTATTTACCATGCACAATATTTATTTAAATAGGAAATTACTAAAATACCATTTTTCCTAAAATGTGGTAGTGACAACTATTGAACTCTATATCGAACTCGAAAATTTGTTACTTGAATTGCATCATGTTTTGATTCCTCTGAGCGTTCTTACAGTTATCTTTTGATTTCAGAGTAATGGATCCCAGGAACGGAGATGAGATTCCTTTGGATACACCATACGACGCTGTGGTTACTTATACAGACGGAGTGACTCCAGGGGATGGAGGACAAGCATCGCAGAGCGACCAAACCGGTCAGCCTAATCCAAGGTTCCGGAGAGATGACATCACATCCCCACCACAGTTCACTCCCCAGATGCCAGTTTTCCTGCCAGGACAAGCCATGGACGGGCAACAGATGTTTCAGATGATGTATGCCATGATGTAGGCCCAGCAGCAGATTCAGCAAGAGGCCCATCGCCAGGAGGCAGAGTATCTGAGGACCAGCCTGGTATCCGCATTGGAGCAGGCAAATCCACCAACGAGGATAACAGCGACGGGATCTATCACCGATTTTCGTCATCTCAAGTCTCGTACATTTTCTGGTAAAGAAGGGCCAACAGAAGTTCATGAATGGCTCACTAACATTCAGCATCAGTTGGAAGCCGCTGAACTTCCGAGAGAGAAGTGGATGACTGCAGTCAGAATGCAGTTAACTGATAATGCACATCACTGGTGGTTAGCAAAAGAAAGGAGGCTCGGACCGGACCGAGTCACCTGGAAAGAGTTCTCCAGACTCTTCCAAGAGATATACATTCTGGCAGTTGCACGATCAGAGCTCAGAGACAAGTTCAACCGCCTCATCCAAGGCAGTATGACAGTGGAAGAATACAACGCGGAATTTATTCGCCTAAGTCACTTCGCTCCAACATTGATCTCGACCGAGGAAGAGAAAGCTGAAAAGTTCTTTGACGGACTGAAGTTCGAGCTCCAGAGATTGATTGGCTCAGTCGCACCTACATCTTACACCGAGGTCCTCGCAGCAGCACGACCATGGAGCGCGTCACTAGAAGGAAATCGAATCTGAAGAGGCCAAACACATCCGCACCAACCAAACAGCACCAGGAGATTCTGCAAAAAAATTCCAGAGGAGTATACCGGAGAGAGCAGCACACAGGGCCATATCTCTTCCTAACTGTCACCACTGCGGCAAGGTATGACACATTGAGAGAGAGTGCAGATGTAAATTGGGACTATGCCTGCTTTGCGGATCAGATCAGCACTTTTCTAGAGACTGCACTAAACCAAGAGGGGGAGCACCGAGACTTGCTTTACCTGCACCACGACCAGCTACAGGAGCAGTAGGAGCACAGCAGACAGGAGCTGGAGGAGTTAGACCACCAGCTACAGGAGGCTACCAGCAGAGACCTCCACTGGCACCGCAGGCAGCTCTATTTCAGCAACAGCAGCAGCAAAGAGGACCAGCTCAGGGTCGAGGCCAGGCATTCACATTAGCTGTTGAGCAGGAAGCTACCGCAGGCGAAGTTATTACAGGTACTATTTTAGTAGATTCATTACCAGCTGTAGCATTATTTGATTCTGGAGCATCGCATTCATTTATAGCAGCTAGCTTTGTTGCCACCCATAGAGTAGCTACTGCACCCCTTCCGAAGATGAAAAGAATTCTTACGGGAGGTGGAATTATTCCGGTTAGTGACGTCTGTAGATCATGTTCTGTAGTAGTTTGTGGCAGAGAAATGCGAGCTCAATTTCTGATCTTTTCTATGCCTGACTATGATGTTGTACTTGGTATGGACTGGTTAAGCCAGTATCATGCGGCTCTTGATTGTCGGCTTGGAAAGGTTATATTTAGACCGCCTGGACATCCAGAATTCGAGTTTCTTCGAGGAGCAGTAGAGCAAGGAGTTCAGCCTACTCTTAGGGTATTATCTGTAGAAGAGGAGACAGGTTACCCAAGAGTCATCTCTGAGTTTGTGGATGTATTTCCTGATGATCTTCCAGGTTTACCACCCGATCGGGAAATAGAATTCACAATAGACTTAACTCCAGGAGCAGAGCCTATCACTTCGTCGGTATATCGGCTAGCACCTAAGGAGTTAGTAGAGTTGAAAGAACATGTTGATGATCTTCTGGAGAAGGGTTTCATTCGGCCCAGTGTTTCACCTTGGGGAGCACCCATATTATTTGTGCCAAAGAAGGATGGAACAGTACGATTGTGCATTGACTACAGGGCACTGAATGCTGTGACCATCAAGAATAGGTATCCCTTACCACGCATAGATGATCTATTCGATCAGTTGAGTGGTGCAAGGGTATTCTCGAAGATTGACCTTCGATCCGGCTATCATCAGATCAAAGTAAGGAAGGAAGATATCCCGAAGACCGCATTCAGAACCAAGTATGGACATTATGAGTTTTTGGTGATGCCGTTTGGTTTAACCAACGCGCCAGCGGTGTTTATGAGCTTAATGAACAGAGTTTTCCATCAGTTCTTGGATAAATTCGTGGTGGTATTCATTGATGACATTCTCATATATTCCAAGAGCCCTGAAGAGCATGAGGAGCATCTCAGGATCGTGCTAGAGACCTTGAGACAGGAAAAGTTATATGTCAAACTCAGTAAGTGTGAGTTCTGTATGGACAAAGTGCCTTTCTTGGGACATATCATCTCAGGAGAAGGACTTTCAGTGGATCCAGAGAAAGTTGCGGCAATAGAGACTTGGCCTACACCCACATCAGTTGCAGGGGTGAGAAGTTTTCTCGGACTCGCAGAATATTACCGAAGGTTTGTGAAAAATTTCTCGAGGATTGCAGAACCGATGACGAGGTTGACACGTAAAGACCAGGAGTTTATATGGACAGAAGACTGCCAGAAGGCCTTCGAAGAACTGAAGAGAAGATTAACAACAGCACCGGTCTTGACTCTTCCATCAGGGTCAGGAGGTTTTGTTGTTTACAGTGATGCATCAGGTAGTGGATTAGGATGTGTTTTGATGCAACATGGCAAAGTCATTGTTTATGCATCGAGACAATTGAAGGTTCACGAGAAGAACTACCCAACACATGATCTGGAGTTAGCAGCAGTTATATTTGCATTAAAGATTTGGAGGCATTACCTTTACGGGGAGAAAGTGGACATCTTTACAGATCACAAAAGTCTGAAGTATGTGTATACTCAGAAGGAACTTAACATGAGGCAGAGGCGCTGGCTTGAATTAATGGTAGATTTTGACATCGATCTGCAGTATCATCCGGGAAAGGCGAATGTTGTTGCAGATGCGCTCAGCAGAAAGCCTACGGCTTATTTCTTGACAATGCAGCCCGAGTTATTGAAGGATCTACAGGAGCTTCAGATAGAGGTTGTCTTACCGGGACAGAATGGCTTGATGGCTAATCTTGAGATTCAGTCATCACTCGTGGAGAAGATTAAAGGGGCAATGCCCACCGATGCTAGATTCCGATGACTCAAAGAGAGGACAGAAGCAGGCATACAGACAGGACTTCGCATCCACGAAGACGGGACATTGAGGTTTGGAAACCGCCTGTATGTTCCAAATGGAGAATTGAGACAGGAGTTAATGACTGAAGCACATAGCTCTATGTACTCTGTTCACCCAGGAGGAACCAAGATGTACCGAGACTTGAGACAGTATTACTGGTGGCACAGAATGAAAAGAGAGATTGCAAGATTTGTGGCCAAATGCTTAGTCTGCCAACAAGTAAAGGCCGAACATCAGAGGACTGCAGGTATGTTACAGCCGCTTCCTATACCGGAATGGAAGTGGAAGCACATCACGATGGATTTTGTCACAGGATTTCCGAGAAGCCCCAACGGAAGAGACGCAGTATGGGTTATTGTGGATCAACTCACTAAATCGGCACACTTCTTGCCATTTAGAGTTGGACAGTCCACAGAGGTACTAGCTGACATGTATATGCGACAAATTGTCAAACTACATGGAGTGCCTGTTAGTATTGTATCGGATCGAGATTCGCGATTTACCTCTCATTTCTGGAGAAGCATGCAAGAGAGTCTGGGCACCAGACTCAAATTCAGCACCGCTTACCACCCACAGACAGATGGCCAATCGGAGTGCACCATTCAGATCTTGGAGGACATGTTACGATCATGTATGCTAGACTTTGGAGGATCTTGGGAAGATCATTTGCACTTAGTGGAGTTCTCCTACAACAACAGTTATCAGGCCAGCATTCAGATAGCACCATTTGAAGCTTTATACGGAAGGAAATGCAGATCGCCTATATGTTGGAGTGATGTTGGTGAACGTCAAATACTGGGTCCAGAATTGGTAACGCAGACAGTGGAAAAGGTAAAACAGATTCAGGATCATCTCCGAGCAGCTCAGGACAGACAAAAGCATTGGGCAGATACTCACAGACGTCCCCTAGAGTTTAAAGAAGGAGAGCACGTATTCTTGAGGATTTCGCCCACTCGTGGTACTATCAGATTCAGAAGCAGAGGCAAGTTGAGCCCAAGGTACATTAGGCCATTTGACATTCTAGAGCGCGTTGGTGAGGTGGCATATCGTCTTGCATTACCACCATCCTTAGAGGGAGTGCATGACGTATTCCACGTCTCACAGCTGCGCAGGTACGTGACCGACCCAAGTCACGTAGTCGACCATTCAGAGATTGCGGTAGGCCCAAGCTTGAGATATGAGGAACAACCAGTTGGCATCCTCGACATCAGTGAGAAGACATTGCGGGGACAGACAATCAGACTGGTTCGTGTAGCATGGAAATATCATTCCCCTGGAGAATCGACTTGGGAACGAGAAGATAGTATGCGCCAGCGTTACCCCCACCTGTTTGAGGAGGCAGTTGTAAACTAAGCAACCTTGTATTTCCATAATTCTTTCTTTATTAGCTTAATCTTTGATTGCGAGAACGCAATCCTTTTAAGGAGGGAAGATTGTAAACACCCTGAATTTTTGAGAATAAATTTAAAATGAGTTATTACGAATTTTTGGTATTTTCTGGAATTTAAAGCGAAGATGATTGCGATTTAAAGAATTTTAAGTGTGGCTAGTTGGTGTTAAAATATTATGGAAATAATATGGTAGGGTGTAGAATGGGAAACCGGACGCATGGTATTTTTCGGTGAATTTATTGGACTCCGGAATTCTTTAAAAGCTCTAAAAAATGATAATAGAATTAAACCAAATTAGGAACCGTGCCAAAACGTTCCCATGAGAGCCGAAGCCCTAGGAGCTTTGACCCAGCCCAAATCCTAGGCCTAGACCGAGGCCCAATCCTAGGAAGGATTAACCAAGCCCTAATCCTAGAGCAACCCTCAACCTAATAGAATCCCACATGTGTATAAATATCTCTCTAATTCCTTTCATTAGCTTTTAATCACCAAGCAAAACCTAAAATCTATTTCTAGCCGACTCCTTCACCCTTGCGTGCAAACAACCCCTTCCCTGAGCCGACCCCACCGTCGACCTAGGCCGCCTCCCGCCGGAGCCGATTAACTTCCTCCCTGTTCTCTCCTCCCACCGCACTCGACCCCGTCAACTTCCTCCCTGTTCTCTCCCCTCCGCCTGGCACTCCGGCAGTACAACGGTCCCCGACCGACGCAGCGATCCCGCGGCTGTCCGAGAAACTCGACAGCCTGTGCAGTGCTGTCCCGCTCCGGCCAGTTTGATCCGACCGACCGGCCAGCACAGCGACCGTCAATCCCCGCCGAACTGGCGATACCGCTGCCCAGACCTCCCCTCGTCGACCCGACTCCGACGCTTCCCACGTGACGCCCCGCTGGTCCGAGTCAAACCTTAGAGTCGACTCTGAACCTCCGCGGACACGAGAGAAGTCGATTCGGACGCAAGCAGCCCGCGAGAACACGACCAGGACACAAAGTGACGTTCGGACACGTAAATTTCAGCGTTCACGGGGCCTTGTTCAGGTATCGTTTTCTCTCAAACCGTAACCCCGTTTTAGTTTCCGTCAGTTGCTATACGTAGACTGTATAACCCTCTCAGTGCCCGTACAACTCGCTCGGTGCATCGCGTCCTGTGGTGATCGCACACCGCAATCCAAAAACAGGAAAAATAATACCCCATTTCACCCCGGAACTGAGTGCGCCCCACCAAACGGGATGACTTGGTCGCACGCGGTCTTTACTGAACCGTGTGCATCGTTGATACGATCGTATGGGATTTCGCAGAAGTAGATTCGGAGGTGCGTGCACCCCGGAATCAACGCGTATCCGCCGACGACACCCCGTATCCGACCTTTCTGGAACATGCTGTAACTTTGTGTACACACGTCAGATCGAGACAAACTTGCGCCATCGGACTCGTATCAATACGCTGGTCCTGTGACCCAAGTTTGGTCCGATTCTGAGAACGTTGACGAAATCGCGTATCGTGGGCCCCACAGGCCCCGCTCGACGGGCGATTTGGTGATCGGCTCATCGGAATCCAATTCTGGAAGTTCCATTGGGTTCGTATCATCGTTCCTGACTTATAGACACTGAGTTTGTAGAATTTGGAGACCTTTGATCCTGACATGCTTTTCGGTGCAAAGTGGCCCACATGTGGACCCCGCTTTGGCCCGGAAATGACCTTTTTGCTCCTGTGTCTAAATTGGACGTAAGGACAGGCGTTTCTAGTAGTTTAATATCTTCTGAGACTGTTGGTGATAATTATTACAGCTTTTGGAGTAGTACCTACCGGATCCACGGATACAGGGACAGTTGTTGGTATTCGGACATCAGGCAAGTATACCTTGCCAAACTCTGCAGTATTGTTACATATTTTCCTTGCTTCATATATATTGTTGTGCATGCTTAACCTAGGACCGTGTGACATACTTAGCGTTCGATTATCAGTCGGGTGCCGACATGTACGCAGTGTTGAGTACTGTCATCTAGAGATGGTCATGCGTGACACTATATATTCTCGTACTTGTCTTATCAAGTACCATATGACCCAGGACACTTGACACTGTTCATGAGATAGGATATTCCCTAGATATTTGTGGTGATTCTGTATAGGATACAGGACTTGACAGAGATACTATATTCATAGATACATATGACTTGTTGCATTAGTGATGATCCCGCTTGACATGGACATGAGACGTTATGGTCATGATATGCGTGGTTACATGGGGTAGAGAGAGACACACAGGCTACAGGCTATTTTCTATATATATCTACTACTATTGTGAGGTCGTAGACTCTCGTAGCAGAGCTAGGCACATTACTTGTTATTACCACTACCGGCTCCCCGACACAGAGCTTGTAGTGGCACAGCCTGAGTACTCGTGTTGCTCTCACTTGCATTTTCACATAGATGGTTACTTACTTGCCCTATTTATCTCATTATTTGCTGCACTGCTTATATTCTGGCTTGTATATTTTTTGTACCTTGCTATGTCCCCTGAGGACCTGGATATGGATTATGTCCCCAGGATTTGAGGACGAGATCTATCCCGAGGTATACGGGACTGGAGCAGGAGTTGATCCAGGAGCTGTACCGCCATCCGAGGATGAGGTGTTAGCCGAAGACTTTTCCTGAGCATCCATGTTCATGCTCAGCATTTATTTATTTATTTCAGTCTTTTATTCTGGTCTGTTGAACCATGTATCAGATATTTATCGGGTTGTTCCCCGAAGTACTTTGTGAGACTAGCTGATGACTTATATTCCTTATTTATTCTGTGGATCTTATTTTATATCTTGTGTGGATGAGATTAGTTGTGCCATGATTGTCGTAGACTTGTTTTACAGCTTAAGTATGCCCTGATGGATCCATTAAATTGGATTTGTCCATCGGTGCGTACTGCTGGCTAGTGCCACGTATCTGGTCCCACGGTATTTTGGGACTGGGGCGTGACAGTCCTGAGAGCCACCATTATTGTGGCGGTTGTGCGTATTGTTACCACCTGTGTTGCTAGGGTGCTTGTGATAGAATTTTTGCATAGCGCCAATGCGAATTGGAGGGTACTGCGACTCTAGGATGAGGGTGTGGTTTAGAGACTCTTGTATGGCACAATACTGAGGAACGACGACGTGGGCACGAATAGAAGCTCGCAGTCCTATCTCAAACCTTCGAGCTTGACTTTCGACGTCACAGAGATAAGACTTATCAAATTTTGTAAGCATGTTGAATTCTGTGGCGTACTGCCGTACTGTCATATTTCTTTGTTGAAGATGTGTAAATTCGTCTTTTTTCTCGTGACGAACGGCGGGTGGAAGGTATTCCTCTTCGAAGGCTTTACGGAACACTGACAAAGAGATAGTCGTCTGTCATCTTCACTCAATATAGCTTATTTGTGCACATCCCACCAATCATGTGCATTTAAATGGAGCTGAAACTAAGCGCAAGCAACTCTCTTCGTCTCATCCATGTGAAGTACTTCAAAGTGGTCCTATAACTCAACCAGCCAATCCAACGCCACGGAGGGGTCCTCAGTCCCTTTGAAAGTAGCATGACACATCTTCTTAAACTCTGATATTTGAAGGATGGAACCCTTCTCGTCTGAGGATGGAGGTTCCTAAGAGACCTGAAGTTCCGCGGTCTCTGCTACAACTGGCACTGTCGCGACGACCGTTGATGCAGAATGGTTGTTGGCGACGAGCGTCATCACAATCGTTTGCAAGGTATCCATTTGCTTCTGTTGTGCCTCGGCCTGAGTCTGTTGCACCTGAAATTGAGCCTCAATCCGGGACTCGAATTGGCTTTGATGTAGTTCTGCCTGCCTCTGCTGCATTTCCATCAAACGCATCATCCGCTCGAATGGATCGATAGAGGGCACGATTGCTGGACTTTCTGAGCTACCCGAAGTGCTGAAACTGTTCCCTTGTACCTGCGCAACTACCTGCGCTTGTGCCTCCGGTTCTGAGACCGTTCCTTGAAAGAAAAGTAACTTACAACAGTCTCAAAATATATTATGGACTCACTGTATGGAACACATCTCATTTTGGCTAAGCGAATTCAAGAGTTCAACTAGGAGGGACATGGTCGTTTCAAGAAAACTCTTCTGACACGAAGGTCAAAGGATCTGAAGCCATACTCTGATACCAATATATTAGGCCCCGATTTTTGCTAAATCGATTATCGTCCCCCGAGAGTGATGTCGTGCACGCGTAAGGTACGCGCGCACAAGGCCTAGGCATAATGATATACTTTAGAAACATATGTAACAAAGTACGAAAATGAGATATCACACATTGAGATATAGAAAAGTTCTCTTTATTGATAATGAACATCTGGTTACAGACCCTTGACTCAAAATTAATGAGGATGCCGCACGGACTTACAACTTGGACGTAAAATGAGATAGCCGATCCATACATTATATCCCTTACTAATATTTTAAAAGAGCAAACCACCTTGGGTGCGTGTTAGCACCATCGCCTAGGAGCTTTAAAAAGGTATGTACGAGCTCCTTGAGATTATGTACTTGCGCTCCAAAATTCACAACCGCTAACACGTCAGATCAGTGAAAGGTTGGGGGAAGCTTCAGCTCCTCGCCGTGTCGCCTTGGCTCGGAAAACCTGCTGCAACGAGGGTCAGTACTTCAAAATATATCGGTGAGGATGAGCTAACCCAACATACCAAATCGACATCATATTCATGTGAACATGCAATATTATTATTATGTGATCTTTCTATCTTGCCTTAGTTCAATTCTTTATATATACGATAGAATGTAATGACATAACAAAATGTGCCACCATTCGGTGACTTTTACCTGCATCGTCTGAACCACCTATATAAAACTTACCATGACCTTTTCTGCCATGAAGACATAGTTAGTTTGCATAATTTAAATATACATAAGGATCACTGTCTTGACTAGCCATCATGGACTATAGTCTGGGTAGACGACGATGCTTGCAGTGCAGGTAGCGAGCCCCGCTACAAACTTCTGCCTCACCCGTGCTAAGTTACTAGCACGACTAATTGTTGTTCCGCCCGGGACGAATTGGCCTCCGTACCCCGACGACCGTTCGCAGGAACCATATACCTTGTGCACAAGTTGTCCATGACCATTGACGATCTAAACACTAAGTTAACATACGAAGCATTTCAAGATATCAACATGAACATAACTACTTTAGCACAGTGCGATGGCATAGTCTACTAGCTGATATGATCAAATCATAAGTTATGTACTGTCACGCCCCGAGGCGTCCCCCGAGTCGTGACCGCCGTGCGGGCCTGGGGTTGCGCCCGCACAAGGCTTTAATGATTTGCATAGCAAGCACATATTCAGAGTACGCAGATAAATTGAAACACAGATTTGAAACATAGAAAAGTTCTCTTTATTGATAATGAACATCTATTACAAACTCTTGAACGAGTTAGCTAATATGCCGAACGGATTACAAAAGAGTTGACTCAAAATGAGATAGCAGTCCTGTACATTACATCCCTTTATAACTTTAAAATGTATAGACCTCCAGGCTGGAGGACGGCTTTGCCACGGAGCTGCATTTGTGTATGAAGAGTTGCAGGCTCCTGACTCCAAAATGCTTCGGGGACGCGGTGAAGATGCGCCAACAGCTGGACTGGATTGGGAAGACGACTTCGGCTCCTCGCTCGGTTCGCCTTAGTGCGGAGAACCTGTTTCAACGAGGGTCAGCATATCGAAACATGCTGGTGAAGGCGAGCTAGCCTGACTATACTAATCAACACGTTGTTTAGTGAAGCATGCATATTTGTGGGTTTCTATCTTGCCTTAGTTCATTTACAAGTAAGCAGCATATTGAATTTACTGAAATGAACGTGCCACTGTTAGGTGGATTTTACCTGACCGTCTGAATTATCTGCACAATACTTACCCTGCCTTCCCTGCCACGAAAACACAAGTTAGTATACAACAGGTTTAAATATACATGATGATCACTGGCTTGATTGCCATAATGGACACTAGTCTGTGACGAAGATGGTTTGCTACGTGCAAGAACGTTAGGCGTCGCATACCACCCTGTCCTAGTACGTGAGACTAAACGTTAGTTCCGTCCGGAGCCGGAACGGTGCCAGTGCCCCAGCAGCCGCCCGCAGGAACTATACCTTGTGCACAAATTGTCCGTGATCGCACACTAACAATCATTCGCTCGGAGGCTACGTTGACAAGCATTCGCCCGGAGGCTACGTTAACAAGCATTCGCCCGGAGGCTACGTGAGTACAAGACAAGCGGTATTGCATGATTTATTTTACATTGCAACTACGTTATATTTATGCATCAGGATATACGTTTAAACTTGTATCTATGCATTTGATGAACATTTCCGAACGAACAAGCATGCAAAGATATAACCGTTCACAAGTTTCATTGACAAGCATAAGTACCAAGTCTATTCTCTTTTATCTTGGTTTCTTTTAGTTATTACTTGGTATCGTTTGATCGGGGCAAAGGAGTGAAGCTTGGAAGCAGGGCTAGCTAATCGGGTTGGTAGCCACTCACTTAGATTTTTGGAAAGAAGAAGGAAAGAGGCGCTTCACGACTCCGCTCGCAAGCCGCCTACTGCTCGTTCACCTGCACACGAACAGCTCGATTAATACTTCTTTCTCTCTTTCCAATCTCGGAATAGAAGTGCAAGTCAATGAACGAAAATAATGAAAACCATCGAAAACGTTCAAGGAAAACAAGCGAATCCCAAAACCAACTCAAAGCACGAAAGCAACAAGCGACATCGAAAACCGAGGCAATAAAAGATAGCAGCGGAGAGGTCCCTCCTGACTCTGCCGCTAAGCCGATCCTTGGGGCGCAGTCCACTGAATATGGGAATCGATTCCGAAGAAACAAATCCATAACGAGGACGAGTTCTTAATTCAATCTATCCCGATCGAACGATACCGTCTTGTGTTTCTTAGCCGCGCTCTCCGCATCGGGAGAACGGGGCGCTACATCCTACCCAACTAATTGGAAGTTTTGTCCCGAAACTTAAGAACAGGACCTACCATCAGGGAACGTTACGTTGGGGATGCTTAGCAGAGTATTTGGGGCAGTCACGAATTCTGTGGTTTGCATCGCCACAGATGAGGCATAATCCTTGTTTCAGACGACATTCGTTGACCAGGTGCCCTGGCCTCCTACAGAAGTGACATAGCTGCCCTCTCTGCGGACCACCGTTGTTGCGGCGCTTTGTAGCGGTGTTTTCTCCTTCGTTGCTTTGGCGTTTGTGACTGGATGTATGCACAGCGCCGGCAGCATTATGAGGATAGAGTGGTTCGAGCGACAGGGCGTGATTCATGACTTCACGCATCGTACGATATTGAGGAACGGCTACGTACGAATGGATGGCAGGGCGTAGTCCACCTTCAAACCTTCTAGCTCGACTCGCTGCATCAGGTAAATAGGCCCTAGCGAATTTGGAGAGTCGGTTGAATTCGGCGGAGTACTCCTTAACTGTCATGCTGCCTTGCCGCAGCTGCACGAACTCGTTTTCCATTTGACGTTGTACTGGAGGGGGTACATACTCCTCTTCGAACGCGGCACGAAAAGTCGTCCACGAGATCGCCTCCTCTCCGTGATCAAATTGGAGAGATCGTCGATGCACGTTCCACCAATCGTGTGCGTTGAGGCGGAGCTGTAGTTGCGCGCAGGAGATGCGCTTTTCTTCGGGGACCTCTAGTAGAGCGAAGTGATCTTTAAGTTCGGCCAACCAATCTAGAGCTACGACTGGGTCCTCAGTCCCGTTGAATGGGGTGTTGCAGACTTTCTTGAAGTGGCCAAAGTCGAAGGCAGTCACGTCCCTCGCTCTTGGAATTTGTGGTGTCTCTACTTCAAGCACGGGCTGCTCCACCGGAGTCGTTGTTGTTGCGGCGGAATGGTTGGCAGCCAAAGTCTGAACGATCTGCTGCAGGGTATCTACCTGCTTTTGTTGGACTGAGAATCGTGCTTCTATATTGTCTTGAAACTTGAGCTGACTCTCTTCCGCCCGCTTATCGGCCCGTTCATAGCGAGCCTCGTCCCTTTGTTGGTTTGCCTCCAACATCTGCAACATTCGTTGGACAGGATCGATGCTTGGCACGGCTCGCTGGCTCTTTGAACTTCCCGAAGTATCCGAACTACTTTCTTGGCCTTGCGTTTCGTCCGGAGTTTGCGCTGCAGATTGCGCTAGAGTCATTCCTTCAAAAGAAGGTAAATTACATTAGGATCATAATGTATTATGGACTTATTGCATGAACGTATCTCATTTTGGCCTAGCGAGTTCAAGAGTTCGCACAGGAATTTGATCGTTAAAGGAACTTTTCCAGCACGAAGTCTAAGGAACTTTGAATCTGTGCTCTGATACCACTATGTCACGCCCCGAGGCGTCCCCCGAGTCGTGACCGCCGTGCGGGCCTGGGGTTGCGCCAGCACAAGGCTTTAATGATTTGCATAGCAAGCACATATTCAGAGTACGCAGATAAATTGAAACACAGATTTGAAACATAGAAAAGTTCTCTTTATTGATAATGAACATCTATTACAAACTCTTGAACGAGTTGGCTAATATGCCGAACGGCTTACAAAAGGGTTGACTCAAAATGAGATAGCAGTCCTGTACATTACATCCCTTTATAACTTCAAAATGTATAGACCTCCAGGCTGGAGGACGGCTTTGCCACGGAGCTGCATTTGTGTATGAAGAGTTGCAGGCTCCTGACTCCAAAATGCTTCGGGGGCGCGGTGAAGATGCGCCAACAGCTGGACTGGATCGGGAAGACGACTTCGGCTCCTCGCTCGGTTTGCCTTAGTGCGGAGAACCTGTTTCAACGAGGGTCAGCATATCGAAACATGCTGGTGAAGGCGAGCTAGCCTGACTATACCAATCAACACGTTGTTTAGTGAAGCATGCATATTTGTGGGTTTCTATCTTGCCTTAGTTCATTTACAAGTAAGCAGCATATTGAATTTACTGAAATGAACGTGCCACCGTTAGGTGGATTTTACCTGACCGTCTGAATTACCTGCACAATACTTACCCTGCCTTCCCTGCCACGAAGACACAAGTTAGTATGCAACAGGTTTAAATATACATGATGATCACTGGCTTGATTGCCATAATGGACACTAGTCTGTGACGAAGATGGTTTGCTACGTGCAAGAACGTTAGGCGCCGCATACCACCCTGTCCTAGTACGTGAGACTAAACGTTAGTTCCGTCCGGAGCCGGAACGGTGCCAGTGCCCCAGCAGCCGCCCGCAGGAACTATACCTTGTGCACAAGTTGTCCGTGATCGCACACTAACAATCATTCGCCCGGAGGCTACGTTGACAAGCATTCGCCCGGAGGCTACGTTAACAAGCATTCGCCCGGAGGCTACGTGAGTACAAGACAAGCGGTATTGCATGATTCATTTTACATTGCAACTACATTATATTTATGCATCAGGATATACGTTTAAACTTGTATCTATGCATTTGATGAACATTTCCGAACGAACAAGCATGCAAAGATATAACCGTTCACAAGTTTCATTGACAAGCATAAGTACCAAGTCTATTCTCTTTTATCTTGGTTTCTTTTAGTTATTACTTGGTATCGTTTGATCGGGGCAAAGGAGTGAAGCTTGGAAGCAGGGCTAGCTAATCGGGTTGGTAGCCACTCACTTAGAGTTTTGGAAAGAAGAAGGAAAGAGGCGCTTCACGACTCCGCTCGCAAGCCGCCTACAGCTCGTTCACCTGCACACGAACAGCTCGATTAATACTTCTTCCTCTCTTTCCAATCTCGGAATAGAAGTGCAAGTCAATGAACGAAAACAATAAAAACCATCGAAACCGTTCAAGGAAAACAAGCGAATCCCAAAACCAACTCAAAGCACGAAAGCAACAAGCGACATCGAAAACCGAGGCAATAAAAGATAGCAGCGGAGAGGTCCCTCCTGACTCTGCCGCTAAGCCGATCCTTGGGGCGCAGTCCACTGAATATGGAAATCGATTCCGAAGAAACAAATCCATAACGAGGACGAGTTCTTAATTCAATCTATCCCGATCGAACGATACCGTCTTGTGTTTCTTAGCCGCGCTCTCCGCATCGGGAGAACGGGACGCTACATGTACTACCCATTGAACAATTATAGATGAATAAGTTCTAACTACAACTGAACTCAAAATAGATACATGTATAGCGGACAAGCACGCAACAATATGACCATATGGAAATTTATGTGACAAGCATTAAGTGTTTCAAGTATACTTTTTCTTTTATCTTGACTCAATTTTATTCTTTTGGTATCGTTGATTGGAACGCACAAACGAGTCAAATTATTAGGAATGAAGACTTGGAAAAATGGCACAATTCAGGAGTAAGGCCACTCACTTAGTTGGTGAATCGGGGAAGAGAAATGGAAGATCTTCAAGACTCCGCTTGTGCTCGCCTACGCGATCACCTGCACGCACCAACAGATGATCAATATCTCCTGCCACGGTCTCCAAGGGTTCAATAAAAAATGCAAAATTCAAAGAACGAAGATAATAAAATCCATCAAAACCGTTCAAGAAAACGCAAGTCACAAAAATCAACAAGAAAGCAACCAAGCAGTCTCGAAAACGGACAAAGAAACCAGCGCAACGGAAAGGCCCCTCTCAACTCTGCCGCCGAGTCCTTCCTTGAGGCACGATACACTGAATGTGGGACTTGATTCCGAAGAAGCCAATCCATAACGAGGAAGGAATCTTGATTCAATATGTCCCGATCGAACGATACCAAGTATTTCTTAGTCGCGCTCCCCGAATAGGGAAAATATGGCACTACAGGAGGCAAATGTCTTATTTATACAATCCAATAAAGGTATAATACTAATCTCTAACCAATGTGGGACTAAAATACAAAGTGGGAATCCAACCCTTTAGTAACCCACGTTATAACATTGTGAGAAATTTTTTTTAGTATCGATTTATCGGAACAAAGTAAATTGAGATTATTTTCCATTAATGGATTGACTTATTTGAAATTGAGTCCAAAATATAGTGAATCGCGTATTGGAGAATAAGCTTTATATAAGAGTCTATTGCTCAGACATTTTCATTGATCGCTTTTTGTTCGATATTTTCTGATGTTAACTTTGTTGAATGTGTTTTCGTGGTTGTTTTTTATGGATGATTTTCATTGTTTGCCTTCATAAATTTCTGCATTTAAACTAAATTCTAAGAGGAATAGAGAGGAAGAAACCAATAAGTGTATTGAACATCTACAGGTGCAAATACAGGTAAATGCATAGACGAGGCTTGATCGACGTGTAGGAATATCTCTCTCGGTAATTCTCCAATAGTTAGTGGTTTTCCATCCTTCTCCCCTTTATCTCCGTGCCATAACAAAATAATCCCCTTTATTTTTTTGCTACGTCCCTACGATACAAGAGAACCAAGATAAAAGAGAATAATTGTATTGTTGTTAGCTTATTATATAAAAATATGAAAATATTACACTGTTGTTACAAATAAATAAATTGATGTTGCATGTTGCTAAGGAAGTGTGTTTAACAGACAAAGTTATACTCTAAACATTTACAATAAAATGAAATCGTGGCAAATGTTTAGGACCGTAGGGTCGCTAGTTGAGATAACTCTGGATGGGAAAGTATGAAATTACAAGTGATGGCTAAAAAAATGTGGAATATAAAATGATAATTTGTTGCATATTTATTTCAAATTTTTGTTATCCTGCATGTTATAATTTGTAGCTAAATTACATATGCACGCATGATCATGGATAAATTGTTCACAATATTTTATTTTCTCTGATGGTATCCATAGCCACGAAACTGATTCGACCTAAGAAGAACATGGATAATTGGAGCTGATGTACAACACACATGAATTATGGGACCTTCAGTGAGCCTATCTATCTGCATTGGAAGATGCACCGTAATTTCCAATAAATAGTCATTTTCAGAATTGAATAAGATTATTAATTCTTGTTTTCTTTTGTCATATAATGAAAAAAAAAAAAATTTGGGAGGAAGAAGGGTGGTAAATAGACAGCTTTTGAGGAAGGAACTCTATACTGTCATTATTTCTTTGAGATGGTAAGATCAGTTCTCTCCTTCTTCGTTGAGCTAGTTTGCTCCCTCCTATTTTTCATATATCTTGTCATTTGACTTGATCATAAAATTTATTGATAGATTCTAAGTTTTGTATTGAGACAGACCAACATAAATATTCACTCATTGATCAATTATAGAGAATTGAGGGAGATTATGAGTTGAGGGCAGATTATTTTGAACAACTATACCACGGTACCATAACAAGACATGAGGAAGAAACAAATTAACAATTTTTACAATAAAAGTTTATTCTCAAACTAAAAGTACCATATGAAAAGGTAAACTGTATAATACATAAGATTGCATAGAATTTTTTTTGGTATAAAATCATCGTCAAGAATGAAAATGACAGTCATAGTGATTATGAAATCATCTAAATCTGTGTTGATTGTGATTCTGAAATCACTACACCAAAATGTGTTGCTAAGAGAAGTCAGAAAAATGATGAATAGTTGGTGTTTGGAGATCTGAATTGAAGGAAGAGAGCAGTTGATTTGTTGCAACAACCAAAACAACCCCCACCTAAAATGGCATCATATATATGGTATGTCGAGTCTTTTTGCCTGCAAACTGTTGTTCCATTGAAATGGGCATCGACGTTTGGTTTGGTTTGCAGGTGTATAGTATAGGTCCTTCCATGTTACATTGAATTCAAACATTAGATTAGTTAAGGACTTGTGCTCTGTACAACTTCTTTGTGAATGAAATATATGGAGCCAACTTGTTTGAATGTCCACATCTGCTATAATAACTGAGGTTCATTATGCTACCATGAATGTCACAAGATGTATCGAGTCTGTGACGAGAATCAATGTGACTCGTTGCTATAGCAAGATAAGAAGATTAATATAATTTATTCTCTCTTTCTGAAAGCATGGTTTTTCTCTCCTTTTACGACTTGTTACGTTGTCTGTCCGCGGACTGGTCCGTCCGTCATATATCGTCGTTCCATTGACATGTCAATCGATGGCGGATCAAAGCGACTAAGGAGAGCCAATGGGATTCGGCCACGCGACGAACGGACCAGTCCTCCAACGAATAAAATAACTTTTTTCCTCCTTTTTATGTAGTGTGTTCCAACAAAGACTTTTTGCCATGTTGACTAAAAAAAATTGATCAAAATTTTGGTATACACAAGTAATCAAAATTTAAATTTTGAACCACTTTATATGTTCGGTTGAAGAATCTATAGACCAAATTTATTTTAATTTGACATGAACAATAAATCTTGTCAGACACGAAATCAAAAATTTGACATCGATTTTTTTTTCTCCGAAGTGAACTGCTGAAGTAAAAAATTCTCATTCACACTTCTTGGTCGGAGGACCACTTCCTCTCTACTTTAACAAACGAAAAATTTACTATTCATACCACTTCAACAAAAAGTTACAATTTTCAACTATCTTCAACAACCAACCAAACAGCATACTTTCTTTTAACCTCAACTTCTCCAAAGCATCCAAACAAATAATTTTGAACCCTGCTATTTGGCTTGCGTACATGTACAACTGATGCACACGTGCGACCGAGGAAGACGGAGCAGTGGGAGGGGGAAGGACGGAGAGGTAGGGAGAAGGCATCGGCGGCGGAGGAGGAGGCGACGGCGACGTCGCCGACGGCGGAGGAGGACGAAGCAGTATGGGCGGAGACGTCGACATAGTAGTAGGAGGAAGAGGAGGAGGAGGAGGATAAGGAGGAGAAGGAGGCAGTGGCAGAGCAGGATGTTGGGGGAGGTGGCGGCGGCTCCGTCCTCCTCGACTGCGCACATGCACCTATTGTATACGCTCGCAAGCCAAATAAAATTTTTAAATATTTTTTTTACTTCATTCCACTTCACCACAATGCCACTTCAACACAATGCGTAAAAAAAAAAAAAAAAACTGATATTCATAATTTTTTTTTTTTTACTTTATTATACTTCGTCGAACCAAACAACCCCTATGTACAAATTAAATAGTTAGAGAACACTATGTGAAGAAACGAACGACACCAAAATGTCATGGTGGAATGGCGGTACCTCCTCTTTTCAGAATATACTTTTTTTTAATATGTTATTTATTTCAAACTTATGAAACGTTTGCCCAAAGAATATTTTGAAAATAGACATTTGAGTAAATAAGACAAATTTAACTACAATCTAAAAAAATAAAAAAAAGAATTAACATAATAATAATAATAATAATAATAATAATAATAATAATAATAATTATTATTATTATTATTATATTTTTTGGGAGATTTTATTAGGTTTCGTATGCCGTTGGATGAGAACTTAGGTAGACACTAAATCGGTTGTTGTTAAATAATAATAATTTTTTTTTTTTTTTTGTCTAAGATCCAAATTCAAATTATTCCAAAATGGTGCTACCATCAGCTGAATACTCTCATTTTCTTATCAATGCTACCACTGTTAGTAAGTTAGTGCTTTCCAGTAGGATCGAATCCAACCAGCCTGAAAGCTTAATGCCTCCTCCTCTCCTCTCCTCTCCTCTTGCTTATAAATCTTTTTTCTAACAAGTACTGCGACCGAACGAGTCCCTCCTTTTTTTTTCTTACCAATGCTACCTACTTGTAGTATGTTAGTGCTCCTCCGTGAATCGAACCCATCCGGCCAGCTAGAGAGCTTAATGCCTCCCTCTCATGCATCATAAATTAAATAGTTTAGCTCAATTGTATCTTAATATCCTCAACAATTCCATTTTTAAATTTAATATCGTAAACTTTGATATACATCAACTTGATATTCCAAAAAAAGAAAAAATATCTCTGTCCATCCACTTCTCCCTCCCCTCCCCCTCCTAGCTGCATCTCCCGCTGCACCACCCTGCCCCTCCAGGTTTGCACCACCCCACCCCCCAGGTTTGCACTATCTCCACCTCCCCTCTCGATCTTCGCGTCTGTTGGCGCTACCGCTGCGCACAGAGAGGGCAGGTGCAGCCGAGAGAGGATAATTTTGTCCTTTTTATTTTATGGTATCAAGTTAAAAATATTTAATAGTTAATGGTATCAAATTATCGAATTAAAAAGTTTATGGTATTATTTATATATATATATATATATATATCTATATATATATATATATATATATATATATATATATATATATCGGATTTTTTTATATAAATGAACGAATTTTGAGGCAATTGTGGCTAAAGGGGTAGTTTTTTAAAAATTGCAAACAAAGGGATGACTCGCCAACTAAGTTGGCGAGGAGGAACAAAATAGGGAGCCTGCCAACTTAGTTGGCGAGCGGTGGCGTGAAATGGGGAGAGGCCGCCAACTCAGTTGGCGGGAGGGGGGGGGGGGGGGGGGGGGGTGAGGAGATTATAGCCGTTGGCTTCTCGGGATGGGGGGCGGGAGGGAATTATAGCCGTTGGCTTTTGTGGGGGATGGGGGGGAAGGAATTATAGTCGTTGCACAACGGCTAATGCAAGCTTCTATATATTTTTCTGCCTCAACCAAATCCTCCAGCACTCTCGCTCTCTTCCCTCTAGCAAAGCCTCCAACACTCTCTTTGTCTCTCTGCCTCTAGCAAAGCTTCCAGCAATAAAAAAAAAAATTATGTCTGCAACCAAAGTTCTGTCACGCCCCAGTCCCAAAATACCGAGGGACCGGACGCGTGATAATGGCCAGCAGTACGCACCGATGGACAACCCAATTTAATGGATCCATCAGGGCATACTTAAGCTGTACTATAACAATAAGTAGATCCTGTGGTACCAGTCACAGTCTATACTAATCTCATCCACAACAAATAATCACAGATCAAATGACAGAAATGAAATAAATAAATGACTAACAAGTCTCAATAAAAGTGTCTCGGAGAACAATCCGAGTACAAGTCTGGTACATCAATGAAATAGACTGGAAATGAAATAACTATAAACTGAATAAATGAGTATCTCAAGCCAATACTCAAGAGAAGTCCTCTGGTACGATCTCGTCCTCAGATCCTGGTTCTGCTCCAATGTAGGCACCTGCTCCTGCTAATGCCAATGCTCCGGTCCCGTAAACCTCGGGATAGATCTCGTCTGCAATATCTGGAGACATAATCCGGATCAAGGTCCTCAGGGGACAACAAGGTACAGAAAATACAAGCCAAAATAAATGCAGTGCAGCAATAAATGAACAATAGGGTGAATAAATAACCATCTAGTGATATGCAAATGAGAACATTATTCCATACTCGGGCTGAGACTGCTACAGGATCAGTGTCGGAGAACCCAATAGCAGTATTTTCTCGAAGGGCCAGAACTGGTGCCATAGCTCTGTGTCAGAGACTAAGACACATCCAGATGTCAATATATAATATAATCAGCCTTTCATATGGTAATACTCTCCCCACCCAATGAAATCTCACGTCTCATGTCCATGACACGCAGGATCAAGACTAATGCAACAAGTCATACTATATCTAAGAATATAATGTCCAAGTCCTGTATCCTATACAGAATTACCACGAATATCTCGGGAAAATCCTGTCTCATGAATAGTGTCAAGTGTCCTGAGTCAAGCGTACTTGGTAAGACAAGTACGAGAATATATAGTGTCACGAATGTCCATCTCTAGATGACCGTACCCAACACCGCGTACGGTGTTGGCACCCGACTAATAATCGAACGCTAAGTACGTCACACGGTCCTAGGTTAAGCATGCACAACAATATAAAAGAATCAAAGAGAATATGTAACAAGACTGCAAAGTTTGGCAAGGTACACTTGCCTGGGGTCCTGGCTCCAACTGTAGCTCTGGTCTCAGTGTGATCTGCAGGTACTACTCCGGTTGCTGAAACAAATATCACCATTAGATTCAGAAAATATCAAATAGCTAAAAACGCCTGTCCTTACGTCCAATTTGGACACAGGGGCAAAAATGACAATTCCGGGTCAAAGCGGGGTCCACATATGGGCCACTTTGCACCGAAAAACGTGTCAGGGTCAAAGGTCACCAAATTCACCAAACTCAGTGTCAACAGGTCAGAAACGCTGATACGAACCCAACAGAACTTTCAGAATTGAATTTCGATGAGCCGATCACAAAATCGCCCGTCGAGCGGGGCTTGTGGGGCCCACGACACGCGATTTCGTCAACGTTCTCAGAATCGAACCAAACTTGGGTCACAGGACCAGCGTATCGCTACGAGTCCGATGGCGCAAGTTTCGTCTCGATCCGACGTGTGTACACGAAGTTACAGCGTGTTCCAGAATCGACGGATACGGGGCGGTGTCGGCGGATACGCGTTGATTCCGGTGTGCACGCACATCCAAATCAACTTTTGCAAAATCCTACACGTCCGTATCAACGTCGCGCACGTTTCGGTAAAGACCGCGTGCGACCAAGTCGTCCCGTTTGGCGGGGCGCACTCAGTTCCGGGATAAAACGGGGTATTGATTTTCCTGTTTTTGGATCGCGGTTTGCGATCACCACAGGACGCGATGCACCGAGCGGGTTGCACGGGCACCGAGAGGGTTATACAGTCTACGAGTAGAAACTGACGGAATTAAAAACGGGGTCACGAGGTGAGAGAAAACGTTACCTGAACAGGGCTCCGTGAAGACTAATTCTCACGTGTCCGAGCGTGTCGACACGAGACACTGTGTCCTGGTCTAGGGCTTGATGTGTCCGGAGACAGGGGGAACTCGCTGGCTGGGTCGACACGGCCGGTTGCTGCTGGAGGGAGTCGTTGGCCGGCGGCTGCGTCGCTGGAGGAGGGCGGCAGAGGGCGCCGGAGTCGGGCTCGGTGTCGGCTCGAGGCGACGTCGAGGGCGGCTGGGAAGAGAGAGGGGCCGTTCACGGGGAGAAGGAGTCGAGGGGCTGGGGAGTTCGAGCTCCGGCGTGCGGGGGAGGTCGACGGCCGAGGGTCGTCGGCTGCCGTGGGGGATGTACGGCGGTCTGGCGGTAGCGGCGGAAATGGGGGAGCCGGGTGGAGGAGTTGCGGGCTCGGGGTCGGGCGGAGACGGACTGGAGGAGAGGAGGAGAGGAGGATGATGACGGCGCGGCGGTGATCTGGGAAGGAAGAAGAGGGAGAGGGCGGAGTCGCTGGGAGTCGGCTAGGGTGGACTGGAGGCGGAGGCCTAGGGCGGCGCCGCGGCGAGGGTGGCTGGGAGGAGGAAGAGAGGGACGATAAGGAACAGGGCGGAGGACAAACGAGGATGGTGAACGGCACGGCGGGTTGGCGAGTTCGACGAAGGGGGTGGATTGTCGAACTAGGGTTCAGGCGGCATTCGTCGACGCTGGGAGGAGATTCTAGGTTGCGGCGGCGGGGCACAGAAGTCGAGGCGACTTTATAGGCTACGCCGCCGCGGAGTCGAGGCCGGATAGGATTAGGGTTTCTGAGTGGGTTAACGGGTTTCGGGTCGGGTTCGATTCAGATCCGACCCGACCCGACCCACTAAGAAATCGGTTTGGTTTGGGTCAGCGGCTGGGTTCGGTTTGGTTTATTTTGGAAATAAACCCGGTTTATTTCAGGGTTTAAATTGGTTTATTTTAAATAGTTTTTTTAGGGCTTTAAATGGGTTTTCGGAGTCCAATAAATTCACCGAAAATTACCCCGTGCTCGATTTTCCATTTTACACCATAAAATATTATTTCCATAATATTTTAATATTAATTAATAGCAATTAAAAAAATCATTTAATTAGAAAATACCTAGGTTTTAATGACAGAAAAATTCCGAAAAATTCCAGAAAAATTCTTGAAAAATCAGGGGGCTTACAAGTTCATATCAGTTTCTTGTAGCAAAAGTTCTCAACCGTCATGGATCGTAACGTAAGAATTGCATGCTCGCACATCGGTAAAGTAAATGGGTTAAATTACGAAGGTGGAGAAAGCCAAAAAAATTCAACTTATCCAAATATTAGTTTTAAAAATATACGTAATCATATTATTGAACGTTGTTCTATTCATTACGATTTTATTTTGAAGTCTATTTTTTGTTCTAATTATTTTTTTATAGATAGTGAAGATGCATAGAATTATATTATTGAGATTAATTCACAATCACGGTATATAAAAATATATGTTATTAAAGTAGCAGCAACATTAGATAATAAAAATAGTGAATATTTTTCTGAATACCAACATGTTAGTTCGGGTGCTAGTCATTCTCAACAAATTGTTTCATTTTTCCAAGAAGGTCATTCATCAGATGAATCTAACTATGATGATGATAGTGACAATGACGATGAAAATAATGATGATTTAGTTGAAAATGTACATTATATGGTAGATGATGATGTTGTAAAAGCTATCACTGATGAAGTATTTAAGGGACAATCATTTCCTAGCCGTTCTCACTTTAGAAGCTTTATAAGTAATTTAGCAATTAAATATAATTTTAGTTGTTCAGCTAGTGTTATGAATAATATCACGTCCCAGTCCCAAAATATCGAGGGACTAGACACGTGGCAATGGCCAGCAGCACACATCAATGGACAACCCAATTTAATGGATCCATGGGGCGTACTTAAGTTGTAATACAACAATAAGGGTCTAGATATACTAATCTCATCCACAAAAATGAATACAACAATATCAGAATCATAAAACAAGATCAATCACAATAAAACATAATCTCGGTAAATAACCCGATAAGGAGTCTGATACAACTGTTAAGATAAAGATATCAACAACAATACTGAGTATGGACAAAGTATATACTCAGAAGATACCCTCGGGGATCACTCCTCTACTGGATCTGGTACTGCTCCAGTGCCTGCTCCTGTTCCTGCACCTGCTCCTAATAATGCTCCTGTCCCGTGTACCTCGGGATCGATCTCGTCTGCTAATCCTGGAGACATAATCTGGATCCAGGTCCTCAGGGGACATAGCAAGGTACAAAATAACTCAAGCCATAAATAATGCAGTGCAGAAAATAAATGAAACAATAGGGTAATACTATATAACCAGCTAAGTGATATGCAAGATGAGAGCATCACTAGAACTCAGGCTGAAACTACTACAAGCTCTGTGTTGGGGAGCCGGTAGCAGTGATATCATGTGGTTGTCTAGCTCGGAGAGAGACTGAGACGCCGACATAATTAATCAACCTGTAGCCTGTGTCTCTCTCCCCACCCAATGTAATCACACGTCTCATGTCCACGACGTCTCATGTTCACACAGGATCATAACTAATGCATCAAGTCATAAATATCTAAGAAAAAGAATATGTCATGAAACTTGTAACCTATACAGAATTACCATGAATATCTCAGGACGATTTTGTATCATGAATAGTGTCAGGTGTCCTGGGTTATAACGTACTTGATAATGCAAGCACGAGAAGTATAGGGTCTCGATATCCATGTCTAGATGACGTTACACAACTCCGCGTACGGTGTTGGCACCCGACTATTAATCGGACACTAAGTAAGTCACACGGTCCTAGGTTAATCATGTACAACAATAATGTATGTCAAGGAAATAAGTAGGAAAAACTGCAGGATTTGGCAAGGTACACTTGCCTGGGGTTCTGGCTCCAACTGTAGCTCTGACTTCAGCGGGTTCTGCAGGGACTCCTCCGGTTGCTGAAATAGACATCACCATCAGATTCAGAAAATATCAAATAACTAGAAACGCCTGTCCTTTAGTCCAATTTGGACACAAGGACAAAAATGACAGTTTCTGGTCAAAGCGGGGTCCACATGTGGCCCACTTCGCACCGAAAAACGTGTCAGAACCAAAGGTCTCTAAATTTGTCAAACTTAGTGTCAACAGGTCCAGAACGTTGATACGAACCCAACGAAACTTCTAGAATTGGATTCCGATGAGCCGATCACAAAATCGCCCGTCAAGTGGAGCCGTAGGGCTCACGACACGCGATTTTGTCAACGTTATCAGAATCGAACCAAACTTGGGTCACAGGACCAGCGTATTGCTACGATTCCGATGGCGCAAGTTTTGTTTCAATCCGACATGTGAACACAAAGTTACAACGAGATTCAGAACATGCGGATACGGGGCGTTGTCGGCGGATACGCGTTGATTCCGGTGTGCACGCACATCCAAATCAACTTCTGCAAAATTCTGCACGTCCGTATCAACGGCGCGCACATTTCAGTGAAGACCGCACGCGACCAAGTCGTCCCGTTTGGCGGGGCATACTCAGTTCCGGGAAAAATGGGGTATTATTTTTCCTGTTTTTGGATCGCGGTTCGCGATCGCCACAGGACGCGACGCACCGAGCGGGTTGCACGGGCATCGAGAGGGTCACGCAGGTTATGCGTCACAACAGACGGGACAGAAAACGGGGCAGCGAGGAGAGAGAAAATGGTACCTGAACAGGGCTCCGCGAAATCGGGTTTTCGTGTCCGCGTGTCGATACGACACACCGACACAAGCACTGTGTCCGGTCTAGGGTTTCTGCTGTGTCCGGGTCAGGGGCTGCTATCGGCGGACACGGTGGAGGCGGCCAGGGGCTGCTCGGCGAGGCGCTGCTGCGGCAGAGCGGAGCAGAGAAGGTGGAGACGGGGAAGGAGGAAGAGGGGAGATGGGCGGTGCGGGGCTGGCTTGGGGCAGCGGGGCTGTAAAACCCCCTTCCTAGAAAATCGTAAATACCCTTTTATTTATTAATTATTAATTAAATTGTAGTAATTAGGTCTAAATAGGAGAAATAGATTTTTAATAATTTTTATGTTAGGTGTTCGGGCACTTATATGACTTATGGGACTATCAGGAATTTTTCGGAATTTATTCCATGTAGGAGACCCCTTGAGCTGTTGCTAGCCTAACGATGTGCAATACCCTATTATATAAATTTTTTTATGTGTGAATATATATATATATATATATATATATATATATATATATATATATATATACAAATATATATATGTATATATATATATTTGAAGTAAGAAAGGAAAAGAAAAGAAAAGAATTAAATAATACTAAGTATAATACTAATAATAATAATAAAATAAGCTTAACTAATTAATAATATAATAATAATAGTAATGATTACTATTACTACTTAGTTTACAAAGACTTGCTGCTAATTCTCCTTCAGCCAATTCCCTACGTCCGCCCATATTCTATCAGCAACTTTAGCTTTGCTAAAGTTCCCCTTCAGCCTTGCTTCAACCCGCGGACCCGTCCACTTCCCCCTCTCTCTTAATATATAATATATATATATATATATATATATATATATATAGTTTCTCATCCCAAAAAAAATCCTAACCTAAATTTCCAGACTTTCTCTTCCCATCTATAGCCGTCACCGCAGCCAGAGAAGCCCCCAAGCCATCCAACCATCCCGTCGACTCCGACCTCGCGAACTGTAGTTTTCCACTCGAGGCACCTTCGCTCCGGCGTGATTTTCCGTCGACTCGCTCGACCAAACGCTGTTCCGTTTTCATAGGTATGATCATCCCTTAACCCTCTCCAATATTCGTTTTATAGCCAACCTCGGAAAACGTGTGCCCCTAGGTGTAAAACAGCGTCCAAAATGGACGGATAGACAGAATTCTGGAATCGCAGAATTTCAGAATGACCACCCGTATTGACGAGTTCGTATCTCCCACCACAGAGATCCGAACTCGGTGATTCTTTTTGATACCTGTAGAATACCTGACCTAGTTTAATTTCTGTAAAATGACCCTAGGCTAATAGTTGTTGTGGACATAGTTATATTCGTCACAAAACTGCGCACACCCACTTTTTCCGGTTTTCCAAAAGTTGGAAAACGGAGCGCGCCCCGCCAAACGGGACCGCCCCGCCGTGTGCCAAGTGTACCCAATGGTGCACGCAGCATAACCGGACACGTAAAAATTCGTGGGGACTGATTCGGACGCGTGTGCGCGCCGGAATCAGGCCGTATCCGCGGACACATTTCATGTCGCAACTTTTGTGGAACTCGTACGTATTTTGTGCACGCTTGTCAGATTATGACGAAACTTGCGCCACTGGACTCGTGGTAACGCGCTGGTCCTGTGACCCAAATTTCACGCGATTCTGAGATGGTTGACCAAATCGCCAATTGGCGGGCCCCACAGTTGACTTTTTGGACCAAATTTTGTTCGGCTCATCGGAATCCACATTTGGACATACCGTTGGGTTCGTATTGACATATAGAGTTGTTTGACCTATAGTTTGTCCCATTTAGAGACTGTTACTCTTGGCACACTTTTCGGTGCAAAGTGGGCCACACGTGGACTCCACTTTTACCCGAAATTATCGTTTTGCCCCTGTGTCCAAATTGGACGAAAGGGATGTGCTTTTTAGCTATTTTGCTCATTCCGAAAATGTTGGTGATGTTTATTTCAGCATCCGAAGACGTTTGTTCGGAGTCCTTAGTTCCAGGTTCAGTGTCCTTGATATTTGGGCGCGTACACTTTACAGATTTCTTGCCAGGCAAGTATACCTTGCCATTGTACTGTTTTTACATTCCATATGAGGCATGCATGTTTATTTTCTGTTTATTTAGTTTATTTATTTTAACTGCTATATAAACTGTGCGTCCAAGGAAACTTGGGTGCAACGACGGTGTCGTCGTACTATATTTTTATTTTTATATATGCATTGGACCTATTTTATGAGACTACCCCATCTTCATGAGGCATTTATGTTTTATTGGCCATGACACTATTCTTACACGAGTGTGAGTCACATGTAGGACACGGACTTGCGTACTCGGCTGGCCACTGGTACGTATAGGTCGTGCGACGGATAGGGATAACTGCCAATAGAAACTTTGCATGCTAGTAGACCTGGCGGTTATTAGAGGTTTATCGTGTCATGGACATGACATGCTTAGAGCATTGGGTGGGGAGAACAACAAGTACCGCATTTGAGCTCCTTTGCACTTTTATCTATTGTGCGCCCGGATTCTCCGCCGGAGATACGGGTGGTGATGACCACTATATATTATATTATTATCAGACGGGCCTCCGGCGTTCGAAAGTCGTCATGCCTTTTTAGGCCCCTGGATCTCCAATAGAGAACCATGCCAAATCCCAGTTTTTCAGCCAGATAGCTCACTTGTGGGGAAATGTGTTCTTAACTGCATTCACATAGATGGTTAGGCGACCCCAATGGATGTTTATTTTCAGTACTTTATTGGCATGTGCTTTTTGTATCTTGTTACGTCCCTCTGAGGACCTGGTCCCTTCTAGATATAGGTGAGCAGGAGTACCCGCAGGAGTATGGACCTGGACCTGACGCTTCCTATCAGTCTGAGACGATCTTACCTTCTGATTATATGTGATTCATTGCAGCTGTTTAGAGATTTTAGTTGCTATTCTTTTCGAGACATTTATTCTTATATTAGAGTTTATTCTCTTCTCTCTAGTAGTTTATTATAGTCGATTTGCAGTGGATTTGTTTCCACCCGACTATCACACTTTGAGATTACTATTTGAGACTGCTCCTTTGATATTCAGTTATTGATTTCCATTATTCTATTATTTGTGTTGTGGATGAGATATAGAACTGCGTGTGACTTGTTGTGACATATATTACCACTGTGGATTTGATATTCATGTACAGCGTACGTGTGTATATGGTTTACATATATTGGAGTTCGTATACATACGGCTGGCGTGTTACGTATTCTTAGTCCTACGTATTTTGGGACTGGGGCGTGACAGGGGCTCATGGCTGAGCGGGGCGGAGGAGACGACAAGGGGCTCGGGGAGGCTCGAGGCACTGCGGGAGGGGTCGTCCAGTGCAGGGCGGAGAAGGGTGGAGGCGGAGGATAGGCTGTCGGAGAAGACGGGCTGGTGGAGTCGACTGGAGGGCGGAGCTCGGGGCTGGCCGGGGACGAAGCGGTGGAGAGATGGCCGAAAATGGCAGAGGGCCTCGGGCACGGTGGGGTGGCGGAGCGGAGTTGAGTCGAGGAGACGACGGGTGGCCGGAAATGGAGGGAAGGCGGTTAGGGTTCAGGCGTCGAGGGGGTTTAAATAGAGGCGGAGCTAGACGGACGTTGCGGAGGCGAGGCGGCGTCAGTTACGGAGGAGCGGTGCTGGTCGTAACCGCCGGCGGGGATCGCGGCGGCCGGCGGCGGTTACGGAAGTCGATCAGTCGGGGAAGAGGGGTTAGGTTTAGGGTCCAGGTCGGGTTCGGGTCCGGGTCGGGCGGAAGGGGATCCGACCCGATCCGCTAACGTATAAGTGCGGGTTCGGGTTAGTGGGTTTCGGGTTGGGTCAACCGAATTATAATTGGAGAGTATATGTCAAATCCATTTGAAATGGCGATATAGTTAAAGTTAGTACATTAGAAAATCGTTATTATTGTTTAGGGAGACTTAGTACAGGACATCATCGACTAGCTACCGCTGCATGGATTAAGACTATGATAATTGACATTATTAGAGATAACCAGTCATATAGTCCATCACAAATTGTTAAAGATATATATAGGGAGCACCGTGTAATGCCCCGCAACCGCTCGGAGCGTTACGCTGAGTCGGATTGAATGAATCAAATGCTGGTTATATTTAAAATGTTGGAATTTGGGAAGAAGGATTAATCGAGTTGGTTTCAATGTGCAGATGGCTAGCGGGTTCGATGGAAATCAGGTGTTCGTTCAGAACAGTACTGAATAGCTGGATGGAAGCGATAATGCTGTCTTCCTTAATCCGATCGGTCGGATGATTTGGAGAGCACGGCCTGCTCGCACGGTCATACTAGTTGAGTAGATCGCGCTTGCATCGGACCACGGGTTCAAGGGATTGGCCGTATCGACAGGACAGGATGCCTAACGGGATCAAACAATGTGAGTAGGCTCTTTCCCTTCTTCTCTACTCCTTCATGCCTAATAATATGGAAAACACGTAAAAGGCTTGAACACTTGGGCTGAAACGATGGGAATCACTACACTGAGGCGTGCATAGAGTGTACGTCGTTGGCTTTGTAGGATTGTGGCTTGATATGATTTACGCGTTGGATAGTTGGTACGATGGTGGGATTATTCATTTGAGGCAGTCGGTTGGATACATTGGGATTATACTTAGACGGTTGAAATTATACAAGTTGGAATGATACATTGAGGCAAATGGGAATATCGAGAATATCGAGAATTTGGGCGAGCGAGCGTGCATCCGTGCACGAGTATCACTGGGTCGCTTTGTCTTGCAAAGCGAGCAGTTGTGGTTCGAAACCGAACAACTGCATCGGCGAGGGTATTGTGCCACTGTTGGGGCATTGTGCCATGGGATTATTCTGAGTGTGGGGTGTTGCACCCAATGTGAAACACTGTGTTGGGAAGCAATGTGAAATATGGGAATAACTTGGGCACAACTTGAGAGATTGTGCATATGGATATTTTTGGTGCCTTGGGATATATATATATTGAGGTCGAGATTTGGACTTCTTGGAAGAACATGTTGGAAGAATGGTTATGGATACTTCGGTTGGGTTTATCGATGGAACGAGTCTAGGATCGCTTGGTGGGGCGAGAATGTTCGATCCTCTCGTCATACCTACGTGTGTCTGCATGTCACGGACAACTTGTGCAAAGGTTTGGCACTTTCCCAGAAACGGTTTTTATCCGGGGCACTGGAGCCGTTTCGATCCGGAGGGAAACATTTGATTCGCGTTCAGTCGCGATGCATTGCGGGACCTCCAGCGGGGCTTGCTACCCGGGCTGATAGGGCGCGCCGTAATGCTCCTGTATGGCTCTGCCAGTGACTTCATATAGATAAGAGTTGCCTTGCTTTACTTTGGTTGGTTTGTGCATCGTGTAGGCGCGGCCACCTTGCCTCGGCAAGAGTGTGCACTCGAGAGTGGGGTATAACTGTTGGTTGGGGATGGATATTGAGGCGAGACTGATGGTTCGATATGTTATCGTGCAAACGATGACATTGAGTTAGACGGGTCGGATATATATTAAACTGCTTGTCGTTTGGTTTGAGTTGGATGCTTGCATGCTTAAACTGCTTTACTGCTTTCCTTAACATGTCATTCATATGCCATGAAAAGAATCTAGGATTCAACTAGAAAGATCACCATATAACTGCTGCATTCACTATTTTTACTTAGTGTCGGCTTAGACGAGTGGGTTACCCCGCTCACCAGTACGGTTGTGTACTGACCCACGTTTGTGGGCAATATTTCAGGTACACAGGCGTAGTGGCGCTGCTTGGATATACGGGACAAGATGTATGAACTGTAAGTACCTTTGTGGGCTAGAGAAAGAGCAAGAGTTATTTCATCGTCTCCGTGGCATCGCCTTTGTGGCATTGACTCGGGGCATCTCATTTGGACCCTATCGTGAGCTTCGCTGCGTATACTCTGATGTGTGCTTGGTACACAATTGGATTCCGCTGTAACTTGGTTGTTTCGATGATAACTTTCGTGTTTAACAACATCGCCTTGTACGAGCGCAACTCCAGGCTCGTACGGCATCACGTCCCGAAGAGAACAATTGTCCCGCGGGAGAGCTGCAGCGTGGTGATTTCACGTTCAGCGGGGACTATTGGGCTTGCGGGAGTTTGGGGCGTGATAGATTGGTATCAGAGCGCCCGGTTTATTTCTTTGGACTTGGTCCTTCGCTTCATCACAAACTCTAAATAGCTTCCGCGTATCGTTTAGCTCTTGACTCTACTCGGTGCCGCATCGGATATTTCATGCAATAAGTCTATTTATTGCTAGTTGTGGTTGCATATTATTCTTTGTTGGGTTGCCTTGGTTGGTTTTCGTAGGATCGCTTAGCCTCGTTAGGCGTTGTTGCATTCGTGCAGCAAGTTGGTTGGCGTTGTTGCATTTGTGCAACAAGTTGTGGGCCTTCGTTGGGTTGGCTTGGCTTATCGTTCAGGGAGATTCTGATTGCCTCAATGGATCAGTTGGTTGACTAACGAGATTTGGTTATGCGGCATATTTTGAGTAGAACTTTTGATGAGAATGGATCCTTGCACGAGTTGCTCGTCTAGCGATTGTGTTGGATAAAAGTTGGAATTTCGGCTGTGGCGCATCGGTTGGGCAGATTTGAGTTTGGCTTGAGAAATATCAGATAAGTTGGCATGAGTTGCTCGTACAACAAAAGTGTGGAACCGTTGGGTATTGGGTTGGACTACTTGGAATACAATCGTTGCACGATTGCTCGTGTTGCAAAAGTATCAGACGGTTTGAGAATAGCTGGGAGCATCGAGAATGGAACATAGCACGAGTTGCCTAACGAGATTGATGGTTAAAGAATTGGCTAAGTTTTGTGTCAGACTTAAGATGGGAATGGCAGGATCACGCATGAGGGATGGTTCGAACGAATTTTGGATAAGTACGAAGAAATCGTAATGTGAGTAGCGACTTGATTCGAAGTGGTATATGGGATCAAACGTGTTAAGCAAGGCATTGGAAATACTTTGGTTGGAGATCTATGGGAATTGCCTGAACGGACTAGTAAAACGAGAATACAAGTTGGTGGGTGCACGTCGGCTGAGTTGAAAAGAATGAAAATGGAGCAAGCGAATATTGAGTTATGATTCGACAGAATCACCTCGGAATAGTCGGTTTGGGATAGACGCTGGTTGACGCAGGTTTCGCACGAGGGCAACTATATTTCTAAGTGGTATATAGTGCAATAGAATTTGACTCGGGTATCCTTCGATACATTAGACTTGAGAACTCAAGGACGGAATCGTGCAAATGGAAGTATCGTTGGGCTTAAGAGATGGATGAGATCGGAACGAACATTTGGGTTATGCTTGAGCAAAGCGATGGGATTATCGGAAGGATAGCGAGCACGAACTACGATTTTGGGCAACACATTTGAGCTGTTGGTTGAGCAAAGAAACACGATATTGGTCTGGAGGGACAATGAGATGGATTCACACAAACTTGAA
This sequence comes from Iris macrosiphon, assembly GCA_036927795.1. Taxonomy (NCBI): domain Eukaryota; kingdom Viridiplantae; phylum Streptophyta; class Magnoliopsida; order Asparagales; family Iridaceae; genus Iris; species Iris macrosiphon. The sequence goes on along the minus strand of JAYESA010000017.1, from coordinate 155,072,903 downwards.
AGATTATGAATATTGCTGCTCGAGAAGTCGACTCAGGTTTAGCGAAAATAGAATTTTGGACAAAATGGTGCAACGATGGTAGACGGATTCTCCGGAAAGACGTGGACGGATTGTGGCAACAACAGAAGGCAAAAGATTTTGGCGGACAGGATTTTAAAGATAGCTAAATGTGGAAGCAACGTCGGAACAAATCACTGTGCTGCTCGAGTAAGTTGGACGTGCATTATGGAACGCAGCAAATGGATAAGAATTGGAGCAAGTCTTGGGTTTTGAGAATCATTGCAATTGGTAGTGCGAGAATCGAACATGCAATTCGGAAATTTGATGGATTCAGGACAGAACAACGGATTAATGGTAGACGGTTTCAACGAGCACATTGCTCGGATTCGGGAGTTCGCTCGGATGGATGGTTGGATTTTGATTCGGATTTACAGATGAGATGTAGCATGGTTTATAGTAACTGTCCATCGTGATGATTATAATTATCGAGCGTAGCTTCGGGACAGCTGACCCTAAGCGACCTTGCCCGTCGAATCGGATATGAATATGGTAGACCCATAGAACGACCCTTGAGGTGGCGTATTTGGGAATGCGTCGAGGGCAGATGTGAGCAATAATATTTGGCTTGTTGACTGAGTATTGGATTTGAGAGACCCTTGGGGTAGTCTTCAGCTGAAGATGCAGCCGGAAGATCGAAGCGATGGTGGAAGTAGCCTAGTCAACTGATGAGATTCAGAGTCACAGATTTTTGTAGATGGCATCGCCTCTGACTCATCGTGCTCTGGAAGGGAATAGCATTTATATGAATGGACGACTGTGGCAGCTCGTTCAAATCAAATCTTTGCGAATACTGGAAGGGACAGATGTGCCTCAGATTTATAAGATATCTCGGAACTTAGTCTGGAAAACATGCTCGTTCGGAAGGCAAAGGTGATATTCTGTGCTTCGAGGCAGTGGAAGCAGCGCGAAGAACTATTCCATGCGCAACCTAAGAATTGTGGCGAGTGTGTCCACGTTGAAATCGTGGCGACACAATCCCTTTGGCGTGGCGGCGAGATCTCCGTGGATCACACGAACCTCAATATAGATGTTCACCCTGTGAGATTTTAAGATGGCAGAAAATGTGTTGGACTTAGCTGATCTAAGCAAGTTGATATTTGGGTAAGTCGCGTAGCTGGGGTAGATCAGTTGAGATTATCGTTCGGTGATCAAGATAATATTTGGAGATATTGCTAGTACTGATTTCAGAAATAGTGGGATGGATTGAGCTGGAACGCGAACTGATTGAGTCGGTGGGAATATCTGCATAATTGAGAATAGCGCTCGAGCGAATATGTTGGAATGAAAATCGTGACTTGGTTCAATTGGGAGCAAAGCAAATGGACGCCTCGAACATAAAGATACCCTTGTAACTTGTTCAAATTTGCTATCGCAAAGCTCGGCTGAAATGCATGTATTTTAGGGACGCCTTAAATATATGTACGATCCAAAACTAAGCGATACGAAGAATTCGTATTGAGCTGCAAGGAGGATGTGGGAATTCGTGAAATTGATTCGAGCGTTCAGCAGAACGAGATATGAGTCAGAAATAGTGAATATGAGAGTTGCATAGAGCAGATATATGGAATTGGATTATGGCATGCTAGTAAGGAATGAGTACCAGCACGGTTCGTGGACGAACCTGATTCTAAGTGGTATATTATGTAATGCCCCGCAACCGCTCGGAGCGTTACGCTGAGTCGGATTGAATGAATCAAATGCTAGTTACATTTGAAATGTTGGAATTTGGAAAGAAGGATTAATCGAGTTGGTTTCAATGTGCAGATGGCTAGCGGGTTCGATGGAAATCAGGTGTTCGTTCAGAATAGTACTGAATAGCTGGATGGAAGCGATAATGCCGTCTTCCTTAATCCGATCGGTCGGATGATTTGGAGAGCACGGCCTGCTCGCACGGTCATACCAGTTGAGTAGATCGCGCTTGCATCGGACCACGGGTTCAAGGGATTGGCCGTATCGGCAGGAAAGGATGCCTAACGGGATCAAACAATGTGAGTGGGCTCTTTCCCTTCTCCTCTACTCTTTCATGCCTAATAATATAGAAAACACGTAAAAGGCTTGAACACTTGGGCTGAAACGATGGGAATCACTACACTGAGGCGTGCATAGAGTGTACGTCGTTGGCTTGGTAGGATTGTGGCTTGATATGATTTACGCGTTGGATAGTTGGTACGATGGTGGGATTATTCATTTGAGGCAGTCGGTTGGATACATTGGGATTATACTTAGACGGTTGGAATTATACAAGTTGGAATGATACATTGAGGCAAATGGGAATATCAAGAATATCGGGAATTTGGGAGAGCGAGCGTGCATCCGTGCACGAGTATCACTGGGTCGCTTTGTCTTGCAAAGCGATCAGTTGTGGTTCGAAACCGAACAACTGCATCGACGAGGGTATTGTGCCACTGTTGGGGCATTGTGTCATGGGATTATTCTGAGTGTGGGGTGTTGCACCCAATGTGAAACACTGTATTGGGAAGCAATGTGAAATATGGGAATAACTTGGGCACAACTTGAGAGATTGTGCATATGGGTATTTTTGGTGCCTTGGGATATATATATTGAGGTCGAGATTTGGACTTCTTGGAAGAACATGTTGGAAGAATGGTTATGGATACTTCGGTTGGGTTTATCGATGGAACGAGTCTAGGATCGCTTGGTGGGGCGAGAATGTTCGATCCTCTCGTCATACCTACGTGTGTCTGCATGTCACGGACAACTTGTGCAAAGGTTTGGCACTTTCCCGGAACGGTTTTTATCCGGGGCACTGGAGCCGTTTCGATCCGGAGGGAAATATTTGATTCGCGTTCAGTCGCGATGCATTGCGGGACCTCCAGCGGGGCTTGCTACCCGGGCTGATAGGGCGCGCCGTAATGCTTGAGATATGTCCTGTATGGCTCTGCCAGTGACTTCATATAGATAAGAGTTGGCTTGCTTTACTTTGGTTGGTTTATGCATCGTGTAGGCGCGGCCACCTTGCCTCGGCAAGAGTGTGCACTCGAGAGTGGGGTATAACTGTTGGTTGGGGATGGATATTGAGGCGAGACTGATGGTTCGATATGTTATCGTGCAAACGATGACATTGAGTTAGACGGGTCGGATATATATTAAACTGCTTGTCGTTTGGTTTGAGTTGGATGCTTGCATGCTTAAACTGCTTTACTGCTTTTCTTAACATGTCATTCATATGCCATGAAAAGAATCTAGGATTCAACTAGAAAGATCACCATATAACTGCTGCATTCACTATTTTTACTTAGTGTCGGCTTAGACGAGTGGGTTACCCCGCTCACCAGTACGGTTGTGTACTGACCCACGTTTGTGGGCAATATTTCAGGTACACAGGCGTAGTGGCGCTGCTTGGATATACGGGACAAGATGTATGAACTGTAAGTACCTTTGTGGGCTAGAGAAAGAGCAAGAGTTATTTCATCGTCTCCGTGGCATCGCCTTTGTGGCATTGACTCGGGGCATCTCATTTGGACCCTATCGTGAGCTTCGCTGCGTATACTCTGATGTGTGCTTGGTACACAATTGGCTTCCGCTGTAACTTGGTTGTTTCGATGATAACTTTCGTGTTTAACAACATCGCCTTGTACGAGCGCAACTCCAGGCTCGTACGGCATCACGTCCCGAAGAGAACGATTATCCCGCGGGAGAGCTGCAGCGTGGTGATTTCACGTTCAGCGGGGACTATTGGGCTTGCGGGAGTTTGGGGCATGATACACCGTATACAAGTTAGTTATTCCAAAGCCTGGAGAGTCCGAGAGACGACATTAGCTAAAATTAATGGTAGTTATGATGAGGCATACGCTAGTCTTGAGGAGTATTGTTATATAATTATGGAGACGAATCCAGGTAGTACATATTTTATTAAAACTGTCGAAAATAATAGCTTTCAACGAATTTTTATTTGTTTTAAGTCATGTATTGACGGATTTTTAAGGGGTTGTTTACCGGTTATTAGTACTGATGCTACATTTCTTTCGTCTAAATATAAAGGTATCTTATTGGAGTACCAGATGTAAGACGTAAAGCCGGAAGACCAAAGAAGAACCGCATCAAACTCTGGGATTCATCGACGAGATATCTTTGTTACAATAATTGTGGTGAGATGGGACACAACCGAAGAAGATGTACTAGTCAACCAAGAGAGTAAAATAGAATTGTTCAATACAAAATTAGAAATATTGTAATAGTGAGTTTGATAATGAAAGTTGACAAATATTATAATCAAACATTGTTGCAAATCATACTTCTAAACATTCATCTACTCATCCTCCTCCTCGTCTTGCTGAGTCTGGGTAGGCAGCGGTGCTGATGGAGTCAAAAAAAATTGTGTGAATAACTGGTAGCTTTTATCTCCAGCGTCCTGGTGACTAATGCCCGCTCCAGCATACTGGTGACTAGGGTCCACTCCAGCATACTGGTGACTAGGGCCCGCTCCAGCATAGTATTGGAAAATGTCTCCAGCATATTGGTGAATAGGGCTCGCTCCAGCATAATATAGGGGAATGTCTCCAGCATATTGGTGAATAGGTCCCTCTGCACCATACTTCCTACGACGACGAGAGTGTCTCTGTCGTACAATGCCGGTCAGATAGTCTGGTGGAAGACGTGATTGTACTCGAGGTATTTCAGGTTCCCGCCCAATACCGAGATAATCAACACGAGTCACAAGTTCCTCCATAAGAAATCGACTTTGTGGGGGAAGATTTCTCTCAGGTTGTTGCAAATATTGTTGGTATACACCACTCTGAAATATGAAAGATGTAAATTAATTTTTTTTTTTATCATATCTATGTATATGCAATTTTGAAAGTGTAATAAAGTCATACCAAATTATGCATGCCATCGACAAAAGCACCCAAATTATAATCATCTACGGATCTACTCTTGAACCTTTGCTCCTCATATTTGTATACTCGGTTGCTCATAAGAGGGCATCCCCACCATTGCCTATAATCCAAGTTACCAATGTCTGCATAATGTAAACAAAATTTTAGCAAACTATTTATACTAAATCAATACGAATAATGAGTAACTTAGAACTTACATTCATCAGCAGATCTTAGTCCGGGAGACATGTCCCTCACACTATAATTCTTGAACCGATTATTCCAATCAGCAACGGGACCAAGGATTCGTTGTATCGCATTTGCTGGCTCATAACCGACAATCGGTGGATCATCGAGAATTATTTGACTCATCCCGAATTGTTGAAGAACACGGTCTGTTGGATGGTACATGGTAAACCGATCATATATAATATAAGATCTGTGTAAACTAAACGAATATGATGTCCTCTTGATTTCTGGAGCATCATCTTCACATGTTTAAGGTAACCAGATAATCTATTTAATGGCATTGTATCAAATAGATATGATGTTTCTCTACGATCATAAATATAATAATTTAAAGCTATTTATCAGATATTTAAATAATTATCTCATGATACTGCAATGTATCAAATTGGTTACAATAAAGTGATACACTCCTGTATTGGTAGTATTGGTAATCCACTACATTTGTAGGCCATCGCATAGAAACCGAAAAGACTCCAACATCACTGAGAATGCTAGTAATATGCCTACAAATATAGAAGTGCTTGTATGACCAGAACTATAGAATAAAAATATGACATTAGTACAAACAAAATTTGTATTCTAATCTAACTAATTTTGGTCTTTCATTTATACCTGAATCAGTAAAATACATCCACAAATACTCTTGCGACTGGATCTCACAAATTCTGTCAAATTTGCATATAAAAATGCTAGAGTAGCAACTTCCCATGCATGCTGAGTAGGTTTTGTCAAATCATCCAAGAATGGTAGAAACTGCACATTTACCATATTTTTTGATGCGTCAAAAAATAGAATTGCACCACATAAACAGAGCAAATACACTCTAGTGCAACAAATGACCTGAAAATATTAAGTGTTATATAAACACTAAATTAAGTCATAAACAAACCTTACTAATTAAAATACATACCCGCATTTCATCTACATCAGCCACCTTGTCAATAGTGTGATGTAGGTCCATGAAGTTATTACGAAGCCATGTAAACTTCACAAAATGGTCGTCTTTTATACTAGATGGAGGGGTAACACCGAAATACCTCCTGATCAGATCATATCCCTTTAAGTGCGGATCAAAATATAACGTCACCTTTAATAGGTAACCCTAGTATATTTGCCACATCAAATAGGGTGATTGTCATCTCGCCGAATGGGAGTTGGAAAGTGTTGCGTTCAGGCCACCAACGCTCCGCAAGACTTACAACTAGATGAAGATGGTGGATTAAATATCTAACCCGATCTATATAGTGGAATCCAAAGGATTCCACCAAAGCCTTTTGGGCAGAATTTAGCTCCCACGTATGATAGTTTCTTTCGGTTCGCCAATGTACATGGATCCGGGTTCGTAAACCAAGATCATGATCGTATAACTATAAAAAATATATGCATTATGTTTTATGTGAAAATTACTTAACTAGCAAATTTATAATTTAAAAAATTACCTCTCAAGTAAATATCCGACTAGATATGTGGTCTTCACGTTGCTTAATAATAAGGTCGGTAGTCGGGCCACCAGGAATACGACCGTCATTTTGGTTAGCCATCTAAAAAAAAACTAACTATGATCATTTACGACTAAAATATAATAAGTCTGTCAACGGTTTAAAAAACTAACTATTTTCATTTATGACTAAAATATAATAATTTTACTTACATTAGATTTTTGGGTCTTTTCCTCCCGTTTGATCTTGCTGCTTGAAGGAAAGTGAATATAAATGTTGTATATAGAGATGAGAGAGTGTTGTGAGAAAATGAGAGTATTGTGGGGAGCTGATTTATAGGAGGGGGGGGGGGGGGTGTCTTCGAGGGAGGGAGGTCTTCAAGGGGGAGGGGTCTTTGAGGTGGAAGGGATGGTCTTCAAGGGAGCAGATGAGGGGGGTTCTCGGGTCAGAAGTATTGATTCCCCCCTCCCCACCAAATTAATTGGCGAGCGCTGTCCCCCACGTCCATAGCCCGCCAACTGAGTTGGCGAGGGCTGCCCCCAACGTCCCTAGTCCACCAACCGAGTTGGCGAGTCCTCCTCTTTCGTTTGACTCTGCCAACTAAGTAGGCGAGATGTCCCCCGTTTGTAATTTTTTCAAATATTTTTTTTCAATCGCGATTTGTCAAAATTTTGTTCCTTTGGACGAAAAATTCCGTATATATAAAGTGGGAGAAGAACATATACAACGAGAGAAAGAGGTTTATGATGGAACAATATGACAGAGAGAAAGAGAGAGAGTGGATTATGTAGTATGAAAGTTCCATTGAGTTAGTGGGTGAATAAATATTTGTTTGTTTCAAAATAATTATATTTTTAATGAAAAAAAGTGTTACAGCAAATTAAATTTAAATTATTTTAATATTATCTGATCTTAATTTATATATATTTAAATTATAATTAAATTATTTTAATATAATTTAAATTTTAGTCTAAATATATCTTTTTGTTCGATACATGCCTAAAACTATTTTTTTTTTTTTTTTACGAAAATCACTTGCTAAAAAATATGTACTTGATTACATGACGCGGGTTTGGTATTTTTGCTGCTTTCTCGAATCTACTTATTATTTAGATAGAGTCGGTTTGAAAGTGATCGAATTTATGATTTAAATAAAGATAAAGCTGAAATTGTAATATTAATAAATCAGAGTACTTTTGCAAAAGGCAATCTTGTATATATATATACATGATATGAATGCATCTGGTCAAGAAAATAGAAACTGTCTCTCTCCTCTTATTGATCCTCATATAGTGGAGTGGAGGAGAGACTAATCTCTCCATCATCATCAATGGCTACAGAGAACAACAAGAAGATCTCAGCCGCCTCTGCTAGGTCCCACACGAGGAAGAACATGTCATCTCGATCCTCTTCTTCTTTCCTCGCTGGTGATACTCTCACTCTCTCCTTATATAATATATATTGATTGATTGTTTTCTTAATTTGTTCATACGTCCTTGTTGTTCTTTATGCAAGCTTTTGTGTGATCTGGGTTTTGTTTATATTTCTCGTTTTGATCTAGTAATTATTATTAAAAAAATTAGTATTTATATGGGTTGTTGATGTACAAGGTTGCTTAGATTTAATGCCCCTATTCATTATATTGGCAATGGTTATCTGTTGATTTTCTTTTCAAGTACCAAAAGAGATGGAAAATAATTTAAGAACGATTTGTTGTCAACTTAAGTTTGGTGAATCTAAGAACTTTCTTGAAATTTGAGATGATAAGTAACTTTGATCAGAATCATGTGATTGTCAATTTCGTTTCGGGGGTGGAGAAATTATAGGGAAAAATGAAACCAAAAATAAAAAAATCAGGATCAAACTTTCGAATTGGACATGTCAGGCTTAAACTCTAAGCTGGTATAAAATACGGGTCTAAACGTTAATTAGCCCTAAAAAAAACACAAAACTGAATTAGACTATTGGGTTCAGTTTTGGGGGAGACGTTCTATTTGCGCATTTTGATGTGTAAACTTATGGTTTTGTGGTTCGGTTTGCAGTTCTGCGGTTCTGCAGTTCTAGGAAGACGGTTTGGTTTGAACCGCAAAATATTATAACTATGCCACCTCCCATATACCAATCTATCTAGCATAGTCCAACCAAAATCCTAAATCTACCATATCCATAACACTCCTCCAATCCCCATCTCCTGGTTTGTGAGTCTTCCTCAAACAACATGGCTTTTTATTAGTATGTTTTTGAGTCCTGATGTGATTTTTAGTACTTAATGCTATGTGGTTTGTGGTTAATTGAAATAACTGAATTATTAATATGGTTGGTCAATTACATTTTTGCGCTAGTTATCAAAGGCGAAAACCCACTTAGGTCCCTAGGTCTTTCAAGGCATAGGCGCAAAGTGCAAATTCAAGGTACACGCCTGAGCGAGGCCATGGGTACTGTTTATTTTTGGAATGGGGGAAGTAGGAAGGTGAACAATGTTATAAAATACATTAAAAAGCAGCGTCTAGGTGCAGTGCGGCTATCTACTGCCAAAATTTTCAATATATTGTGCTTTCTAGACGATAGACGACATTATGTGGGGAAACGTAGCATTATGTGGCCAAAGAGAAAAACATCGCCAATATTTTGGTCTAGTTTTTTTTGTCAATTTTTGTTCAATTATTTTTTGGCTTCATCCCTTTTTGTTAGTTTTTCCCTTGCCTACAAAAAAATTGATATTGATCTTTTATTTTTATATTATGTTATTTTTGGTAAATTATAAATATATTTTCTCAATACTTGGTACTGTAGTCTTTGGTCCATTTGAGTGCTTGTTAAAATTCTTTATAATGTAATCATTGTTTTATATATACATATCAATATATTGTTTTGTATTACTTTAAATGAACTAAAAATCCTTAGTTTTTTTAAATTTTTAATGGTAACATTTTTTTCTTCACAAATCCGCCTAGGCGTCGCGTGGGTGCTAGGCGGCCCCTTGCCGCATAACGACCGTCTAACACTTTCTATAACATTGAAGGTGAAAAATTAGCGAAGTCCCCCCTCCCCTCTCTCTCTCTAAGTTTATACAATTAAGAAAGAGTATCATCTTACCTTTGCTAAGTAGGAAACATTTACCCCAAGTAAAGCAACCGCTTTTAGCAGTTAGCTCCAACCCCTCCACATAATATAGGTGGAACATGAACCAAGTCGCTCGCTACAACATACCGAGCGTAATATAGATATGTAGAAGCACATCTCTGTTAGAGATTATGGAGTCCCTACAAGTATATTAGTAGGCCTATATTAGTAATTTTGGTGAAGTCAGTGGTCGCCCTAATATATGTCTATAAATAGGGTTTCGTCTCTTGTAATTTGAACTCTCTCGAAATAATAAGAATTACTTGTGTGCGGCCGTGGACGTAGAAGAAAATCTATGAACCATGTTAAATCTTGTATTCTTTTGTTGGTTTTCTTCTCTTGTTTCTACCGTTCCTAACAATCTCAAACTTGAGTCCTACGGTCCTAACAAGGAAGAAGCAATGGACTCTGTAAGCACTTATCTTATGATCACATATTTGGAAGTATATCTTATTATGACATGGAAAAGTGCAAGTTCTAAGCAATTTTATTCGGGAACTGCTAAGATCTTTTATGTAAAACAATAAAGAGTTCTTTTAGTCTAGACGCTCTACTTCCATTTTCTTCAGATAATGTACTGTTAGTCCCGAAGTCAGATCAAAGAAGAAGAGGTAGCCACAAAGTAGAGACTCACACAAGAGTTCGTCTCTACAAACTCCAGAAGAGAAGTTGGTGCACTGAGATTCACACAAGAGTTCCTCTACAGTGACACACAACCCCACATAAGCACTAAATAAGAACATGTTACAAACTGACAACTCAAAGAAAATGCAGATACAACAATATTCAGAAAACCGTTCTTTTTTTTGCGTTCGCAGATGCTACACCGAGAAGAACGGAAACAAGAACAGAAATATAAAGAAGAGAACTCCTGCTGGGTAATGAAAACCACCAGAGCCCAAGGCAAGATTCGCGCTATACAATGATCTACCCCCAGGATCCAGCAAGTTCACACGAGAACTTCTGGAACTCTCTTGGTCACATTCGGATTACTCGGAAGATTCATTTGGAAAGATGCTAACTGCTGCCGCAGGTCCTGATGGTGCTCTCGGTTTTTTCTCTCCTTTCTCTCAATTTTTTCAACTCTCTAAATGAAAGAGGAGAGCCTCTATTTAAAGAGAATTTCAGCTTCCATGCGGCCTGAGAAAAAAATCAGGCGACATGAGCCGCCTGCGCCGCTGTACTGCACAGAGCGGACAACACCGTCAAACGCCGAAAGCTGCAGCCGCATGGCACAAAGAGCCACGAGCCGCCTGCGCCGCCTGTTGTGCCACGCGGCCGCCTGCGTGCTGTACTGCACAGAGCAGACAGCGCCGCACCGAGCCACCAACAACAGTCCCTGTCCCCTGGCCGCATGGGCACCTGGCCACATGGGCTCCTGGCCGCATGGCCTCCTGGCCGCATGGGCACCTGGCCGCATGCGCCCCTGACCGCATGGCCCCAGGCCGCATGTGCTCCTGGCCGCATGGACACCGGGCCGCATGCGTACCTGGCCGCTTGGGCACCTGACCGCATGGCCCCTGGCCGCATGGGTACCTGGCCGCATGGGCACCTGACCATATGGCCCTTGGCTGCATGCGCACCTGTCCGCATGGGCACCTGACTGCATGGCCCCTGGCCGCATGCGTTCCAGGCTGCATGGCTCCACGAAGCATGCGTCCGAGTAAGCAACCGTGCATGTAACTCGCGCATAAAAGGAGCGCACGAGCTCCATGCGATGATGCTGACGTGCTAAGTGCAAAGTGCGTCAACAAAACGCCACTTTGTGCCCTTGAGCCCGAGTCCGAGTCGCTGTGCTTAGCTCCTAAGAAAAACTTTCCAAAGGTGGTGACAAAATAAAGATTGTCATAACAGGGTTCATACTTAATCCCTCTAGGAAAGTCAACTCACATGGGCCACCACCCCATGTGCATATATCGATACTAAGCAAAGCTATATATTGAGATATACATATTGGTGGTTTTTCAATGTGGGACTAAAACTCCCAAAGCAAAGTAAAAAACACCAACAATCTCCCACATATATCACAATATATGGTCGAGGGTTTCTCACAGTGACTATCCATCATGCATTAGGATAGATGTCGCCCACGACTTGAATCTTCCCGCATGGGTCAAACAACAGTACGATACAAGAATGGACTATGCCTTGAATTATGAACCATAGCTGCTGTTCTTTCCACTCGCACAATGACATCAGTTGTGTTTCCGGTCGCACATTAAAGGCCTTGTGCTGATCTAGTTTCGGTGTATGTATCTTGGGTGTCTACAAGTTTACCCTCAAGAGACGGCCTGTATCTCTGTCCATATACTTAGGTGAGTTCCTTTTTAAGAGAGTTTAATATTTTCCAGCATGAAGCATTGCGCTTCCGTGCGGTACTACGCCGCTGTGACATGGCTCGTAGCTGAGGTTAACTACCTCATGTGATGTCACCCACAGTAGCATGAGGTCACTAGCCTCTTAGTAGTGCTGTACTACATCCCAGCATGAAGCCTTGCGCTTCCGTGCGTACTACGCCGCTGTGACATGGCTTGCAGCCGAGGTTAACTACCTTATGCGGTGTCACCCACTGTAGCATGAGGTCACTGGCCTCTTAGTAGTGCTGTGCTACAACTCTCTATCTTTTCAACATTGGTCTACCTGCCTATTTGCGGTGCTACTGTCGCTGTGACATGGCTCGCAGCCGAGGCTTTACATCTTTTACCTCATTGTGGTGTCACACCACTGTAGCATGGGATACAAGTCCCTTGTAGTGCTGAACTACACGTGCTTCCTGTAGCGCACGTCGTACATTCACTCTGTCCGAGAACTCATTAAGGCGTCGAAGCCAACCTTACACAGGAATTGTTCTATAGAACAAAATAGTAGACTACAGTAGTTTCGGGTACGTATTCCATATTGTCTATAAGGACTATCCACTGTACCTGATATTTTTTCAGTCAGTGGTCCTCCCTTGAACCAAAAGCTAGATGCCTAGTAGATTTCTCTTTGAACTAATAACATAAAACTTAATGGTAGGATTACAAAGACACAATATCAGAGGTCCTTCAAGCCCATTTTACCTGCTGTGTCTTCGGCTAGCTGGCGCCTGAGACCTTTAGTGAACGGATCCGCCAGGTTCTCCTGACTCCGAACATCCACCACTGCAATGGCACCAGTCTTGATGAGGTTGTTCAGTGCTATGTACCGAAGCTACACAGTTCTCTTCTTTCCATTGAAGAGATTATTAGATGTTACTGCTGCAGCTGCCTGGTTGTCGCAGTATATCGGTACAGTCGGAATCTGCACACCAACCATTGGAAGATCGTACATGAGCTCCCGAAGCCATTTTGCTTCATCTGCTGCAGCTGCAAGTGCATAGAACTCAGACTCCATCGATGAGCGTGAGAGCATAGTCTGCTTCTTCGACTTCCACAATATGGCAGCTCCTCCCATTGAGAAAACATATCCTCCTGTGGATCTCTCGCTCTCTTCTTCTGAGCACCAACTAGCATCACTGAAGCCTTCTACCACTGCTGGATCTCCGCTGTAGTAAAGTGCAAACTTTCGAATCTTTTTGAGGTATCTCATCACCCTCTTCACATCTTTCCAGTCTTCAACACATGGGTTACTCGTGAATCTACTCAGCATCCCCACAACAAAAGCAATGTCAGGCCTAGTGGCATTTGTAGCATACATCAAGCTCCCGATGACGCTAGAATACTCCAACTGTCTGACGCTTTTTTCTGGGTTAGGCTTCAGTTTCTTGTCACACCTATATGGAGTATCGATCCCTGGAAGATCCTGATATCCATAGCGTGTGAGCATTTTCTCCACGTAGTGAGGTTGTGATTGAGCAAGCCCAGCTTTCGTCCGTATTATCTTAATCCCAAGGATGACATCTGCATCTCCCATATCCTTCGTACTGAATTTAGACGATAGGAACATATTTGTTCTAGTGGCACATTCTTCATACGTGCCTAGGATTAGCATGTCGTCTACATAGAGACAAACGATGACACCTCTATCGCCAGCGAACTTCGTGTACACACACTTATCAGTTTCGTTGACCTTGTAGCCATTTGATCTGATAACTTTGTCAAACTTCTCGTGACACAATTTGGGAGCTTGTTTCAGACCATACAGAGATTTCACCGGTTTGCATAGTTTGTCTTCAAGACCTTTGATGACAAACCCCTCTGGCTATTGCATGTAGATCTCCTCAGTCAGTTCACCATTCAGAAATGTTGTCTTGATGTCCATCTGATGAATCACCATTCTGTGAATAGCACCTAGAGCAATCAACATCCTGATAGTAGTCATCTGTGCAACGGGAGCATAGGTATCGAAGTAGTTAACCCCCTGTATCTGAGAAAACCCCTTGACCACTAGCCTGGCCTTGAACTTGTCAACAGTTCTGTCTAATCTTCTTCTTAAAGATCTACTTGCATCTAATTGGTTTAGCTCCTTCAGGCAGATCGACCAACTTCCAAGTATTATTAGAAGTTATCGAGTCAAACTCGTCATGGATAGTCTCTTTCCAGAAAATAGCATCTATGGTCTTCATTGCCTCATCATAGGTAAGCGGATCAGCTTCCACATAATCGGTAACAAAGTCTTCTCCGAAGTCCTTTGGCCTCCTCACTCGCTTTGCTCTCGGCTCAGCGAGTTCTGGTTCAAATGTTGTCTCATCAACGACAATTCCTTCTTGGACTACTTCTCTCTGAGAGGTACTTGCCTCGTCCGTGCTAGCAACATTTTCCGGGACATCCGCGAGAACAACATTCTTGTGCCTAGCAAACTTGTCTTCAAAGAATTTCGCGTCACGAGATTCTATGATATGATTAGATTCGATATCAAGTAACCTTCGAGCATCACTTTTATCAGCATAGTCCAAAAATATAGTCTTCGTAGTTCTCGTTCCCAGCTTCTGAATCTTGAGGTCTGGAAGCTTCACATACGCCAGATACCCCCACACTCGAATGACATTCAAGTTGGGTCTGACCTTGAACCAGAGTTCATGAGGAGTAATGTCAGATGTCGCGAACGGTACTCTATTCAGAATAAACGTAGCCGTAAGCGCTGCTTCTCCCCAGAAGTACTTTGGAAGTCCTGCTGTCAGCAACATGGAGTTCATCATCTCTGTCAGCGTCCTGTTCTTCCTTTCTGCTACACCATTAGATCGGGGAGAATACGGAGCAGTCGTTTCGTTGACAATTCCATGCGCTTTGCAGAACGATGCGAATTCCAAGGAACGATATTCTCCGCCTCTATCGCTTCTGAGTCTTTTGAGTTGTTGACCGGTTTGATGTTTTGCTTCAGCCTTGAAGTCCTTGAACTTCTCGAACGCTTCGTCTTTCGACTTGAGAAGATATACGAACGCGTACTTCGAGAAATCGTCAATGAAAGATGAAATACTTCATTCCGGCTTTTGTGGAGAATTGCTTGAAGTCACATATATCTGAGTGTACCAACTCCAGAAGATCTGTGCTTCGGTTTGCTCTTCTGAACGGCTTTCTGACGATCTTCGTCTGCGCACGGACTTCACATTTTTCCACTTCCTTACCCCCACATTTGGAGATAAGGCCTAGACTAGACATCTTGTTAATGCGTTTATAATGCACATGTCCTAGTCTATTATGCCACAACTCAAGAGAATAGCCAGAAGTAGAGACTGCATTGATACAAACAGAAGGAGTTACAAGCTGCAGTTTAAACATCCCTTCGGTACAGAAAGCTTTTTCGAAGTATGTTCCCTTGTATGACATCACTGTCTGACCGGCATTGATATTCATCCTCAGGTCTGTCTTGCACATCAGACTCCCAGAAACCAGATTCTTGGTGATCATTGGTACGTGCTTCACATTCTCCAGTATAAGTGACTTTCCAGAAGTCAGCTTCAGCACTACTGTCCCGATTCCTAGTACTGCAACTTGAGACTTATCCGCCATTAAGACTTTCTCAGAGGTAGGCTCATACTTGGCGAACAACTCCTTCTTAAAGCACACGTGGCAAGATGCACCAGTGTCCACCCACCAGTCCGTGTCCACGCCATATGATTTGTTGGTATATTAGAATATTCTTGGTATATTTGTTGTTATATTAGAATATTCTTAGTAAATTTGTTGGGATATTAGAATATTCTTAGTATATTTGTTGAGATATTAGAATATTCTACAGGAGGTTTTATTGGGGTATTAATGTAAGATGAAATGATGTAAGGCTATAAATAGCCAAGAGATTATCAATAAAAAATATAACAATTACTCCAAAATATTTTACATGGTATTAGAGCCCAAACCCTAGCCACCACCTCCCAAACTCTAGCCGCCGCCACCGCCACTGCTGCCACACCGCCCGCCACCACCGTCGCCGCTAGCCCGCCAGCACCACCGCGAAGCCGCGACTCCTGCGGAGCCTTCTGCCACAGTTCCTGACGTCTCCCGCGGGTCGCTCCAGATGTTGACATCGAAGTCCTAGATCTAATGGGGGAGAGATATGATCGGGTCTAGGAGAGGACGAAAATGTCGAACGTAAATCGTGGGATGGGTGTGAGGTGATCGGAGAAGAGGAGGATCGATGGGGGAGATCATCAAGAAGTTAGACCCTGCGGAGGTCGCAACGTTGATGAAGCTGATGAAACTGTCGGCTGGTGAGAGCGCGGCATGAACATTGACGAAGTTGGAGCTTCCATCCATCGATCTGAAGCTTGATGGACCGGCCACCTACCTGAGTTGGTCACGACGGGTGAGGAGAACCCTCGCAAGGAAGAACCTGGAGGGTTTCTTGTCAGGAGAGGACAGCCGGATAAGGGCTTGGCAGGACGCGACGAGTGAAAGTCCACTCATATGGTGGTATACATTTGGCTCCTCAATTCTTTAGTCCAGTTCATCGCTGCCACAGTGGATGGCCTTGAGATGGTGAAAGACGTGTGGGAGAAGTTGAGGAGAACCTACGATGGTGTGGGGAATAACTTGAGGGTTTTCCAGATCAAGGGGGAGATCGATGACACCGTACAGGAAGAGAAGACGGTACAAGAGTTGCCACGGAGTTGGAGCGTCTGTGGTTGGATTATGATCACTTCTCAGATCGGACAAGCTGCGAGGACCCGAAGTGTAAGGAGAGATATGTATGTCTGCAGGAGAGGACGATGAAGTTTCTTAAGGGGCTGGCCGCAGTCTTTGCTCAGAGGACAGCACTACTTCTAGCCCAATTGAATATTCCTACACTTGAGGAGGCTATCTCGGCCATGATCCAGGAGGAGGCTTGTATCAAACTACATGCAGGGACATGTGGTCCTTCTGAAGTGAAGACAGCACTAGAGGTTGCTAATTTAGGCGGCACTGGACCTAAGGGAGGCCCCCGGCAGTGTTACAACTGCGGAGAGGTGGGCCATCCGAGGTATGCTTGCACCAAACCACCCAAGGAGGAAGATTCAGGTGGCGGACGTGGACAGTTTGGAGGACGTGGCCGTGGTCGTGGGGGTCGACGGGGTGGTCGAGGAGGTTATCGGACGAACCTGCTGGTAGCAGAAGGCGAGGAGGGAGCTAATGGTGTCTATACTGAGGAGTATCAGACACTACTGGGCATGTTGAAGTACTCAGGAGAAAGTAGAGAGCATCAAGCGATGGAGACTTGAGGAGTGGGACTGAGGAGGCGTCCACCTCAGTCTTCGCCAGAGGCAACGCTGCCATGTATGCCTATCAATCGAAAGGTACTGATGACTCACTCGCCCTTGCATCTATGTCTTAACTTAGATCGTCGGACTGGATTGTTGATTCACGTCTGTCTCGACACGTGACAGGGAATGCTAGTGAGTTCTCTTCCTACACTCACCTAGCATCTGCAGACAATATTCAAACAATCGATGGTACTTTCCAGCCAGTGGTCGGTAATGGTACTGTGGATTGTACAGGTTCAGTAAGATTATACAATGTTTTACATGCTCCTTTTTTTCAGTCAGTCTTTTGTCCATTAGTTCTATAATCCTCCAACTAAAATACATTGTCTCTTTTGATATTCCTAAGGTGATCTTCTAGGAGAAGGAGACGGGACGAAGACTTAGGACTGGCACTTGACATGATGGACTGTGGTTCCTGGATCGGGAAGGACTGGATTCAGCATTGGTGTCTGTGGCAGAAAGGGCAGGAATGAGAGGACCAAAGATGAGTGCCGAAGATACACTGATACTCCATCACAGATGGTTGGGGCAC
This sequence comes from Iris macrosiphon, assembly GCA_036927795.1. Lineage (NCBI taxonomy): Eukaryota > Viridiplantae > Streptophyta > Magnoliopsida > Asparagales > Iridaceae > Iris > Iris macrosiphon. Next base: position 155,055,002 of record JAYESA010000017.1, on the reverse strand, counting down.
TCCTCTTTTGGTATTTTGAGTAGGTTGTATCCATCTATTTATAAGAAGGCAAATAAGGAGACTAGTATGTGATGCATGTGATTTAGGCAAACTTACTAGGAGCTTATATGTTGGTGCGGGCCATAGGAGCTCTTCTGTTTTTGATATTATACATTCTGACGTCTGGGGGCCGTGCGGCACAACTACTATGAATGGTTACAAGTATTTTGTCTCTTTTATTGATTGTTCCTCTCGTGTCACCTGGCTGTATTTGATGAAAAATAAGAGTGAGGTCTTTGCCTGTTTCCGGGACTTTCATAAACATGTCTAGACTCAGTACAGAACAGTGGTGAAGGTACTTATGTCTGACAATGGAACATAGTATACCAACAAAGCACTTGAGGAATACCTGTCAGCCCAAGGGATACAACATCAGACCACCTGTGCATATACACTAGCACAGAATGGAGTGGCAGAAAGGAATAACAGATACCTTCTGGAGGTTGGCAAGGAGTATGATGATCGCCATGAATGTTCCACAGAGTCTGTGGGGGCATACAGTGTTGACAGCAGCTCGATTGATCAACATGATGTCCTCGAAGGTACTGGGATGGAAGTCTCCATGTAAGATATTGTAAGAAAATAATAGTGGGATACTCCCACTAAAGGTGTTTGGCTGCGTATGTTTTGTGATGGACAACAGACCGTCTGTTGGGAAACTTGACCCCAGAACAATCAAGTGTGTATTCGTGGGCTATTCGACGACTTAGAAGGGGTACGTGTGCTGGAGCCCAGTAGAGAAGAAGAAGTTTGTGAGCATGGATGTTCACTTCAGGGAGTTTAAGCCATACTACCGTCAGGAGGGAACCTCATCCATGAGCAACTCACCTGATATTGAGAGTATGAGACGAGAGAGGGAGATTGGTGAGTGTGTGGTGACCGATTTAGGAGTATGGCATGGAGGAACGTTTGAGGAGGAGTAGGAGAGTGAAGAGGAATATGGGGAGGTGATGAGACGTGTTAGACCCACGACTCAGGGGGAGTTACTTACCTACAGCAGGAAAGGGAAGCAAACTGCAGGGCCAGTACCTATAGTGCCAGTGCCAAGTCCCTTGCCTGCGTTCGTCTCAACTCCTGAGACGCCACCACCACCACCACCACCGGATTCTCCTTTAGGTGATATCATTCTTCCTACTCCTCCCACACCATTATCAGTACGGAGGACCACTCGCAGCAATGCGAAAAATCCTCCTGATAGATATGGTTGGGACCTTGTTCAGTTTGTTTCATATAATATCTCTTCTTCTCATGGAGCATTCATTGCATCTTTGGATAGTATTATTGTACCTAACAATTGGCAGGTTGCCAAGAATAATCCAAAGTGGAAAGCGGCGATGCACGAGAAATTAGGCGCTCTTGAGAAGAACCAAACTTGGGAACTGGTAAAACTGCCAGAGGGGAAGAGGGCAGTCAGATGCAAGTGAGTCTTTACTGTAAAGCAGAACTCATATGGAAAAGTAGAGCGCTGCAAGGCTCGACTGGTGGCAAAATGATACAGTCAGACGTACGACATTGACTATGATGAGACATTTGCACCAGTGAGCGAAGATGAGCACCGTCAGGACCTTGATTTCTTTGGCAGCGAATGGTGGATGGAAGCTACACCAACTGGATGTGAAGAATGTGTTTCTTCATGGGGATCTAGTGGAGGAAGTGTACATGGAGATACCACCAGGATTCTGCACCGATAAGACAGTGGACAAGGTCTGCAGGTTGAAGAAGTCCCTCTATGGACTGAAGCAGTCTCCTCGAGCGTGCTTTGACAGATTCATGAGGGCGATGATAGGGATGGGATATCAGCAGATCAATGCTGATCATACTGTGCTCTTCCGTCAGAGTGAAGGCCACATCACCATGCTTGCGGTGTATGTGGACGATATGATTATCACAGGAGATGATGAGAAGGAGATTGCCCGACTCAAGGAAAAGTTTGGCAAGGAGTTCGAGGTGAAGGACCTTGGCCTTCTTCGGTACTTCCTTAGGATTGAGATTGCTCGAGAAACAGAGGGGATTGTTCTTTCTCAGAGGAAGTATGCGCTGGACCTTCTCATTGAGACAGGGATGTTGGGATGCAGACCTGCAGCGACGCCAATCAACCAGGGATTCAAGCTGTGCTGAGACTGGAGAACCAGTTGACCGAGACAGATACCAGAGACTGGTGGGCAAGTTGATCTATTTGAGCCACACACGTCCTGATATCTGCTTTGCAGTGAGTGTGGTGAGCCGCTACATGCATGACCCAAGGAAGGATCACATGGATGCAGTGTACCAGATTCTGAGATACTTGAAGGGTGCCCCCGAAAAGGGGTTGATATTCAGGAAGAATGATCACTTGAGCATCGAGGGCTACTGTGACTCTGACTGGCTAGCTGTACTGATGACATGAGGTCTACCTCGGGCTATTGTATATTTGTAGGAGGCAACTTGGTCTCTTGGAGGAGTAAGAAGCAGTCGGTGGTGGCCAGATCGACAGCTGAAGCGGAGTACAGAGCTATGACCTTGGGAGTTGCAGAGCTGCTATGGCTGAAGAGTATGCTGGTGGAGCTGAAGTTGGATCAAGGAGCCAAGATGAAGCTATGGTGTTACAATCAGTCAGCCATCAGTATCGCCAACAATCCAGTGCAGCGTGACAGGACCAAACACATCGAGATCGATAGGTTCTTCATCAAGAAGAAGTTGGACCGTGGACTACTGGAGCTAGGTAATATTCCAACCAAGGAGCAGGTAGTAGACAGTATGACCAAGGGACAGCTCTGCAGATATGATTAGAGGATGTGACAAGATGGGCTTAGTGAATATCTTTCGCCCATCTTGAGGAGGAGTGTTGGTATATTAGAATATTCTTGGTATATTTGTTGGTATATTAGAATATTCTTGGTATATTTGTTGGGATATTAGAATATTCTACATGGGGTTTTAATAGGGTATTAATTTAAGATGAAGGGTTGTAAGGCTATAAATAGCCAAGAGATTATCAATAAAAAATATAACAATTACTCCAAAATATTCTTCATGATTCAACCTGCACAATCATTGCAACTAGGTTAAGCTCACCTTGCTCTTTTTGTTTAGGCTTCGACCTGCAGTCGCTCTTGTAGTGACCCTTCTTGCCATAATTGTAGCATGTCACATTAGTCTTCGGCTTTGGCTTGAACTGAGCCGACTTCACCTTCAGCTGGTTGAGGTTCTTCTTCTTCTTCTTCTTCTTCTTGTAGGGAAATTTCGGCTTCCCTTTAGAGTCACTAGCATGTACCATGTTGTCCTTAGCCAACTGCTTGGACAAGGAGTCCAACTTCAGTTTCCCCCGACTTCATCTTCAATGTAAATCCAGTGAAGAAGATCTTTGAGCCGGATCTCCATTTTTTTACGGTACATGTCAGTCTTGAACATGATCCAGCCCGAAGGAAGTTCGGTGACGATAGCCCCCACCATAAATTTGTTTTCCTGCTTCATGCCCTCTTCTTCCAGTTTCTGCTGCATCTTCAGAAGTTCCTTAACTTGTGGTAACATTAGCTTCTCGTCCTCAAATTGTAAAGTGAAGAACTTCTCGACGAGATGAATTTTAGATATTTTCTCGTCAATTTTATAGTGCTTCTCAAAAGATGACCAAACATCTCTTGCCTTCTCCTTCTTGCTGTAGGACTCTTCGATCGAGTCGTCAATAGCATTGAGAATCAACAACCTGCAGAGGTCGTTATCTTCCTTCCACTTGGAGTGCGTGTCCTGTGCCACACCAACTGCATGCTCTTCTCCATCTTCGGGAATGGTAGGTTCAGGATCAACCAACACATAAGCAACTTTGACAAGACGAAGATTCAAGGAGATCTTCCTCTTCCAAATGTTGTATTGTTCGCCATCAAACTTCGCAAGCTTGTGAAAGCTAGTATCGAGAAGGTTTGAGCAGTTGTCCATTCTAACTCGGATCTTGCCTTGAGATTGTTAGTCCCGAAGTCAGATCAAAGAATAAGAGGTAGCCACAAAGTAGAGACTCACACAAGAGTTCGTCTCTACAAACTCCAGAAGAGAAGTTGGTGCACTGAGATTCACACAAGAGTTCCTCTACAGTGACACACAACCCCACAGAAGCACTAAATGAGGAACATGTTACAAAATGACAACCTAAAGAAAATGCAAATACAACAAGAATCAGAAAACCGTTCTTCTCTTTACGTTCGCAGACGCTATACCGAGAAGAACGGGAACAAGAACAGAAATATAAAGGAAACTCCTGTTGGGGTGATCAAAACCACCAGAGCTCGCGCTATACAACGATCTACCTCCAGGATCCAGCAAGTTCACACGAGAACTTTTGGAACGCTCTTGGTCACATTCGGATCACTCAGAAGATTCCTTTGGAAAGATGGTAACTGTTGCCGCAGGTTCTGCTGGTGCTCTCGGTTTTTTCTCTCTCAATTTTTTCAACTCTCTAAATGAAAGAGAAGAGCCTCTATTTAAAGAGGATTTCAGCTTCCATGCGGCCTGAGGAAAAAACCAGGCGCATGAGCTGCTTGCGCCGCTGTACTGCACAAAGCAGACAGCGCCGTCAGGCGCCGAAAGCTGCAGCCGCGTGGCATAGAGAGCCACGAGCCGCCTGCGTCGCTGCGCGTTGTACTGCACAGAGCCGCCAACTGTCACGTCCCAATCTCCCGCAGGCAATCAGCTGTCCCCGCTAGGCATGAATCACCGCGCCAGCGCTCCCGCGTGACTATCGCTTGACCCATCTGGGCGTGATATCGTACGAGCGTGAGCCGCGCCCGTGCAAGGCCGTGATATGAACATGCAGTAAGAGGTCTAAGCCACAAAGTCGCACAGATTGTCTGAGTGCAGCGGAATAAGAAGCGCACAGGCGATTGGTAACAAGTTCACAGTGTCGTCAATGGCGGAAGCATTGAATAGTACAAATATAGAAATAAAACAAGCTCTTTATTGACATTGAATAAGTGTTACAAGCGGTGCTAGGCCGAGATTACAAGTCGCTCAAGCCTCTCTCGCTGAACAGTAAAAGTGTGCCAAGTGGCTACATTTGTGGAATGATACATAGGCGATATTCCAACATTATGGCTTGTATATGTGCTTCAGTTCCGGACGCAATGCTCCAAGGCTCCATAGTGAACTCCACGCCTTAGCACGCACGAAGGAGGCATCCGCACCGAACGAGGTTCTCCCGCACCCTGCAAGCAATCTGGTGGGTTATCACTACATGAATGCACTGATGGGGAGGCTTCTCGCCCGCTCGACGAATCCAAACACGTTATTATAGGTTTCGTGCACCATCTATTAAGTTATTTTTCTAATCTTGCCTTATGATCAGTTTCATGGCAATGATGAATAGCCTAACTCGTGTAGCAGTGCGCCGTGCGATATAAGAGAAAACATGACGAGACTTACCAACTTACCATCCGTCCTTCCCTGTCTAAGGAAAACCAAGTTAAATCAAGCACGGGCATATATAATGAATTCCAGGACAATAGCACAAGTAAACACAAGTGTCGTGAACGAGATAATATTTCGGGTGCATGAGTTATACATATTATCCAGAAGTGTTGCAATGGATGTTGAAGTGTTCCATATGTACAAGTGTTTCAATTATACACAAGTGTGTTATACTCATGATCGTTCAGGTATTTTTGCTTACTGGATGCGATGCAATGGCTCGCACGCAGATTGCCGCTAAGTGATGATGACTTATCTATATGAACATGAGTCGCTGGCATAGCCATAAAGGACCTAGTCAATGACGAGGATGGTATGCAACGAGAGCACACGATGCGTTGCAAGCCATCCCGTCCTGCACACGATGACTACACAGGGAGTTCCGTCCGGATCGGATCGGTGCCAGTGGCCCAACGACCGTCCGCAGGAACTATGACCTTGTTTCCAAGTTGTCCGCGACATGCAAGTCTCTAAGGTTTCAGATTCACGGGATTCATGACATGACATGTTAATTCTTGGATTCTTGATTTATGTTCAGTACGAGTATGCTCCACGAGCCGTGATTCTTGGATTCATTGACATGGTGCAAATTTCTTAATTCGGGAACTGCCTTGGCGACCTAACGGTCCCGGATACTTTCAGGTTCATACTTCGGAACGACTATTAGATAGTCTTCCGGGAAGAACTAGATGAATGCATGACATAGATAGTGTTACACGGTCGTGGCATAGATTATGCGATAAGCAATGAAACGAGGCAACGAATACATGTTAACATATAAGCAGACAAGCATTTCATTCATATAGAACATAAGCATTTACGTTTGGCACGGGTCTAAGGTAAAGCGATGAGTGAAACCGTAAAGGGACATACCGAGCGACATAAATCTAGGGACGTGCAGTGTAAGCAAGTGAACAGTGCACTACGAAGAGTATATAACAATCTACCTGAGGCATAGCGGGTTCTACTTGCACAAGGCAAAGGTAGCATGCGAGGGTCTATTTATAAGCAAAGTTTTATTTCCATGTTCTAACACAAGCAATACAAGTTGGAATTATTCCCTTAGCTAGGTGCGTTGTATTCTTTATTAGCATGCAGGGGGTGATTCACCTAGCGGCTAGCATGTATCATCCATATTTTAAGTGTGCTGGCTAAGCAAAGACAAGTTCATCGTAGCCACCCACCTTAGCGATGATTCGCTTCGGTCGAGCGATACTCCGAGCGAGCCTCTGAAAGTCCAAGCCGGAACTCCTGAAGGGCCAAGTCTGGAAATCCTTTTTGCCTCAAATGAGTATTCTCACTGAGCAAAGCAGGTCGGGTCGTTGCACTTTTGCCGTTTGAATCGGCTGTCCGCTTGAGCAGAACGGGTCGTCACACCAACAACAGTCAATGTCCCCTCCATACTTGACTCGCTCAAGCTAACTTGCTGGCCGCATGCGCTCCTGGCCGCATGGGCACCTGTCCGCATGGGCACCGGGCCGTATGGACACCTGTCCGCATGGGCACCTGACCGCATGGCCCCTGGCCGCATGAGCACCTGACCGCATGGCTCCACGAAGCATGCGTCCGAGCAAGCAACCGTGCATGTAACTCGTGCATAAAAGGAGCGCTCGTATAAAAGGAGCACACGAGCGCCATGAGATGATGCTGACATGCTAAGTGCAAAGTGCGCCAACAAAGCGCCACTTTGCGCCCTTGAGCCCGAGTCCGAGTCGCTAAGCCTCTTTGGGACTTAGCTCCTAAGGGAAACTTTCCAAAGGTGGTGACAAAATAAAGATTGTCATAATGAGGTTCCACACTTAATCCCTCTAGGAAAGTCAACCCACCACCCCATGTGCATATACCAATACTAAGCAAAGCTATATATTGATATATACACATTGGTGGTTTTCCAATGTGGGACTAAAACTCCCAAAGCAAAGTAAAAAACACCAACATGTACTACAAAGCCAAGCATTGAAAAATATACGTATAAATAAATGTTATGTTTGACAATAATCTGCCATTCCATGGTTTGTGAAATGGTCTTACCATAAAGCTGGCGATCCAGGGCTCTTCAAGAAACTTTCAGCAGTTTTGCTGGTGTGTTTAGCAGCATGGTCATATCCAAAAGTTCAACCTCCGCCGCCTAGGATCTGTGGATCTCCAAATGGCCCTCCAGTTACAGCATCTAGAATCAAGCTCAAGGATGGCAGGCATTTGGCATACTTAGAATCTGGTGTCCCTAAAGAGAAGGCCAATTGCAAAATTATCTTTGTTCATGGCTTTGCAGGATCCCGACATGACGTGCTTCCTGTAACTCCGGTACCATACATTTTCTGTGCTTCTTGATCTCCTATAATTATTGTATCAATGCTCTCTGCAGGTTTAACTTAGCTGACTATAATGACTATAATGGCTTTACAGAAAGTGGCTGAAGAATTAGGGATATATTTGCTGTCTTTTGACAGAGCAGGGTATGGTGAGAGCGATCCAGATTCAAAGAAGACAGAGAAAAGCACAGCTTTAGACATTGAAGAACTTGCAGATCAATTGGGACTTGGTTCCAAATTCTATGTGGTCGGGGTTTCGATGGGAGGGAATAACATTTGGGGTGTTCTGAAATATATTCCTCACAGGTATGACTCAAATTGTATTGCTAGTTTTTGTAAAGCTTTTTTACTTTGCATCATAGTCACAAGAAAACAAAATCGGATCATGTTGGTATTATTGTTATTGGTCAACATTAAAGAACAAACTGTAGCACATTTTGGTGTGCATCATTTTGGTGTCATTCTAACTTCTATGCAGTTATTGCTTCTGGTACATCATTAAGGACACCCTATTTTTTCAACTACCTTTATATCTGTCGATCTACAATTTCTGTCGCTCTTAACTATTTATGCAGTTTTCCATTCAGTCTAGTAATTCCAGTGAGTTCGGAAAATATAAGAAGATACTAAGTGCAGCACATATTCAAATTATATTGTCCTGCCTTCTGAAACTAGAAGCCTTAATTTTCAATAACTCAAGAAATTTGTTCTTTCCTTTTTCTATAAAGAAATGATTATATGTTAAAGTCATAGTTGTAAACCAGAATGTTTTTTACATTGAAACACCCTTAAACTGATTTAACGGAACTATTTTTATGCACTTTTTTGCTCCTAGATTCATTGGACTTTTTGCAGATTTCATCTGAAGATTTATTTATGAAGTTATAGGGCATGGATGAGTCTTTTTTTTCTTCTTTTTCAATTAGACCTATGGTTTTCTGTGTTTGGAATCCGATGTACTACAAATGTAACCAATTTAATGTTTACTATAGGCTTGGATGATGATGCTTTAGTAAGCCATATTTTCCCATATGCGTTGCATTTGCCTTTGAGCTAAAATCAATAGAAATGCTATTACATTGTGCATTCGCTTGTACTTATCTGCAGAAAGTTGGGATTATCTGTCTCATTGAGCCAGATAAACATGTCATCTTACTTTTCTTTTTTGGTTTATGTGGATACAGGCTTGCAGGTGCAGCACTTCTTTGTCCAGTTGCCAACTATTGGTGGCCTGGTTTTCCTGCTAACTTATCTACAGAAGCTTACAAGAAGCAACTTGTTGCAGACCAATGGGCACTTAGAGTTTCTCACTATGCTCCTTGGTTGACATACTGGTGGAACACCCAAAAATGGTTTCCATCATCAAGTGTTATAGCTCATCGTCCTGAACTTCTCTCGTCTGAAGATTTAAAGGTGTTACCCAAGTTGGCAGGAAGAGCTCACATTATGGTATGATTTCTTCTACATCTCTCTCATATAAATAATATAAAACATAAATAAAAACATATAAATGTGGATATTCTTTTCTTGAAATTTGGAAAATAATTTTGCTACCATCTACCTGCATGCCTTTTTATATGAACATAGAAGTCAACTCCCATTGTACTATAATTAGAGCTGACGGTGCAGTTCATACTAAGGGCTAAGGTTCTGAGACTGAATCTTTCTATTGCTGGGTCCTAAACTCCATGCTAGAGCCAAATCTAGGTTGTATAATAAGGCCCCTCCAGGCTTGGGCCTGTGAAGAATAAATGTACAGTGTTAAGCTTGCTCGATGCTGTTTTACTTCAACAAAGAAAATAAAAATTACAAAAATCTACATGTTTTAGAAAACTTAGTGTTTAGGTTTTAATATTACAAAAATGGGAGTTTACAAGATCAGATCTACTTAGATGCATTGATATTAGTAATTTATGGAAATTTTTCATATCTATATCAAATTCTTAGTTCTCAAGTATCTGATTTTAGCCCTACGGGCTGAGAACATAAGGCCCCAAACTTCACCTTCATTTATGAGTCAAAGATTCTATATGTTCAGCCCAACTCAGCCCATTGCTCTGAGATTTGACCACAGGCCCAGCTCTTACTGGGTCAGACTTGGTCGACCCTTGGCTGAGCTCAGCCCAATTGGTACCCCCCAGCTATAATATTGGGCTCAATGGCCAGATGGCTCGCACTGCGAAACCTATGTATGCTTGTGGTCGTAGCATTCCTCTTTTTTTTGGGTACCTGATCTGGAAGTCGAAATAATTTTCCCAATTAGGAAATTAGTATTGGTTGACCCGTAAAAAATGTGGAATTTAGAAGGAAAAATAATGTTGTCATATCAACCTCTTTAGTTATTTTAAAATTTTATGTAATAGTGTTTCGAGAGAATCTAACTCAAAATGAGTTATGAGGGAGCGAAAAAATGGTTCACGTTTTCATTCTATCAATCGACTTGTGATGCAATTGGGTAGAGCTAGCAGGCATATATGAAAGTATGAAAATTCACAACGAGTGAAAGTATGAAACGATAGTTGCACATTCACAACGAGAGAAAAAAAGAAGAGTATCAATATAAAGATGAGGGGCCTCTTTAATAAATAAAAAGGGGAGGACGGAACTAAGCTTGAAAATCCATCCTCCTCCTTTGAGAACGGAGGTAGACGTCTCAATGCACCTAAGGGCAGTTTGAAAGGCATCAATGAAACCATTTAAATCCATCGGAAAATAAAAAATACTCATGTTTGATGAAATGATTGTTGCTATTTGTTCCAATAACGAATCATTAGTTTAACTGAATAGTTAAAGAAAATAGACCATGGAGACTTCTGCGAGGTGGACTACCCATTGACTTTAGAATTGGCAAAAATGCAAATCCCCAATCTTTCTAAATCTAGATGTTGTACAGTGCCCCAAATTAGAGACCAATAAACACCCGTTTGTCCACCAATGAACACCCCTTTGTCCACAGTGAACTTGCAAATCATATTTAGGCCTATCCTTCCAAGCTTCCAAAGTAGGTGGCAGATTTGAATGAAGGTTTTTACATCAGTGATTTGAAGATGGCAAAGGTTCAGAACAAAAATAAGATGCTTTTTCATCAGTCTGTCATCTTCTAGAAAAAGGAACTACCACTCTCTTTAGAAAGAGGAACAAGCCTCAAAGTGTCCTATATGATTATTCCTACAGAAGGCACGTTTTGAGGTAGTTCCAAGGAGGAAAGAGGGCTTAGCAAAGGAAGAATTAATCCATCGCTCGAGTTTTCTAGAGTATGTGGTAGCCTATCTCGGGTGAGGTTGAGGTCAAGGTATTGCATAATTGATATACTGTAGCGAGGCGAATCCCAACCCCTTCGTTAGTATCACTAGATGCAAAGCCAGACCAACTCCATTAATCAAAGCTAAAGATGGGGTAGGATATACAATTGTGAAAGTAATAAGAGGAGTCATTAAGCCCTGCACCCGGGCTTATAGGTCCTATTATTGTGAACCCTACGGCTCGCTCGACCGAAATAGTAATGGCTGGAAAGAGAGAACTCCTTGTTGAAGGATTTTATTGTCCATAAAGATCCCAAGAGAAATGTAAACCCTCAGTTCGAACAAATTTGATTAATAGTAACCCCTACTTCCCTTCAATGCCTTCACTTGTTAGCATACCCATTTTCTTGATTGTTTCCATGCCCCAACTAACAAATTTATCTTTTTTCCCAGATTAGTGAAATAATTAGATTATTATTCCTTCTTTCGTAACATAAGGAAAGTGAAAGTGAAGCAATCATCGATTCTAAGACTTGGATTAGCAGTTTTTGATTCGTCGAGTCGATTATGTAATAATCCTCGTCTTATAGCTTACGAGTAAACAGACTAGAAACAATTTTGAAAAAAAAAAACTTATGATTTGGAAGGGAGGCTAGAGTATTAACTAAGCAAGACTCCATCTAACTATTCTGCATTCATCTAGCTGATGGCTTCATTCCCATCCCTGAGTCAAGATCCAAGGCAAGGTGCCGAAGGCGAGCAAACCCACGGAGCGGTGACCGTGCCGGGAGGTAATTCAGAGGATAAGTGCTAATATATTGATACGCGTAAACAAATACAAAATGAGATGAAAAAGCGAATGCACCAAAGCGCACCCTTTTTCAGTAGAAAGGGAAATAAAAATAACGAAGAGTCTATCTTGCACTTTTGCAAAGAGTGGAGACGACTGTGAGAGAGTTTGGATACCCATTTATGCATAAACACGATATTCTAAGGGGACAAGATCCTATTTTGAGAACATCATGTGAATTTTCGTCTTTCGTCGTATCTCCATGTGTAATGTAATTTATAAGTTGTAACAAAGGTGATATTCAATAGGATCAGACCTATCATGAATTGGATTTTATTTCCCACCCAAAGTAATTTCTTGCATGCGGACACGCCACTGAATTTCAAACATCAAAGAAGTATATGGTGTAAAACAAGATTTCAATCCCACTTACCATAAAATAGTGATAACAAGTGGGAATGATTTCAAATGTCAAAAGAAAGGATTTTGTTCGCCTTGCTCTTTCCTCTCTTCGTTCATCCTATCCACAAATTGCTTCTTTAAATAAGATCTTCCTTCCCTGCCTATGAATCCCTTATCTTTCTTTCCATTCTAGTAGTCTTATGCGGTCTGGTTTGTCCTTTAGTGAATCTGATATCTTCATTAATAGGGGAAGAACCGACACGAATTGAATTTTTTTAGGAACGTATTGACAGAGAATTTTATTTGGTTAGACAATGTGTGGTTGGTAAACAAGGATCGATTTTTAGCAGGGGTTCTGGAAAAGAAAGGTGTATTATACCTTCCTTTGGCTGCCTTCGCTTCTTGCTTTCTTCTTTTATGTCCCAGTCTCGACTCATTCTTACATTGCTTTATTCACTTTGTTCTTCGGGAATTAAAATTGAAGCCGATGAAGGAAGAATATAATTTGAAGTTAGCCAAGAAAGAGGAAGAAATTGCTCCAATGCTTCCATCAGGCTATTCCCTATTGGGTTTTTCCCATTCATTAAGTCATTTCAGTCAATCAAGGTTAGACGAAAGCATCTCCATAGGGCCCTCTTATGTCTTCCTTCTCCGAGCTCTGCTTATGTAAGACGGAATCTAGGATTTATCAACAACAACTGTTGCCACCGACAGTATACTTAGTGTAAGAACATAATCCTTGCTCGTTTTTTTTGTATTTTCATATTTCATCTAGTTTCTGTAGAATATTTTGGAGTAATTGTTATATTTTTATTGATAATCTCTTGGCTATTTATAGCCTTACAACTCTTCATCTTATATTAATACCCCATTAAAACCTCCTGCATAATATTATAATATCCCAACAAATATACCAAGAATATTCTAATATATCAACAAATATACCAAGAATATTCTAATATACCAACACTCCTCCTCAAGATGGGCGAAAGATATTCACTAAGCCTATCTTGTCACATCCTCTAATCATATCTGCAGAGCTAAGTCCCTTGGTCATACTGTCTGCTACCTGCTCCTTGGTTGGAATATGACCTAACTCCAGTAGTCCACGGTCCAACTTCTCCTTGATGAAGAACCTATCGATCTCGATGTGTTTGGTCCTGTCATGCTGCACTGGATTGTTGACGATACTGATGGCTGACTGGTTGTCACACCACAGCTTCATCTTGGCTCCTTGATCCAGCTTCAGATCCACCAGCATACTCTTCAACCATAGCAGCTCTGCAACTCCCAAGGCCATAGCTCTGTACTCCGCTTCAGCTGTCTATCTGGCCACTACCGACTGCTTCTTACTCCTCCAAGAGACCACGTTGCCTCCTACAAATATGCAATAGCCTGAGGTAGACCTCCTGTCACCAGTACAGCTAGCCCAGTCAGAGTCACAGTAGCCCTCAATGCTCAAGTGATCATTCTTCCTGAATATCAACCGCTTTCCGGGGGCACCCTTCAAGTATCTCAGAATCTGGTACACTGCGTCCATATGACCCTTCCTTGGATCATGCATGTAGCGGATCACCACACCCACTGCAAAGCATATATCAGGACGTCTTTGGCTCAAATAGATCAACTTGCCCACCAGTCTATGGTATCTGTCTCGGTCAATTGGTTCTCCAGCCTCAACACACAACTTGAACCCCTGGTTGATGGACGTCGTTGCAGGTCTGCATCCCAACATCTCCGTCTCTGTGAGAAGGTCCAGCGCATACTTCCTCTGAGAAAGAACAATCCCCTCTGCTTCTCGAGCAATCTCAATCCCAAGGAAGTACCGAAGAAGGCCAAGGTCCTTCACCTCGAACTCCTTGCCAAGCTTCCCCTTGAGTCGGGCAATCTCCTGCTCATCATCTCCTGTGATAATCATATCATCCACATACACCGCAAGCATGGTGATGTGGCCTCCACTCCGACAGAAGAACACAGTATGATCAGCATTGATCTGCTGATATCTCCCATCACTATCATCGTCCTCCTGAATCTGTCAAACCACGCTCGAGGAGACTGCTTCAGTACATAGAGGGACTTCTTCAACCTGCAGACCTTGTCCACTGTCTTATCGGTACGGAATCCTGGTGGTATCTCCATGTACACTTCCTCTACTTGATCCCCATGAAGAAACGCATTCTTCATATCCAGTTGGTGTAGCTTCCATCTACCATTCGATGCTAAAGAAATCAGAGTCTTGACGGTGCTTATCTTTCGCCACTGGTGCAAAGGTCTCATCATAGTCAATACCGTACGTCTGAATGTAACCTTTTGCCACCAGTCGAACCTTATAGCTCTCTACTTTTCCATCTGGGTTCTGCTTCACAGTAAAGACCCACTTGCATCCGACTGCCCTCTTCCCCTCTGGCAGTTTTACCAGTTCCCAGGTGTGGTTCTTCTCAAGAGCGCCTAACTCGTGCATCGCCCCTTTCCACTTTGGATCGTTCTTAGCAACCTACCAATTGTTAGGTACAGTAATACTATCCAAAGATGCAATGAATGCTCCATGAGAAGAAGAGATGTTATTATAGGAAACAAACTAAGCAAGCTCCCAACCATATCTATCAGGAGAATTTTTCGCATTGGTGCGAGTAGTCCTCCATACTGATAATTGTGTGGGAGGAGTAGGAAGAATGATATCACCTGAAGGGGAATTTGGTGGTGGTGGTGTAGGTGTCTCAGGAGTTAAGACGGACGCAGGCGAGGGACTTGGCACTGGCACTATAGGTACCTATCCTGCAGTTTGCTTCCCTTTCCTGCTGTAGGTAAGTAACCCCCCTGTTCCTCTTCACTCTCCTGCTCCTCCTCAAACGTTCCTCAATGCCATACTCCTAAATCGATCACCATACTCTCACCAATCTCCCTCTCTCGCCTCATACTCTCAGTATCAGGTGAGTTGCTTATTGATGAGGTTCCCTCCTGATGGTAGTATGGCTCAAACTCCCTGAAGTGAACATCCATGCTCACAAACTTCTTCTCTACTGGGCTCCAGCACACGTACCCCTTCTGAGTCGCCGAATAGCCCACGAATACACACTTGACTGCTCTAGGGTCAAGTTTCCCAACCAACAGTCTGTTGTACTTCACAAAACATACGCAGCTAAATACCTTTAGTGGGAGTATCCCACTATTATTTTCTTGCAATATCTCACATGGAGACTCCCATCCCAGTACCTTCGAGGGCATCCTGTTGATCAATCGAGCTGCTGTCAACACTGCATGCCCCCACAGACTCTGTGGGACATTCATGGCGATCATTAGGGCTGCAAATGATCCAAGCCGTTCGCAAGCTGCTCGAAGCTCGGCTTGATAAAAGCTCGTTTGAGCTCGGTTCGTTTAGTAAACAAGCCAAGCTCAAGCTTCATTTTCGAGCTCGTTTAATAAACGAGCCAAGCTCAAGCTTAGAAGTACTCGGCTCGTTTGAGCTCGCGAGCTGGTTCGTTTAGAAGCTTGCGAGCTAACTCGTAAGCTGGCTCGTTTAGGAGCTCGTTACTGGCAGTCTACAAATTTATTTTGTTATTTAAATTTAAATTTGTTCTTTGTTGAATTCTAATTGTATGCATGTTTGTATAACAATATGGTTGTGCGCATTGTATATAATTATATGTCCTTAATAATTGATATTAAGGAACTTTTTAAATTGAATTTTTATAAATAAATTGTTAACATTATAGGTACTTGAATTCAAGCCTAACTAGCTTGAAATCAAGTTCGTTAAGCTCGAAATCAAGCTTAACGAGCTTGAGTTTGAGCTTATCAAGCTTGAATCAAGCTTGCTTATCAAGCTCGAGCTCGAGCTCGGTTAATTCTAATCAAGCCAAGCTCAAGCTTATGAAAGCTTGGCTCGGCTTGGCTCGTTTGCACCCCTAGCGATCATCATGCTCCTTGCCACCTCCAGAAGGTGTCTGTTATTCCTTTCTGCCATTCCATTCTGTGCTGGTGTGTATGCACATGTGGTCTGATGCTGTATCCCTTGGGCTGACAGGTATTCCTCAAGTGCTTTGTTGGTATACTTTGTTCCATTGTCAGACCTTAGTACCTTCACCATTGCTTTGTACTGAGTCTGGACATGTTTATGAAAGTTCCGAAAATAGGCAAATATCTCACTCTTATTCTTCATCAAATACAGTCAGGTGACACGAGAGGAACAATCAATAAAAGAGACGAAATACTTGTAACCATTCATAGTAGTTGTGGTGCGCCCCCAGACATCAGAATGTATAATATCAAAAACAAAAGAGCTTCTATGGCCCGCACCAACATATGAGCTCCTAATAAGTTTGCCTAAATCACATGCATCACATACTAGTTTATCCATATTTGCCTTCTCATAAATAAATGAATACAACCTACTCAAAATACCAAAAGAGGAGTGCCCCAACCACCTGTGATGGAGTATTAGTGTATCCTCAGCACTCATCCTTGGTCCTCTCATTCCTGCCCTTTCTGCTACAGACACCAATGCTGAATCCAGTCCTTCCCGATTCAGTTACCATAGTCCATCATGCCAAGTGCCAGTCCCAAGTCTTCGTCCCGTCTCCTTCTCCTGGAAGATCACCTTAGGAATATCAAAAGAGACAATGCATTTTAGTTTGAGGATTATAGAACTAATGGACAAAATACTGACTGAAAAAGAAGGACAATGTAAAACATTGGATAATCTTACTGAACCTGTACAATCGAGAGTACCCTTATCGACAACTGGCTGAAAAGTACCATTGGCTATTTGAATGCTGTCTGCAGATGCTAGGTGAGTGTAGGAAGAGAACTCACTAGCATTCCCTGTCACGTGTCGAGACGCACCCGAATCGACAATCCAGTCCGACGATCTAAGGGAAGACATAGATGCAAGGGCGAGTGAGTCATCAGTACCTTCCGATGGATGGGCATATCTGACACTGTTTCCTCTGGCGAAGATTGAGGTGGACGCCTCCTCAGTCCCACTCCTCCTGTCTCCATTGCTTAACGCTCTCTACTTTCTCCTGAGTACTTCCAGCATGTCCAGTAGTGCCTGATCTTCCTCAGTATAGGTACCATTAACTCCCTCCTCGTCTTCTGCTACCAGCAGGTTCGTCCGATAACCTCCTCGAGCACCTCGTCGAACCCCACGACCACGGCCACGTCCTCCAAACTGTCCACGTCCGTCACCTGAATCTCCCTCCTTGGGTGGTTTGGTGCAGGCATACCTCAGATGGCCTACCTCTCCACAGTTGTAACACTGTCGGGGGTCTCCCTTAGGTCCTGTGTCGCCTGAATTGGCAACCGCCAGTGCTGTCTTCACTTCAGGAGGACCACCTGTCTCTGCCTGTAGCTTGATACGAGTCTTCTCCTGGATCATGGCCGAGATAGCCTCCTCAAGTGTAGGAATCTTCGGTTGGGCTAGAAGTAGAGCTGTCCTCTGAGCAAACACTGCAGCCAGTCCCTAAGAAACTTTATCGTCCTCTCCTGCAGACATACTTGTCTCTCCTTACACTTCGGGTTCTCGCAGCTCGTCCGATCTGAGAAGTAATCATAATTCAACCACAGACACTCCAACTCCTTGGCATACTCCTGTACCGTCTTCTCTCTCTGTACGGTGTCATCGATCTTCCCCTTGATCTGGAAAACCCTCAAGTTATTCCCCACACCATCGTAGGTTTTTCTCAACTTATCCCACACATCTTTCACCATCTCAAGGCCATCCACTGTGGCGGCGATCGACTGGACTAAATAATTGAGGAGCCAAATGTATACCACCATATGAGTGAACTTTCACTCGTCGCGTCCTGCTGAGCCCTCATCCGGCTCTGTCTTCTCTCATGACAAGAAACCCTCCAGGTTCTTTCCTGCGAGGGGTTCTCCTCACCCGTCTTGACCAACTCAGGTTGGTGGCCGGTCCATCAAGCTTCAGATCGATGGATGGAAGCTCCAACTTCGTCAATGTTTGTGTCGCGCTCTCACCAGCCGACAGTTTCATCAGCTTCATCAACGTTGTGACCTCCGCAGAGTCCAACTTCGTGATGATCTCCTCCATCGATCTTTCTCTTCTCCGATCACCTCACACCCGTCCCACGATTCACGTTCGCCAACTTCGTCCTCTCCTATACCCGATAATGTCTCTCCCGCATCAGATCTAGGCCTTCGATGTCAAAGTCTGGAACGACCCGGGGGAGACGCCAGGAACCGCGACAGAAGGTTCCGCGGGAGTCACGGCTTTGCGGTGGTGGTGGCGGACAAGCGGTGACGGTGGTGGCGGGTGAGCGGTGCGGCAGCGGTGGTGGCGGGCGGCGCGACAGCGGTGGTGGCGGTGCGGTAACGGTGGTGGTGGGTGATGTGGCAGTGGTGGCGGTGGTGGCGGCTAGGTTTGGGAGGTGGTGACTAGGATTTGGGCTCTGATACGATGTAGAATAGTCTGGAGTAATTGTTATATTTTTTATTGATAATCTCTTGGTTATTTATAGTCTTACAACCTTTCATCTTACATTAATACCCCATTAAAACCTCCTGTAGAATATTCTAATATGCCAACAAATATACCAAGAATATTCTAATATACCAACAGTCTCCCATTTTTTGGGTTTGCCAATTTGCTCCTGTGTTGTGTTTCATTCCTTGGGGGCTCAAGAGGTCACAATAATGGATGCAAGCGCATGTGGAGCAGGAATCGGAAACTGATCGTTGCATGTGGGCAACACCCTGGCTTCCCTCATTTCACTTGCAAAGGGCAACTACTCAAATGAACTTCACTTCTCGTTGTATTTGATCTTTCATCGTCAACCTCATTTCAGTTGCTAAGGACAACAACTTAAGTGACTTTGACTACCAGTTGCAACAAAAACAAAAAATTTCTTGAAATGAAATTGTGCATTTATATTTTACCATACCTCGCTGGTCAAAACTTTTAGGATAATTGACAGCACACACGACATGGACGATTGTCAATGACATTTAGAGCAATCCATATTCTGAATTTATTTATGCTCAATTCCATATTGAATATTATATTTCCTTGATATTATTTTTATACTAATTTTTCATTATTGGTGCAATATGTAGGTTCTTTCTTTATTCACACATGATTTAAGTATTTCATCAATTTAACTTTGTCACTGATCAGGGACAAGCATTGCAGCAAGGAGTGTTCGACTCCCTCCATCGCGACATGATAGTTGGTTTTGGTACCTGGAGCTTTGATCCTATGGATCTCGATAATCCATTCCCAAATGGTGAAGGTTCGGTGCACTTGTGGCATGGCACCGAAGACCGTTTTGTGCCTGTTATCCTGTCACGACATATTGGCCATAAGCTTCCTTGGATCCGCTACCACGAGCTGCCAGATGCTGGTCACTTGTTTCTCCTGGCGGATGGCATGGGTGACACCGTTGTGAAGGCACTTGTCCTTGGAGATCAGAATTAGGTCCGTAGGAGTTGCTGACACTGGACCCTTTCTGACCAGATATTGCACTTTCTGATTTTTTTTTTTTTTAAACCTTCTTTTGTTGGGTATTTGGCCCCTTAAGGATTTTGACTTGTGTTAGTATTTGCTTCAAGACTATGCTTGTCTATTAGATGGCTATTTTTATTCACCTCATCAGAGTGGAAATCAGATCTTCATTTTTTAGTTTATAATGGAAATAGGTGTTCTAGTACACAGGCCTGCAATAGCTTCTTTTGCCTGATACTCAATATTTCCCACAATAAGTTGCTAGCTAGAGTTAAATCTATACCAATTGCTATCAGGATTGAAGCAAATCCAAAAGTGAAGTCAATATTATACATCCCCATTTAGATGATAGGTTGATGGGTTGTATTGAACTCCAAACGTGAGTACTAGACTGGTAGAATATTTATTGATAATCTCACTTGGTACATGTGCTGAGACCTGAGTTTCCTTGTGCTTGTAACTGCTTCGCATGAAAAAAATAAAAAATGAAGGAGAGTAATAAAGATAAAATTAAAAAAAAAAAATTTGACTTAGATGACCCAAAAGTAGGAAAAGAAAAAGTGAAAAGATAAAGATATAATTATTATTTAGTCCTTAGTTTTCTTAAATCATAACTTATAATTATCTTTCTGAGGGATAGCCGGCTAAATTTTTCCAAAATCTGCTAGCTTCTTTCCATTTTTCTTCCACGTTTGGGAGAATTTTTTTTACTTGTAACATATAATTTTTTTTCCTCTCAAATCCCTCTCCCCCCATTTCCAACCACCATTACTTTAAAAAAAAAATTGATGATGGAATAATATAAAAATATTATATTTTGAATTTTCAAGTTACCATTACTTTTTTTTAAAATTTTTGATGATGGAATAATGTAAAAATATTATATTTTGAGTTTTCAACTTGAGAAAAAAAAATTGTGGAATGGATTCGAGATGAACTAAACCTTTCTTTAATTTGCTCTAGTAATAGATCAATACATTTAGGTATTGAAGGTAATCCTAACTTTTGAAAAATTTGTAAAATTATACTATAACTTCTAAAATTTTGGAATACTTTGTTGATTATAAAAATATGCATAGATGTTCTTTGATAAAAAAAAAAATATCAGAAAATTTGTTGTACAAAAAATATTTTTAAATAAATTACCTAAAATGAAACTAGTTTGAAAAAATTTGAACTCACGAAAGCTTTCGCCATCCCAGATGGCGAAAAGTCAGCATACCATATTTTAAAATCACCTTGTCATATTTTCGCCGACCGAGTTGGCGAAAATATGACAACTCCGGTCCCAGGTGGCGAAAAAGCCAGCATAAAATTACCTTGTCATATTTTTGTCAACGGAGTTGGCAAAAATATGACAACTCCGGTTTGACCGCGGTCGAGGGTGGGTGGGTGGTTTAATAGTGTGGGTAAGAGGGAGGTTTAATACGGTTTGGCCGCGGTTTAAGAGAGTGGGTGAGAATGAGGTTTAATACGGTTTGACCGCGGTTTAAGAGGGTGGGTGAGAGGGAGGTTTAATGTTGGTTGGTGTGTGGGTTATATAAGGAGGGAGGAAGGAAGGAGGAGGAAGTAGTGAACCAACGGGAAGAGTGGTTTCGTATTGGAGTGGAGTGGACCGGAAGAGGAAGTAGAGAAGCAAATTCGTAGGTGTAAGAAGAGAAGAATAACAAGAAGAGAGGTTTGTTTTATGATTCCCACCAAGAATTTGATCGTCTGGTCGGGCTAATTCCATACGAATCAGTACGGAGAAGTATGTGCCCATCACTCCAGCAATGACACCGAAGATGAAATATAGAGTACCGATATCCTTGTGCTTAGTGAAGAACAACCATCGAACCAGATTTGTCATCATTTTGAATTACATTTTTTTCGTTATCAGAGATGGGCCCATAGCTATGTCAGCAGCGGGGCTCAAAAGGAAAGCGAACACGTCTCCCCTTACCTGTCAGCAGGCAGCACAATGAGAACAAAAGTTATGTGGAAGAGTTCTCATCATTTGTAATATTTTCATTTTTTAAGTAACTTTTTTGGTTCAGTTAAGTAGAATCTAATTCTAATTCTAATTCTAATCATATCCATAATTATAATTCTAATCCTCATCCTAATAGCCATAATCATTTTAACCATAACCATTATAATTCTAATCCTCATCCTAGTAGCCATAACCATTTCTGTAAGGATATTATTTTTAAATATATTAGAAAAATCGAAAGTAATTTTGAAAAATATTCTTAATTTTAGCATGATGAAAATAATAATTTTACAAAAAATAAAAAAATATAGTGTTAGTCATTCTTATAATTGTTAGAATGTTATTATTTATGTAATATATTTTTAATTTAGTATAAAATATAGTGTTATTATTTATGTAATAACAACAACAACAAGAAAGAGGGAAGAAGCCAGGAGAAATATATTCGGATATGTAGGTTAAGTTTTGATAGTTAATATTTATAATTAATTTTAACATGTTAATCATTTTCCTAAATAGTTGTACTTAATTATTTTAGTTTTGATAGATAATATTCTTAATTAATTTTAGTATGATGGAAGAAAGATCATTAATTTTAATTTTAATTTTAGTTATAATCTAATACTACTCCTACTTTTAGTTATACTCTCCAATTACAATTTGAATCGTTACATTTGTATACAATCTCACTAGCATTGTTTAAAGTAGCATGACAAGTAAAATTATGTGCAATTGTTATATCACTAATAAAACATCTAAATTCAGAACGATCAAGAAATTTTCTTCCAACGAATAATCCAGAAATGCTAACACTATCAACATTGTCATCAAATTCATCATCTAAATTTTTAATTAAATCATTATTGTTTTCATCGTCGTTATTATCATCATCTACTATACGTACTTGTTAAGTAAATGTAATAACTTGATAAGAAGAACTAAAAACAGTATAAACTTGATTAGAAGCACGTATACTACTTACAATATTAATTCTAGGTGGTGGTGAAGTTACATAAATATTAATGTATGATGCTTGTACATTAACTTCGAAAATAAATTTTCATGCTTGTTCCCTAACTAATTTTATACAATTAGTTAAAAAAGTTTGTACCAATATAAATTCATAATCAATAGAATATTGTTCAACAATTTGATTACATAAACTATCAAATCAAATATTTCGATCAATTAAATTTTTTTTAATTAAACTTCCTTCATAAACTAACCCATTTAGCACACCTCCAATTGAACGAACATAGTATTGTTAGACTAATTTGTTGCAGTAACTTGTACAAGTAGAGGTGTTAAAGACTCGACCTATTCCAAGTTCCGTCACCACCAAATGATCCCCTCTAAAATATATATATGTTGCCTCTCCAAGTAATAATCAGTTTTCTTCTAATATTGGATGTTAGCAACCCCTCAACACAGTCCAGGAACAGACGCACAAATTTAAAAGGGGAGGATTAATCTCAAAGAGAAAAAAATAATCTCTTTCACATAGCATACATACATCTCACCTGGATCCCGAAACTAGGGAGTTAGAAGCCTTCCTCGTAGAGCTAGCTTGAGTTGCATCTTCAAGGCTACACCTTTCATCCCTATGAATTCATACTTCTCCATATCCAGGGCCTTGTCCCTGCGATTCTCTGAAACAAAACCTCCCCGACCCACCTATGGTCAGAACTCAGACGCCAAACATCCGTCCACAGGGGGGGCTTTGGGGAGGAGCTCAGCCAGTCAGACATTTAATGACAGTACGTAGGTTTGTGCCAGACCCCGTTCTGCATGAGGGTCGAGACCGGTTTCCCTCTGAGCTCGCCGCGGAAGTCCTTCCATCTCTCCCGGGCTACAGTTGGAGAGCCAGGGATCTTTCCATAGGGAGGTTGTTTTGCCATCATAAATAACCCTCAACAAGTGAGGTTTTAGTCTGTTTCTTTGGCTTCAACCTCCCAGAACTTCTTATTATTGGTCTATTTGCTCGCAAGCCCATAGTGAGGAGCCCTCGACAAACCGACTCCCCCTTCTCTCTTTGGCCGACGTAGCTCTTTCCAAGCTATACTGTGAATACCTCCACGCCATATAAAATTAGCACAGAGGCATTCGATCTTCTGCAGGCTCCTCGACGAGATAGTAACATACTGCATCCAGTAGAAGAGAACCGCAGCGATCACCGTGCGTACCAACTCGATACGTCCCCCGAAGGATATATAGGATTTGAACTTGCCATCCCTCTAAGCGAGACGGAATAGCGCCAATCAGGCTACAACACTCCATGGCCCGGACAATAAGAGATCGTGAGAGGGAGTCCCAGGTACTTGACCGGCAAATCCCCCTGATCAATCTGTAGAATCTGTTGACACTGGGCTCTAGAAATACATACCCGATTAAAGTATACCCGACTCTTCTCCTTGTTCAACTTCAATCCAGAAAGTAAACCGAAATCACCCAGGACTTGTGTCAGATTCTGGCTACTACTCTCAGACGACTGGATAAAAACAAGGAGATCGTCTACGTAGATCAGGTGGGATATCACAGGGTTTATCCTACTATAAAGAGGTAGGATCTTGTTGGCTTGAACGGGTCGATCCATGAGACAAGTAAAGTGTTCCATGACAACAGTCAAAAGATAGGGAGAGAGCGGGTCTCCTTGTCGTAGCCCTCTGTTACTACGGAAGAAAGAAATCGTGGGGGAGTCCCTTGATTAGCACCGTGAAGGTTGGAGAGGAGATGCATTCCTCCACTCTGCTGATCCACCATTCATCAAAACCCATACTCTTCAAAAGGTGACAAAGGAATTTTCGGTTAACCGTACCATACGTCTTTCTAAGTTCCAATTTCACACAAGCTTTGTTGCTCCCGGCTTTGTTGAAACCTCTGATGAGCTTGTGTGCAAAGAGGTAGTTTTCCGAGATGTGTCTTCCACCAATGAAAGCCGATTGGTTTTTAGAGATCAAACCATCCATTAGCTCATGCATTCTAGAACTCATAAGGTTAGAGATGATTTTGTGAACAAAATTACAGCAAGCAATGGGACAAAAATTCGCGAGCGCCATAGCTCCTTCTTCGGTATTAACGTGAGAAAGGTATGATTCATCTCCTTTAAGAGTTTGCCCGAATGGAAAAATTCTTTAACCACCTCGCAAACAGGACGTTGGAGCAGGTCCCAGTGGGAGTGGAAAAACTTTGCAGAGTAGCCATCCGGGCCAGGGGACTTTGTCGAGTCCGTCCGTTTGACATAACCTTCGATTTCTTCATCGTCCACCTCCCGGTGCAACCTGGCATTTCCTGCATCTGTAACCAACCTCTTACATACGATGGGGGGAAGCTTTCCAGCTGATCGTCTGTGTTGTAAAACGCGGTATAGTAACCAACCGCTTCTTTCGCTATCACACCCTCGACAGTAATTTCTTTCCCGTTTGCATCAACAAGTCGGACGATGTGGTTAAGGGTTTGGCGAGCACGGATGACGTCGTAGAAGAATTTGGTGCATCGATCACCGTTTTTGAGCCATTCACATTTGGTCCGTTGGCGGAGTTGGATCTCCTCGTGCAACCTCAACCTGCTGACCTCCTCCCGAAGCTTTTTTCTCGATTAGCAAGGTCTCCTTCTTCGCCAGCAGACTGAGCTTCTCTTTGAAGCGCCTCTAGCTCTTTTTCCACTACCTGGATAATGGGCTTCTCCCTTTGAGCATTCCCGCTTTTTAGATTAGCCTTTGTGATTTTTAACATCTTGCATAACCTGAACTGTCTGGTCCCCTCTACCGGCGAAGCTAGACTAGCCCGGACCACCTCCAGATAACCCTCGCAGAGAGGCCAAGAGTTGTTGAATTTGAAAGTGGATTTGCGGAGATTAGTAGGAGGCGTTATACTCACCAGGAGAGGCGAGTGATCACTGCTATGTGCTGGCAGACCAATAGCTTCCGTACCTGGGAACATGTCAAACCATTCCGGATTGCCAATAGTCCGGTCCAGTTTGCACCAAATACTGTTTACAGCAGCCTGATTATTCCATGTTTTTGTGCAGCTCGAGCTCCTGATGCAAGCCAGACCCGAACCCAGGAGACAATTTTGTGACACAACGGCCACCTTTTTTTATCATGAGAATATAAGGTAGCATTAAAATCCCCTATGAACAGGAGAGGAAGGTTCTTTCCCAGATCCCTACTGACTCGGATCATATCAGCCCAGAGTTTGTACCTTGGTTGCCTGTCATGACTCCCATACACAGCACCTAGAAGAATGTTGAGGCCAGCTACACCACCAGCATTTGTTCGAATTCAAACATAACATAGCCATTCCAGGTCGAAGCATCCCATAATACCCATATACGGGCCATAGAACCAAACATGAGGTTATGCACAGAGGACCACCCCTTAGGGATCCTGTTTGTAATCTCCCGATCTTTGCGCATCTTATATTCGAGAAACACACCCACACTACATTTCAAATTAAAACCGACCTCCCTCCACCTATCTTCTGCATTTACCCCCTAACATATTCCAAGCTAGGATCGACATTACATATATTAAACCGTGGGAGGTACTCCTGCAAACCACGAGCTCACCCAATGAGGTAGGTACATATGAGTCTAACCACTTTGGATTATCCATGGTAAGAGCCCCTTTGTTAGCATCCTCTTCATGGCAGTTTAGTCTCACAGATGCATCGCCTAAGGGTCCAGGGTTGACCACTGTCTTTCTTCTCGTCTTTGCTCCGTTGCTCCCTGAGGGGTCCGATCGTGAAGTGCTTGAGGGTGGAAGCCCCAAGTTGTTCCCATCACTCTCCGTGTTAACAACCAGGTTGGTGTGGACGGACAATGCCTGTTCCTCCTCTATTTCCATTCTGCTCAAATTTGAACTCAGTGCAGATGTAATTCCATCCTCCACCCTGTCTCTTTCCCAGAATACTCATATGCTCTGCCTCCGGTTGGCGAGGGACAAATTTTTCCAGCTCAGTGCAGTCCTCTTCCATATTTTGACAGTTCTGATCCCTCCCATCTACCTGCTTATTTTCCCCATCCTGTTTGTCATTTCCAGGAACACCAGAGGCCCTCTGCTCACTGCAAACACCCTTTGTATGCCTGAAGCAGCCGCACAAGGTGGCACCCATTCATATTCCATTACTTGCTCTATTACCTGCCCATTTGGAAGCTCAATGGGGATCGAGTGAGGAAGAGTCTCCGCCGTAGCCTGTACCTCCACAAACACCCTGGTATAAGAAAGAGAGTCTGATAGTTTGTCGCCTCGTCCACCTTTAAAGGCATCGCGATAGTGCTACACAGTTTTCATTATAGCCGGAGCAGTCCACAACCTGGGATGTAAATTGGGGAGACGGATCCATATCGGGACTGTATTAAGGCGCTCTCTATCAAATTTTGAATCGGCCATCCAATGACGCATAACAATTAGCCGTTGTCCGCGTCCACGTTGTTGGCTCCAAGCACCCACTGCTAGCTCCGTACCAACCCCCTGCTAGCTCCAATGGGAGCCTTCCATGTGGCACGAATAATGGACGATCATGCCCATTGGTATATGAGTCAATTTTTATTCACCCGCCAAAACCTAGACTAGATCTGCTGTTCCACTATTTATGTCTCATATTTTGTTCCCACCCTATTACATGTTGGCCCTAGCCGGTATAAAGAAGACGAAAGGTCCACATGTAATAGAGTATGGACATAATATGAGACATAAATAGCTAGTGGGACAACAAATCTGCTCTCACCAAAATTATGGTGTTGTTCACCCTCCACTAAAAATTTGACAAGTGTCAATTCAGCCAACATTATACAACTTTAGAAGTGGTTTTGTTCACCCACCAAAGTAGTTTTCACCTTTAATTTTGATACGTGTCAAATTTTTAGTGGAGGGTGAACAAACACCATAATTTTGGTGGATGAACAAAAATGGACTCATTGATGTGTGTCCATTTCTTGTGTGTGTGTGTATGTGTGTATATATCTTGTAGCAAAATAATTTTAAAAAAAAATTACTTGTAACGAAAATAGTTT
This sequence comes from Iris macrosiphon, assembly GCA_036927795.1. Taxonomy (NCBI): domain Eukaryota; kingdom Viridiplantae; phylum Streptophyta; class Magnoliopsida; order Asparagales; family Iridaceae; genus Iris; species Iris macrosiphon. The sequence continues at coordinate 155,027,338 of JAYESA010000017.1, read as the reverse complement.
AGAGAAATTACCTGCAGGGATATGTTTTGCCATCTGAGATGGCAAAAAAAAGCATAAATGAATATTTGTGGATTAAAAATAGGGGAGGTCGAATTTTGCCAACTGAGTTGGCAAAAATCAATCGGTTTATTTTTTATGGGTTGTGTCACACCCCAGAACCAGAATACTGGAGAGCGGAGAAAAGACTCAGCCAACCACACCTTGCGAAATACTGAAGCAACCCGCGGTGTATTAAGGTTGTCTAGAGACAAGGGGGTGCATACTACAATCAAGTCTCATAGGGTCAAGAATTTATATTGTCTCAATCATTCAAACAAGTATCAATAACTTATAACATTTCAGAGTAAGTAGTAAGGCGTCCCAAACGTCGTATCAGAATGTTCTAGAGATCTAGCAATACAGAATGATATGTTAGATATACAATCAAAAGTATACATGACAGTGAGTCAGCTGCAGTCTGAATATAATAAAGTCATGTAGAAAACTAGTGTCCAGATGCTTCGGCTAACAAGTGCCGGTTGGTTAAATGCTCAAAAGAAAATAGTTTATAAAAGGCGAACAGTGAAACAAGAAACCCACTCGTGACTCTCAGCAACCATCCTTCGGGTGCGTAACATCAGTGAGGGAGAAGTAAGCTTGATCCTCATGTGCTCGCTCTAAACCTGGCCATGCAAAATATGTCACGCCCCAGTCCCAAAATACATAGGATTAGAAATGCGTAACATGCCAGCTACGCATTCGACCAGACTCTGGTCTGACTCGAATACGTATAAGTTATAATATCATACTCACTATCTACATAAAACAGTAAATATATCTACGTCTCAATCCATAATGAACAGAATACATCAAAAATGAGCTACATGTGCAAAAGTCAGCCGCCTAGTAACACACAAACTCAAATAGACTCGAGAAAAAAATATGAGTCTATAAAAACTAGACTATATTTGTAGATGAATAAAAAATATGAATAAATAAACATATCTCTGGTAGAAATGATATAAGTACCTGGTATCAATGCTCGTATAACAAAGAAACACACATTAGCAACTCCAGACAGGCTCCACAATGATCTATGCTGCAAAACTGGCAAGGGATCAGGTCCTCAGAGGGACGTAACAAAGTACAAGAAACAACATGCCAATGTAATAGTAAAATAATAAATAATGTGTTCAAGGGTATCTATCATAACCAGCTAAGTGAATGCAAGTGAGAACGTACTCGTCCGCTAAACCACTTGGGCCTGTAGATTTACATAGACACAACAGTAACTAGTAGTACTAGTAGCAAGTAGTAGTAGTAGTAGTAGGTGCGTACAGGCCCCGTCACAGTACCTGAAGTACTATAGGGCCCGAAGCGCAAGCATCGATAGCAAGTATTGTGTGGTAGCCTAACGGTACGGTAGGTTCTTTCCAATTCCCATGTATCTCACGTCTCATGTCCATAACACGCAAGATCAATCAGTAACTATGTCGCGAGTCAATGTGTAGATAAACTCATGTCAACTATCTCAAGTCACGGATCCTAAATCCTGACACAGAAGCCGGGAACCTCGAATGTCTCAAGTAAGGCTTCTGTATATACAAGTCGTGTCTAGTGTCCTAAGGTATATCGTACAAGAATTAGCACGAACAAATGAATACGATGACAATGCAATCTAACGATGCCCGACTCCGCGTACGAAAGTCGGCACCCGAATACAATTCGGATGCTAAGTGTCGCAACGGTCCTAGGGTCACAATAACATATATGCAAAGAACTAGAAATATAATATCAAAAGCTAGTAATAGAAATAAGCACATAATACTGTATCAAAGGCAAGGTACACTTGCCTGCAACTCCAAGATGATAATACAAACGAACCTGCTCTCAAATCCACGCTCGTGTTATCCCAAGAGCATAAATATATAATATCATAAAATCAATCACTATAACACGGTTCACTAAGCATGCACAAGAGTACAACTACTCTACGTCATTAATCATTAGATAATTAGAGTCTAAATTAATCAAAGGTACAACTTGCACAATGCCATCAGTTATTTAGAGTCTAAAATAATTAGGGGTTCTAACTAAGTAGGTTGGCTAAGGTTCACTAGTCAAGGACCAAGAAAGTGTGTAAACACCAAGCTTACTAGTCACATAACATCATCAAGTCCTCTAAATGTACAACTTCTCATCTAACAAAATTTGGTTATAACGAATGTTCATGTAGGTACTAGGTGTTCTCACGCTAGATTTCCATATACAACATATCATCAACCTTCGTATTCACTAAGTGTCAAACTATGTTAACCAACCTAGGGTTAGTTTTGTCTATTAAATCATGCACATGAGCGTTAACAATAGGTCAATTTAGGTTCATCGCAAACAATCACATACTCTATTCCTCAATTATATTCATTCATCCAACTATATATAACTCTCTTTATACTACAAAATATCAAGTATACATAGAGAAGTCAAATCTAAATTTATAATAAGATCATGGCATATACCTCATTTCCAACTTGTATTTGTCATGAAACATGTGTGCAAACACTACTACAACTAGTGCACAACCCTAGCATGGCATCTTCTACATTCTAACATAGTGTTTATAAACACTAAAACTAGCTAGCACAAAACATAGGTAAAGTGCACTACTAGTTGCACAATATTTAATCATATCTTAACCAATGATGTACGAGCCTATCGTAACACAACAACACAACCCAACAACCAAATAAGGACATGAGTTGAACTATCATGCCACAACAGCCTGTGTCCCTAATTTCACTCAACATAAGGCACAATACGCAAGCAGAGATACGATATAAGAAATAACATAGCTTCGGTCCATGGATTGTCGTAACATAATGACGCAACCCAACAACCAAACAAGGACATGGGTTGAATCATCATATCATAATAGCCCACTTTCCTAGCTAGACATATAAGATAAGCAAATTAGACGGCCAATCATGTATTATGGCTTGATATGTGATCTCTAGGTTATTCCAGTAATGCAATATATAAGTATCCACAGATTATACCATAATCGAGCAGGGCTGACTGAACCAATGATATACGAGCAAGTATATGTGTAAAATGATGCACCAGTCCCATGCAAGGGCACTGAGCTGATTAGTAACAGTTCCAGGCTTTTTATAGGAAAGATACTGGCTCGATCTTATAATTAAATCAGATACTGCACTCCACTAGTGCAGATGATATACAATATCCGTGGTGGCCAGCCTTTACTCTCAGCTAATTTAGGGTGGTTCATCATGCACGATCTCGAGATACCGTTCCCTCCCAATGCTCTACAAATTAAGTTGCCTAGTTAACCCTAGGTTAATTAGAACCCATACCGTGGTCACATGAACATTCCTTCTTAGATGCCGTACTTTAAGTACGGGCACTCTTGATACGAATCCATATTGTCACTCGAAAGTTAAATCTGGATTCACCTAAGTGAGATACAACAATCAGTACTATCTAACCACGACTAAAGTCACTGTCCAACTACCAGATTCGTGCATAAAAATAATTACATATATCCTGTAGCAAGTGTGTGTGGCATGATGGCTCACCATATATATATCTATCAAGTAGCACTCTCGGTGCGATCAAGTGTATCAGTACAGATACAATAGTTGTCACGTCCCGATTCTCGCAAGGGGCCGATCTTCCTCGCTTGGCATCGTGCGGAACCGATCGTCCTCGCATGGGCGTGATGCCATGCAAGCCTAAGTTGCGCTTGCACAAGGCCAAAGCTTTGAACTAGGGCAAGTAAGCTATTCAAGACGGAAGCATCGACACAATATTGCAGAAAAATAAAGAACACAATGGCATAAGGAAACGATCTCTTTATTGATATTCAAGATGTGTTACAAGCGGCACTTGGCCGAGATTATAATTCACTCAAGTTATCTCTCTCGAATACAATGACATCGTTCCATACATTACATCCCTTTATACAAAAGCATCTCAAAACATTCGATACGACTCAAGGCATCGACACCAAATTTCTAGGTCATGGGGATGAGGCTCGGCTATCGCTTCTATAGACAATCGAGTACTTGTGAACAAGCAAACAGGTGGGAGGTCAGCACTTTGGGAAAACTACTGGTGAGTATAAAAGCAACGATCAGAAGCAATACTCTCTAAAACCAACACTAAGTAAGCATGTGGCAAAATATTATATTACTAGTGATCTTGCTACTTTTTACCTAGGTTCATTTCATGCAGCACAAGAATTAGAGTCAGATTTCTCTCTTTTTGAAAATATATATTTGAAAACAGTTTGCATATTCAATACTTTCAAGCATGCTATAGGGACAGTTCTATCGTGCAGTGCACAACATGTATTGTGAGTCATATTCATTAACTCTAGGAACAAAAGTAGTGATCTAGTAGACTATTCATCTCAGTTCAAGACAAAGTGCATCTAGTGGATTTATTCAATTCAGTTCAATGGACAGTAGCATATTCAAGTTAAAATATACAAGTCTAGGGGCAGTACAAGATAGCAAGCATAATGCAATAATGAGTACATTACTTATTCAGTGATTCTTACCCTTCGCCGAACGGTTATCCCTGCAGCAGACATACAAGTTAGCAACAATTTGTATATATGAATAAGATTATATTCATGTTCGTCCCTGTATAAAACAGTTAGGTATGCAATAAGGCTAACCTAGCATGCGTCCTAACTATATGATGGCCCCCGAGTATGGATCCCCGGGATTAACAATTGGGACGTACAAGCCCTTCTCACTAATGAAGGATTGGCTAATAGATGCTGAGACACATGATTGCTATGCACTAAAATACGCTCAAAATAGCAGCCGAGACTCATGGTTCAATACTTCACTAATAGCCACACCCCCCTAATCGCGAAAATTTTAGGCCTCAGGGTGTTCGATTAGCCTCTCTCAGGCCGAACGGTTCCCAGTACCCCAGGATACCGCTCGAGAGACCCGATACCTTGTGCACAAGTTGTCAGACCAATGCATGAATACAATTCTATCAGATAAAGACTATATGATGTACATGACCATGAACAAGCAAACATTCGATCAAGCGATAGAGCCAGAGCTCTCAATTCTCTTCTATTCAATCAATTCGATAGGTTCGATAGGTTCAATCTTCATTATTTTCAATCGATCGATAGGTTCAATAGCACAAAGTATAAGATATTTAAACAGTTCTATCTTTTGCAGTGCGATCAATGAGACATGTTCAAATAGTTATCTTATTAAAGCAAGCATGGAAGCAGTTCTATCTTTCTCTTTTTAACTAAGGATACGATTCTATTCTATCTTTTAGCATTCGATATGAAGACATGTTCAAGCAGTCATTTACTCTTCTTATTAGCATGGTAATGGTTCGTTCGATAGTGGTGTCAGTGTAACTAGCATGCAATGTTCATTTCTATACTTAGCATGACAATGGTTCTATCTCTTTTAGGCAAGCATAAAGTTCTCTTATTGAGCATGCAGACAATCATTCTTGAAGCATATATAATTCTCTAAGTGAGCACGCAGAGTCAGGTTTTATCAATAGACAAGTATTACAAAAACTAAGATTCATTATTAAGGTGTGCAAGAATCAGAGAATGACGTTCTGCCAACTCACCCAGATCAATCGTCTTGTGTTTCGACCGGAAAACTCTTCGAGAAGGCTTCCGCTCGAGCCAGCAAAGTGGTATCTCTTATACATAGTACCAACGCGGAGTGGGGCACTACAATAGTCAGGGCAGGAACAAGTTCTAGAATCAAGATCATGGACAAGCTATCACGTAACAAGTTATTCAGGATATGACAGTTGATCACATTAATTACCACTTTATTATATCGATAGATGAGGATAAGAGTAGTGCGAGAACCCCTCGAGATCAGATTCGCAATCCTTAAACCAAATAAGGACCGGGATTGTAGATCATCCCCCGAGTTGAAATACGTTTCTTATTTTATCCAACGTATAATAAGATGGCCAAGAAAAAGTATTTTAATTAGCAAGTTAGTACATATAAGCCCACATCTATAAGGCTCATGTCAGGTGCTTAGTCAAATTTAGCACACGGTTACATCTGGGTCATACAAGTCATTTCTAGATTTAACACATATCATCACAATCATTCAATCAAACAAAAATATTAAACCAAGCAAGTGTCCAACGTTTGCAAGAAATATGGTGCCGCATAGGAACAATAGGCGCATAGGCAAGCTGCCGCATGAAGCAGGGTGCCGCATGAGACAGGGTGCCGTATAAGGTCAAGGCCGCATGCGATCGAGGTCGTATGGTTGGCTTGGACGCATGGACAAAGCAAAGTCCACTCTTCAAAAAATGTGCAATGTGACAATCAATAAATGCAAGTCAGAAGAAGTGACATAAAGTGATAGATGTGACTGATGTGACAAGTAATAAAGTGTGTCAGAAGAAAAGACAAAATCATACAAAGTCGTTCCAAGTCGGTGAGAAGTTATGTGTCCAGAAGAAGAGGGACGCATAGCTCCTGGTCGCATGGTCGACGAGGCCGCATGCTACTCTTGGCTGCATAAAATCTTTTGAAACTTAGAGAAAATTTTTTACCTTGTGAAGTTTCATTTGTCCAAGTTCATGCATTTGGTCAAGTGGCGCATGTGCAGATTCAGTCATGCATCCAACAAGGTTGGCTGCATGCTGACTCGAGACGAGAAGTCCAGACCGCATAGTACAGAGTGCCGCATAGCATTCTTTCATCTCCTCCAACAGCAACTTTCGGCCATGGCCAAAAGCTCGAAAACAATATTTTGTTTCTTTCATAGAAATCTCAAATGATGCCAAAATCCAGCAAAGTAAAGTTCTAAACTACTCAAAATCAAGTGCACATCAACATAGAACAACAAGTTTTCGAAAATATAAAGATTTAAAAGATCAAAACCCAAAAAAACTCAAGAACACATGAAAAGTTTTTAAACTAAAAGTCTAGATTTACACTAATCCATCCACCAAAATCAAAAATACCTAGTTTGAAATGTATGGAGAAACACATTATAAACATAATGGAACAATAAAATAGAGAGTTTCTTCATTCCTCTTGCAAGGTGTACTTACCTATGGAGGGAGAGGAAAAACCTAAGAGAGAATGGAAGAAGAATAATGAGAAGAGAGAGAATAAAGTTGGATTATATATTGAGGGTTTGAGGTTTGGGCCACGAGTTCAACTCATGATCAAACCAATCAAACAAAATAAATCAAGAGGCAAGTGAACCAAAGAATGGATCTAGTCTCTCTACAACATATAACTATGCTAGCCAGAAAATTAAATACGTTCCAAATACAAATATCGAAAACGTAGAGTGACATGTTGGTTCAAAAGTTTTGTATCAAGAGAATGGTTTAGTGGTTTTGATGAATGAACCAACCTAAGGTTCAGCTCTCCCGTCTAGTAGTATTCCGCCAACGGAGTTGGTGGTGTATGCACTGATTCTGTCAACTGTGTTGGTGGAATAATAGTTCCGCTTTGCAGCCGTAGATCCATGCTTGGGTTAGAGGGAAACAATATTAATACATTAATGCATGCATGGGAGGAAAACGTTAGTGCATGCTTGGGTTAGAGGGAAAGGGAAACATTAATGCATTAATGCATGGGAGAGGAACGTTAATGCATGCTTGGGTTAGGAGGAACTATTAATGCATTAATGCATGCATGAGTTGGTCTTGTTCGTTCACGTGAAAGGGATGAAAATTGTCAGTGAGGGAAATAAGCTTCCAAGACAGTAGATTGAATTTTAATCCATGACGATAAGATAATGGAATTCTAAAATAGTAGATTTAACTGAGGTTCTTCCGAATAATAGCTTAATTCGAGAAAAGAATGAGAATTCTTTTTTATAGAATGTTTGGTATAGTATTGAAATTATAATACAAATATTACGTTTATATAAATATGTTAGAGATAAACATTATCTTGGAGATGATTGTTAGATATAGCCGTTGGAGAGATATAACTGTTGGAGATGAACGTTAGATATTGTTGTTGGCACATAGACCATTCCATATAGTCGTTGGCACATAACACTTGAACCAATTTATAAAAACTAACCGATCAAAGCCACTCTCTTCAACCAAACCAATAAAAATCAACCCATAAAAATCAACCCATAAAAGCTTGATTTCTGCCAACTAGGCTGGCAAAAATTTAACAACATCAAATTTTCATCAATTGTGTTAGCGAAAATCGACATGTCCATTACTTTTTAATAACATAAATTTATTTACGCTTTTTTCGCCATATGAGATGCAGAACGTATTTCCGTAGGCAATTTTTGTTACACCTAATTTTATTAAAAATTATATCGCTACAACAAAATTTTTTTTATAATATATATATATATATATATATATATATATATATATATATATATATATATATGGTAAAAGGGATATGAGCCATAGTGTTCATATTTCTATATGAGTCATACACATGTGGACCAATAGGAATAGAGTATACTAGTGTACATGGGTGCACATAAAATGTAGGAGTCTATTATTATTGGTCTACATGTGCATGACTCATGTAGGAATATAAATTTGTTTTTTAGTGGGGTTAGTTAGCCACACGACCAGTGTTCTAAAAATCGGATCGGACCGGCCGGTTCAACCGATTGACCCATGAACATGTCACTTTTTCGATCTGATTCGACCTACTAGTATTTCAAAATTCTACTATAAACGAGTATTTTTGTAAAAATCAATGTACATAAAAGATTAAGTTTGGACCACTTAGATTAATCCAGTGGTTGAACCAACCGGTTGAATCAGTTTGATCCGATCCAGTGTCTTGACCGAATCGATTTTCGATCCGATTTTTAAAACAATATACATGACCCATAATGGGTCCCGCCTCCTGACAAAGTCAAAGTACATTAATATCTTCTTCTTCTTGAAATCTATAAAAGGAGGATAGTAGCGGCAGCAGTCCAAATTAAGAGTTAAGCTGCCACCGAGATCCAACACAAGATAAAAGACGAAACTAATCAATCTTCTTCCATGCTCCCTGGTGAGAATTAACCCCTCTCTCTCTCTCTCTCTCTCTCTCTCTCTCTCTCTGGCATGTACAGAAGCTTTTTTTTGTTTTTTTGCCTTCTTCTGTATGGGGGGTTTGAGCAAAAGATGGAGAGAATACTGTGATCAATTTAATTGGATTCTGTTTTTATTCCATATATATATATATATATATATATATATATATATATATATATATATATATATATAATTTTTTTTTTCAATCGTACTTCTAAGATTGATTAACAGGGCTTGTGTAGTCCTTTTATCATCTTTATTAGGTCTTATTTTGTTATAAGCTTCTTAGATTTAGTAAAAATTTATATTTGAATTTTATTGCTGACATGTAAGAATTTCTTGATGTTTGTAGCAAGCATGTATGAATTTCTTGAATTTTGAAGTCTAATAGTTAGTTTCCAAGACCACCAAAATGTTAGAAAAAATTGTTGTTTTCTTATTGAAAAATTTGTGAATAAAAATAAAATAAAATTAGACTGATGTTACCGGCCTCTGGGAAAGTCGTGCACGAAGCACTGCCCTAAGAGTTGATTCGGGATCTGTGTGCAGACGTTCCCGAAGCTCCTAATGGTAAAACCCCCGCACTACCGGTATCTCGTCGCCGCACACGACTCGGAGAGAACGACCAGGACTTAGCTATGCCCAGAGCTTGGAGACGAGCGAAACGACGAAGATTGGACAAAATAGAATGTTGGCAGCAACAGTTTAGAGATGAAATTTCTGATTGTGTTTACAAAGAAAACCAATCAAATATATAATACGCATCCAATATGTAACGGTCTGAATTAATTTTTTTATTAATTCAGTCGTTACACAGAAGGAGAGAATGAACCTGGACACAAAGTATATTAACGGTTCAAAAATAATTAGTAACGGACAAAATTAATTTTCCAACGTTCAGAAAATTAAATGAAAAAATGAAGAGGAGCAAAAAGAATTTTAGGGTCCCAGCCCGAACCCGAAGAGAAAATCGAATCGGCATTCGGCGCCCGCAGATGTGGGCGCTTACCCGCACCCGTTACGCGCGCCGAACCGAACCGAGCCGAGCTGGGCCGGGCGACGGCGGCGGCGCGCGCGTGTGGCCCAAGGGGTTCCCCACACAACAACTTTAAGAAAGCGAAGAAGGGGAACTAATATATGTACACAAGAAGGGGTTGGCCCATCCGATGTGGGACTAAAGAAAAGAAGGAGCTTGAGCTTTTGCTAAAGCAAAGCCAACAATCCTCCCCAAAATGTCAAGTTCCGAAACAGAGATAAGAGTGAAGTAAATAGAGAGAGAGAGAGAGAGCATCTGGGTAGTAAAATACTATGCATAGATGAGATATACTACAGCCTTGAATCTCACGTAGTGACTATTGCCTTAATCTGAAGAAGTGCTTGATGGACTATGCCTTGAATCAGACTTCTTGAACCAGATTTAGAAAAATAGCACACATAGTACGCTAGAGGTCCTTGGTTTATCGGGTGGCGCTTTTAGATGGCCATGCGCACTTTTTCACATTCATGAGAGTTGTCTGGGATCGCCCTGTCCCATAGTCGCCGCCTTCACGACCTCTCATATAGGTAAGTCCTTAATGGTTTGTGATATGAATCAACCCAGCATTACAGCTTGGACCTATTAAGAGTTTAACCTCATCCTAACCATATCACACAGGAACACTGTCACCATAGGGATGGGGAGTTATTGTACACATGTACAGCCGCTTGGGCTTTATTTTAATGAGATTTTAATCTCGAGTCAGTGTTCCATAAAGTCACCTAAGTTCAGCTTGTTTCTACCCATTGAACCGGCTTCTTGGGATCTCCAATCAGACTCGGTTGGGTTGCCACTGCTGGTGACTAACTTATGGGCTTAACCCCATCCCCTCGATGATTCTAGGATCAAAATCCTAGACAGACCCTTCGTCAAGTGATCTGCAAGGTTCTTTTCTGACTTTATATAGTCAAGAACCACATATTTGCCTAGTAGGCTCTTTATTGACTTGAAGCGCAGCTGCAGGTGCCTGTTCATCTTAGCATTCACAGAATCATGTTTTAGTAGTTCAATAACAGATTTATTATCACAATTTATAGAAATTGCAGGAACATGACTAAGAGAAACAGGTATATGCATAATAAGATTTTTAAGCCATTCAGCTTCTGTGCAAGTTGTATCTAAAGCTATCATTTCAGAGTCCATTGTACTCCTAGCTATGATAGTTTGCTTACAAGAGCTCCAGGAGATCGCAGCTCCTCCTAGAGTAAATACATATCCAGTAGTAGATTTTATATCATGTGAGTCGGTTACCCAGTTTGCATCTGAATAACCTTCTATGATATCAGGGTGCCTAGTAAAATGAAGTTTGTAATCTATGGTGCCCTCTAAATACCCTATCCAAGGCAGTCCAATGTGACTGATTTGGGTTACTGGTATATCTACTTAGTCTCCCAATAGCAAATGCAATGTCAGGTCTTGTCCTGTTTGTTATATACATAAGGGAGCCTATCATCTGTGAATATTTATGTTGTTCCAAAGGTGATCCTTCATTCTTTTTTAGTATAATACTGCTATCATAAGAATTTTTAGTATGGACATGTTTCTTATCAAATAACTCAAACCTTTTTAGCATTTTTTCAATTGAATGTGCTAAAGATAAAGTATAACCCTCTTTGCTTTTGGTCACTTGCATTCCTAAGATTAAGTTGGCTTCTCCTAGGTCTTTCATATCAAACTGGCTAGATAAATAGTTCTTTGTAATATTTATCAATTCCAGTGATGAACCTAGGATAAGGATGTCATCTACATACAAGCATAAAATGACACAACTTTTACATGTACCTTTAGAGTATATACATTTGTCATACTCATTTGACAAGAAATCATATTCACAAATTATTTTGTCAAATTTATTGTGCCATTGTTTGGGAGCTTGTTTCAAGCCATAGAGGGATTTTAATAGTCTGCAGACTTTCTTTTCTTGACCTTTAGCAATGAAACCTTCAGGTTGGTCCATATAAAGTTCTTCCTCTAGATCTCCATTCAAAAATGCTGTCTTTACATCCATTTGATGGATTAGCATATCATGAATGGATGCTAAGGCCAATAGAGTTCTAATGGATATGATCCTAGCTACAGGAGAGTAGGTATCAAAATAATCTAACCCTTTCTTCTGGGTAAAACCCTTAGCAACTAATCTAGCTTTGTATTTCTCTATAGTACCATCGGCTCTGAGTTTCTTCTTGAAAATTCACTTACAACCTATTGGTTTATTGCCTAAAGGTAGATCTGTTAGAAACCAAGTGTTATTCTCCATGATGGAGTTGTATTCACTGTTGATGGCTTCTTTCCAGAAGGGAGCATCAGGAGACGACATTGCTTCTTCATAATTCGAGGGATCACCCTCTATCAAAAAGGTGAAGAATCCTTCTCCTAAATTTTTTTCAATCCTATTCCTTTTACTCCGTCTAGGTTCTAAGTCTTGTTCAGATTGTGAACTAGGTATTTGGACATGAGAACTAGTAGAGGGTATGGAGGAAGAGATTGAACTTCTATCCTTAAAAGGAAATATATTTTCAAAGTAAACTGCATCTCTTGCTTCTATAATGGTATTGTTAGAGATTTTATTTACTTCTGCGTGAGTCACTAGAAATCTATTGGCATAGCTGTCTAAGACATATCCTATGAAAACAGTGTCTACAGTCTTGGGACCAATCTTTCTCTTTTTAGGTTCGGAAATTCCGACTTTAGCAAGGCATCCCCAAACTCTAAGGTAATTAATCCTATGAGCTCTACCTTTCCACAGCTCATAGGGAGTCTTATCTTTTGTCTTACTAGGAATCCTATTAAGAATGTAACAGGCAGTTAAAAGGGCTTCTCCCCACAAGTTATCAGGAGCACCAGAGCTGAGAAGCATGACATTCACCATATCTAACAGAGTGCGGTTCTTGCGTTCAGCAACTCCGTTAGACTGAGGTGAATATGGAGCAGTTACCTCATGAATTATTCCATGTTCTTCACAGAAGTTAATCATTTCGTTTGAGGTATATTCTCCACCACGATCAGATCTAAGGATCTTAATCTTCTTTTCTAATTGATTCTCAGCTTCAGATTTGTAGACCTTAAATTTATCTAGAACTTCATCTTTGGTTTTGAGAAGGTAGATATAACAATACTTTGAATAATCATCTATAAACGTAACAAAGTATTTTCTACCGCCTCTGGTCAAAATCCTATTTGAGTCACATACATCACTATGGATAAGTTCTAGAAGGTCAGAATTTCTTTCTACAGATTTGAATGGTAATTTAGTGTGTTTGGCTTGAACACAAATCTCACATTTGTGTTTGTCATCTATTGGAGTCTTGGGAATAAGATCTAAAGTCATCATTCTTTTAATAGAACCTAGGTTCACATGACCTAGTCTGCAATGCCAAACATGTGAAGATTCTATATTAGAGACAATGAGAGAACAATAAAAAAATTTATTCATTGTGCTTAAAATGAAAAGACCGTCTTTTACAAAGCCTTTTCCTATAAAGGAGTCATACTTAGAAAATACTACTTTATTTGCCTCCATTACAATTTTGTATCCTGAGGCTACAAGAAGGGATCCACTAACTAGGTTTCTCCTGACAGACAACACATGAAGAACATCATGAAGAGTTGAGATTTTTCCTGATGTCATCTTCAGGTCAACTTTTTCTCTTCCAATAATTTGTGCCGTTGAGCCATCTCCTAGGGTCACACCTCCTCCACTTGATTCCTGATAGTTTGAAAAACATGAGCGATCAAACGAAACGTGAACATTAGCTCCAGAATCCAACCACCAATCATTAGAATGGTAAGAGAGGTTAATAAGGGGTTGAAAGCTTACAGACCTGAAGTAACTCGAAGAACCTTTGTGAAGCATGTTCGCTTCTGGTCTAACTGAGCCCTTTCCTTTGTAGGAGGTCTGGACAGCTTCCTTCTTCCTATGGTAGCAGTTGGTGGCCATATGGTTTGTTTTACCACACACAAAACAAAATCTCTTTTGATCCTGAGTCTGACTGAAGTTTCTAGGTTTTTGGATTTGGTGATGATGGTTTTGGTGGTTAGGCTGAAAGTTTTTCTTCTTCTTGAAGAAATTCTTTTTGGATTTATAAGAAAAATTAGATTTGGATTTTCCTTGGCCTTCTACAAGGTTTACCTTAGCTTTAGATTCAGTCTTAGGCTTAGACCTCAATCTAATTTGTTCTTCGGTTCTAATTTTCTTTAGGACTTGATTGTAGGTAAGATTTCCTTGTGTATGGATAAGTTCCTTAGAAATATCAGACCAAGAGGGAGGTAGCTTGTCTATTAGGCATGCTATTTTATGCTCATTGGAGAAAGATGTGCCTTTGGCTTGAATATGCCTAAGGTATTCTTGGAATTCATGGAGTTGGTTATTCATTGACTTGTTATCTACCATGAAATACCTATTAAAGGTTGAAGAATTTAACCTTTCTATTTCGGCATCATCACAGCCGTATTCATCTTCCAAGGCTTTCCAAAGTTCTTTAGCGCTCTTGTATTCAAAAAATATATCATACAAGGATTCAGATAATGCGCTTAGAATTCTATAAAAGCAGTGGAAGTCTATCTCTTTAGGGGTTTTTAGTTTCGAGGAGGTGGACACTCCTATGTCAGACTCAGTATCATCAGAATCATTTGTGATGGGTGTGGACCCATCAATGGCAGAAATAAGTCCTAAGGTCGTGAGCCAAAATTTTATTTGGCTCTGCCATCTTTTAAAGTATGAGCCATCAAACTTAACAGGTTTTGCAGTAGAGGATTCCTCCTTACCAGTTATGATTGCAGTCTGAAAAATATAAATTTATTTAATAACAATGTCTAAGATAATAGTTTAGGTGGTCTTTGCTAATCAATCTTAAAATCTTTAGTTTTTCAAGTGTTGATCAACTCAGGTTAGCTGTAGGGGCCGGTTCCCAGCTAGCGGCGGTCCGAAGACTCTTAAGTACCGTGTCGCTTAGGGCTATTTACACCCGGTTGACAGAAGGACCCTTTCGGCTTGTGCCCGAGTTTGTCTCTACTTTGAAACATTAGATTTGAAGATTTTATTTGCAATTTCCTTTTTACTAAACTATTTTCTTTTGGTCCTAGATTGCTTTCAAAATACTAAGTGATTAAAAATGAAACAAATTGTATGTTACAATTGAAAGGAATTTTGTGATCAAAAATTGCAATTGACAAAATTATCAAATGTGCTAACAATTTTTAAAACACTTTAAGCAAATTTGCAATTTGACAGTATAGTAAGCAACTTGATAAGTAAACAAATAATCAGAAATTTGCTATGGTAAATATTAAGCAAATTGAAATTTCTAGAAGTTTTCTAGCAATTGTATATTAACAATATTTCTTTAGCAATTGAAATATTAATCAGAATTTTTTTTCTTCTTCTTCTAGCAATTAAAATATTAAGCAATTGAAACAAATAATCAGAAGTTTTATAGCAAGATTTAGATGAACAATTCTAACATACGACTCAACTCTTAGATTGTTAGAAAAAAATATCGTTTTCTTATTGAAAAATTTGTGAATAAAATAAAATAAAATTAGACTGATGTTACCGGCCTCTGGAGAAGTCGTGCAGGAAGCACTGCCCTAAGAGTTGATTCGGGATCTGTGTGCAGACGTTTCCGAAGCTCCTAGTGGTAAAACCCCCGCACTACCGGTATTTCGTCGTCGCACACGACTCGGAGAGAACGACCAGGACTTAGCTATGCCCAGAGCTTGGAGACGAGCGAAACGACGAAGATTGGACAGAATAGAATGTTGGCAGCAACAGTTTAGAGATGAAATTTCTGATTGTGTTTACAAAGAAAACCAGTCAAATATATAATTACTCATCCAATATGTAACGGTCTGAATTAAATTTTTTATTAATTCAGCCGTTACACAGGAGAAGGAGAGAATGAACCTGGACACAAAGTATATTAACGGTTCAAAAACAATTAGTAACGGACAAAATAATTTTCCAACGTTCAGAAAATTAAATGAAAAATAAAGAGGAGCAAAAAAAATTTTAGGGTCCCAGCCCGAAGAGGAAATCGAATCGGCATTCGGCGCCCGCAGATGTGGAATCGTACCCGCACCCGTTACGCGCGCCGAACCGAACCGAGCTTAGCCGGGCCGGAAGACGGCAGCGGCGCGCGCGTGTGGCCCAAGGGGTTCCCCACACAACAACTTTAAGAAAGCAAAGAAGGGGAACTAATATATGTACACAAGAAGCGGTTGGCCCATCCGATGTGGGACTAAAGAAAAGAAGGAGCTTGAGCTTTTGCTAAAGCAAAGCCAACACAAAAGAGTGGTCTAGTAGTAACACTAATAAAGGAGGAAAAAAAATGGACATGGATTTGAATTCGAGCTCGAATAATAATTAAGTGCTAGGAGCCCATGACAGGGACAATGACCAATGACTTGTCTTATCTCAAAAAAGTTAAATAAAAATAGTTAGTTCCCAAGAATGACTCCTTATAGACAAACATATAGAATTATGTCGATACGTTGGACTACAAGGTCTGGAAAAAGCTTGTATAAATCAATCACAAATGAAACATATTTTAGGTAACTTAGCATACATAATTCGGTCAGTTTTGATTTTTACATGATTGTATATATAATTATTTATGGTTGCCAATCTTCCATTAATATAATTGTTTATTAGAGGGAATACTGAAAGGTAGATATAAATATGATAAGTATTGATTTTTATGTTCTTAAAGCAAATTATTTCTAATGAGAATTCTTGTCAACTAGTTAAAGTTACATAAACAGTAGTGTGAACCAAGCCTAGTTAAAGAGTGTGGCATGCTGTCTTTAGACCAGATGTTCATAGCAAAGACAAAATGCTAATGATAATGTACTAGGCGGAGCCAAAGGATATTGAAACAATTAGAGTACATATGAATCCGAGTCGAAAGATATTTTCAGTACAAGGAAGAACATAGTCGCATCCATTTTTGGATTGTATATACTTCTGGTCAATAATATGATAATGAGTTATTTATGTTAATCCCGAGGCTTAATCAAAGATAGAAAAATCAAAAGTTGAAGTCAAGATCAAGAGTTCACACAAAAGTTTCCTCACCGATATACCTCGATCCAACGAACAACTATATAACAATATTATGATTACAACTTGTTGTTACAAAAATAATAATCAGAAAACTATCTCTGTTCTTCCTTGCAATCGCAGTTGCAGACGGACAAAACAAATTACAAGAAGAGAAGAGGAAGGAGAAGAATGATCTCTGCTTGCTGGGGTGATGAAAATCATCGTTGCTCAAAGCAATATTCGCTCCACACGATCTGCTCCCAGGAACCAGCAATTTCATGCAGAACTTCTGGAACGCTCGCTGTCACATCTTTCCTGGACTCGCACGAACACTCTGGACTTTAATGGAGGCAGCAGCAGAACATCTTTTCGTCTTCCTATTTTCGAAGTAAGTTCTCAAAGGGGCTACGAAGAGAGTATTTATAGAGAGATGGCGGAAACCCTAGCCGCCAAACAGTTACGAAAAGATAGGAACGGTTTAAATTTAAATTCCACAAAAAACGGATCTGAATAACTAATCATATATTTCCATAACCGTCAAATCCCGCAATTAGTGGGATCATGCGACCACGCGACCACAACTTATGCGCCTATGCGTAGTAGCGCAATAGCGCATAGCCGCGCATGGTCGCGCAACGCACGTGCATGCGCCCACTCAGCACCCGCTCATGCGTCCGTGCATGCACCCGCGCATGCAACTTGTGCATGCAACTCGCGCATAAAACCAACGCATGAGCGCATCAAATTCGCACAAGCGTCATGTGCCGATGCTTACGTGCTAAGTGCAAAGTGCACCAATAAAGTGCTACTTTGCGCCCTTGAGCCCGAGTTCGAGTCCGAGTCCGAGCCTAAGCCCGAGCCCGTGTCCAAGTCTGAGTCGCTTTGGGGCTTAGCTCCTAAGAAAATATTTCCATGAGAGTGACAAAAAGCATAAATGCTTTCTTTGAGGAGTTAATCCTTTTTTCTCCTATGAAAATACCCCCACATGACACCCATGTGCCCCACCACACCCCATGTGCACACCTCGACTTATACAAAGTATTATATTGAGATACTCACTTGGTGGTGTAGCCAATGTGGGACTATTCTCACTAGTCCAAAGGAAACAACATCAACAATCCCCCACATTTCTTAATATATATGGGTTGAGCGTTCCCACATTGACTGCCTATCATGCATTAGGATAGATGCTACTTCGACTTGAATCTTTCCGCATTGGTCGAATAACAGTATGATACAAAAATGAACTAAGCCTTGAATTATGCACCATAGCTGCAATTCTTTCCACTCACACAATGACATCAGCTGTGTTTCTGGTTGCACATTAAAGGCCATGTGCACGTCTGGTTTCGGTGTGTGTATATTGGGCGTCTACAAGCTTACCCTCAAGAGACGGCCTATATCTCTTTCTATACACTCTAGACGAGTTCTTTTAAAGAGTCCTTGGCATGAAGCATTGCGCTTCCTTGCGGTACTACTCCGCTATGACATGACCCAAAGCCGAGGCTACACCTCATCGTGGTGTCATGCCACTGTAGCATGAGGTCCCAATCTCTTTGTAGTGCCATACTACCCAGCATGTTGCGCTTTCTTGCGGTGTTACGTCGCTGTGACATGGCTCGCGTAGCCGAGGCTTTACATCTTTTACCTCTTGGTGGTGTTACACCACTGTAATATGAGGTCACCGGCCTCTTTGTAGTGTTGCTTACTGTCACGTCCCAGAACCAGAATACTGGAAAGCAGGAGTAGACAAAGCCAGCTACGTATACCAGAGTACTCTATACCCTGAGATACGGTCACGACTGTCTTGACATATGAGGGTTTACTCTACAATCCAATAGTCATTTCTGGGTCAAGAGTCATAGTTGCCTCAATCTCAAGCAGGCAACAAGTTACAAGATGTATGATCACCAAATATATAATAATAAGGCGTTCCAAATTATACATACACAGATGATCATGAAGCTAGTTACAAAATGAAGAACTAGCAAGGGTACAATATTACATGATCAGTTCTACCTATAGTCTAGAATATGCTTTACATGTGGGTCCGCAGACTAGAATGTCAATTACCAAAATACGAGCTAAACACGTGCTCGGTGGCTAAATGCCTCAAAAGTATAAGTACAAGATCAAGATCAAGTGGGTGATGAAGAAGAAACCCACTCATGTCCTCTGGTGCTCCTGGTGTTCACCATCTTGAGGCGGGAAGTACGGGATATCCTGTTGTGTTGCTCCAAAATCTTGCTATACAAAACCAGTGGAGTCAGACCCAAAAACAGCAAGTACCACAAGGGAGCCAACTTAGGAACTAAAATCGGCATGAAGACGAATCATTAGGAAAATAGCACAAGAAAATAGCTAAACGCCTCAAAAGTATAAGTACAAGATCAAGATCAAGTGGGTGATGAAGAAGAAACCCACTCATGTCCTCTGGTGCTCCTGGTGTTCACCATCTTGAGGCGGGAAATACAGAATATCCTGTTGTGTTACTCCAAAATCTTGCTATACAAAACCAGTGGAGTCAGACCCCAAAACAGCAAGTACCACAAGGGAGCCAACTTAGAAACTAAAATCGGTATGAAGACAAATCATTAGGAAAATAGCGCAAGAAAATAACTAAATGTCTCAAAAGTATAAGTACAAGATCAAGATCAAGTGGGTGATGAAGAAGAAACCCACTCATGTCTTCGGGTGCTCCTGGTGTTCACCATCTTGAGGCAGGAAATACGGGATATCCTGTTGTGTTGCTCCAAAATCTGGCTATACAAAACCAGTAGAGTCAGACCCCAAAACAACAAGTACCACAAGGGAGCCAACTTAGGAACTAAAACGAGCATAAAGACAAATTATTAGGAAAATAGCACAAGGAACAGTTAAATAAATGCAACAGGTAAAATAAAGTTAAATAGTTCTGGAGTATTTAAATAAGGATATCTGAAATCAGTACTCGGGTTACAGTTTTCGGATCAGTTGTTTAAATAAATCAAGACAGGAGTAGACTACTGGAAATCAAGCAATCACGGCCAATCATGCCCTACGGCTTGCTATCATTAACTAACTGGGATTATCACAGTCATAGTAACTAACACATGCAGTTTAAGATTCCTTACAGCCACACGCCCTGCAGACTATCCGGGTTATCCAGACGTAAGGATACATAGAATAGATTATATCAGGTATAGTAATTTACAGGTAAATGCAACTCAACGGCGTATTGGAAGTGTGCCCCTCACGACGGAGATCTCCAAATCCATCAGGTGTCGTTGGGATACCGGAATTGCATGTAGCCAAAAAATCTCTCTAGATGCTTCTAATTTATTATCTAGTTGTTATCCTGGGCAAGTTTATCAAGAACTGCTGACCGTGGTGCTCAGGAATTTGCCTTAGACATGATGCAGGACAGGACAATAGCTTGACGAATATATTTAGAACAAGAGCAAGCAAATCAACCACGAAAATTTATCTTATCAGTTCAAACATTTCAGTTCAGAAAATTCTAGCATGTTCGGATAACAGTGTCAATACAATCCATGTTCAATTCTAGTATGTCAGGAGTGCGCTTCATCGAGCCACTATCAGGAATATCAGTACAGGTCAGGTGTCGGGAGTTCAAAATTGACAGTCAATACAATCCATTTTCAGAGAATTTCAGGTTCTGGCAGGTTGTCATTATCGGGTTATAAGCAATTAAGAGAAAACTTGCATTTCATAGTAATTAAACAGAATAGGCTAAACAATGGAAACAGTTAAAACCATAATAGAACAAATCATAAGAAGTTAAACTACTACAAGTATCATGGGCGCATAGGGTAAGCTGGTCTCATGCAATAGCTGGGTGCATGGAAGACGGGACGCATGGATCATGGCAAAGTCCACTCCTCGGGACAAGATGAGTGACAGACAATAAATGCAAAGTCAGGGAAGTGACTGATGTGACCAGCCGTGTCAGGGAAGTGACTGATTGGATCTGCCAATTAAGTGAGTCAGAAGGAAAAGACAAAATCATGGAAAGTCGGTGTCAAGGCAGTGCAGATACACGCGCCTACAAAAAATGGTACACATACATCCGTGCCACATACACACGTTGTCGCATACACACTTTTGCCGCATGAAATCTTTTGAACTCAGAAAATTTTCATTCGTTCAAGTTCCATGCATTTGGTCAAGGGACGCATGGGCAAATTCAGTCATGCGTCCAACAAGATGGCTGCATGCTGACTTGGAGCGAGAAGTCCAGGCCACATGCCAAGCGTGCCGCATAGAACTCCTTCGTCCCATAACAGCAAGTTTCAGTTCTGAAAAATTTTCAAGTCTGAAAACTTGTTTCCTTCATGTAATCTTCATTTCAAGTCCGAATCAAGCAAGGTAAAGTTCAAAACCGCATGAAATCAAGTGCTCCTCAACATGGAACAACTAGTTTTTGAAAACATCAAGTTTTACTAGATCAAAACCAAGTAAACTCATAGAAACTCCAAACTTGAAACTTAGATTTACTCCAACCAAGACATCAAAACTGAAAATACCAAGAATAAAACATGAAGAGCAGTTCATAGAGAACAATATAGAGCAATAAAATGCAAGAAAACGAAATAAATTCAATATAGCAAGTTCTTCCTCATTGGCAAGATGTACTTGCCTAAACCCACTACTAAGCTACTATCAAAGGAAAATGGGAGGCCGGCCTCGGATTGCTCTCAGCTAGGGAGAGGAGAGGGGGAAGAAGAAGAAGAAAAAGAAGAAAGAGAAGGAAAGGGAAAAAATGAAGAGGAGGGAAAAAGGAAAGGCTATATATCAAAGGGTGACTAGCATTATACACAATCTAGAAATTATATGAAAGCAGCTAGAAAAATTTATAAATTACACGGAAAGCAATATATAGCTATAACACATACACCAGATAAAATACAATAATACTAAAATAGTGAGACGGGTCTCACACTTACCACTCTTCATTCTACAATATTAGGCTACCTGCCTATGTACAGTGCTACGCCGCTGTGACATGACTCGCAAAGCCGAGGCATTACCCTATCGAGGAACCTCATTGTAGTGTCACACCACTGTAGCATGGAGTCCTTACGATCCTTTGTTGTGTTGCGCTACCGTGCTTCCTGTAAAGCACACAAGACATTCAAAATGTCTGAGAACTCATTAAGACGTATAAGTCATCCTCCCACGGGACTTGTTCTACACAAAGAACAAATAATAGACAATAGTGGTTCTGGATCCGTAACCCCTCAATGTCTTAAAGGACTACCCACTGTTCCTATATTCTTTCAGTCAATGATCATTCTTTGAACCAAAACCTAGATGCCTAGTAGATTTCTCTTTGAACTAATAGTATAAAACCTTATGGTAGAATTACAAAGACACGATATCAAAATGTCTTCAAGCCTATTTTGATTGCTGTGTCCTCGACCAGCTGGCGCGTGAGACCTTTGTTGAATGGATCCGCCAGATTCTCCTGGCTCCGAACATCAATTACGTTAATGACTCCAGTCTTTATCAGATCATTTAATGTCCTGCGCCTCATCCGCACCGTCCTCTTCTTACCATTGAAGAGGCTATTTGATGCTACCGCTGTAGTCGCCTGGTTGTTGCAGTAAATCGATACCGTCGGAATCTGCGTACCAACCAATGTACGATCATACATGAGCTTCTGAAGCCATTCTTCTTTATTTGCTGCAGTCGCCAGTGCATAGAACTCAGATTCCATCGAGGAATGAGAGAGCATTGTCTGCTTCTTCGACTTTCACGATATAGCAGCTCCACCCATGGAGAAGATGTATGCTCCTGTGGACCTTTCGCTCTCTACTTTTGAACACCAGTTTGCATTACTGAAGCCTTTCACTACTGTCGGATACCTGCTGTAGTGCAGTGCATACTTCTGAGTTCTCTTGAGATATTTTATATCTTTTCACAGCTTTCCAGTACTCCATACCTGGGTTGCTCATGAACTGACACAACATTCCCACGGCGAAAGCTATATCAGGTCTTGTGGCAGTCGTTGCATACATCAAACTCCCGATGACGCTTGAGTACTCCAGCTGCCTGACACTTTTTTTTGGATTTGGCTTTAGCTTCTTGTCACACCTGTACGGAGTATTGATCCCTGGAATATCCTGATATCCATAGCGTGTGAGCATCTTCTCAATATAATGAGACTGTGACAACGCCACTCCAATGTCCGTCCGGATGATCTTTATCCCCAGGATAACATAAGCTTTTCCTAAGTCCTTCATACTGAGCTTGGATGGGAGGAACTTCTTTGTCTCAGTGACACGTGCTAGATCCGTACCTAGGGTCAACATGTCGTCCACGTATAGACAAGTGATGACTCATCTCCCGTCAGCGAACTTTGTGTAAACACACTTGTCCGTCTTACTGACCATATAGCCGTTTGATCTTATGACATTATCAAACTTCTCATGCCACATCTTGGGAGCTTGCTTCAGACCATATAACGATTTCACCAACTTGCAGACTTTGTCTTCAAGTCATTTGACGACAAATTCTTCTGGTTGTTGCATGTAAATCTCTTCGGTCAACTCTCCATTCAGGAATGCTATTTTAACATCCATCTGATAAATAACTAGCTTGTGAATTACACTAAGAACAATCAACATCCTGATGTTCGTCATCCGCGCTACTAGAGCATATGTGTCAAAGTAGTCGATCCTCTGCTTCTGAGAAAATCCCTTGGCAACTAACCTTGCCTTGAACTTGTCTACAGTTCCATCGGCCTTCATCTTTTTCTTGAAGATCCACTTGCATCCGATTGGTTTAGCTCCTTCAAGCAGATCGACCAACACCCAAGTGTTGTTGGAGGTTATTGAATAATACTCATCATTGATAGCTTCCCTCCAGAAGACAACGTCTCTGGTCTTCATTGCCTCATCGTAGGTAAGTAAATATGCTTTTATATGATAGGTGAGAAAATCATCTCCGAAGTCCTTCTGTCTCCTCGCTCGCTTAGACACCGGTTCTACAAGTTCTGGTTCGATCGTTGTTTCTGGAATGACTTCTTATTGGACTATATCTTTATTGGAAGCGTTAGCCTCCTGTGCACCCACACTATTCTCCGGAATTTCTGTAACCCAGGAAGATGGTCTTTGTAGTCCTCGTACCCAGCTTTTAAATCTTCACGCCCGGAAGCTTCACATACACCAGGTACCCCCACACTCGAATGATATTCAAGTTGGGTCTGACCAGCAGTCAACAAGATTGAGTTCATCATCTCTGTCAACGTTCTGTTCTTCCTTTCAGCTACTCTATTTGATTGAGAAGAATACGGAGCAGTCGTCTCATTGACTATTCCATGTTCTTTGCAGAACGATGCGAATTCAATAGACATATACTCTTCGTCTCGATCACTTCTGTGTCTCTTGAGTTGTCCAGTTTGACGTTCAGCCTCGGCCTTGAACTCCTTGAACTTCTCGAATGTTTTGTCTTTTGACTTGAGCAGATAGACGAACGCATACTTCGAGTAGTCTTCGACGAATGTAATAAAATACTTCATCTTGGTCTTTGTGGAGAACTGTTTGAAGTCACAGATATCTGAGTGCACCAACTCAAGAAGATATGTGCTTCGGTTAACCCGTTTGAATAGTTTTCTTGTGATCTTTGTCTGCGCACATACCTCACACTTCTCCACCTCCTTACCCCTACATTTGGAGATAAGCCCTAGACTAGACATCTTGTTTATTCTTTTACAATGAACATGTCCTAGTCTATTATGTCATAACTCAAGAGAGTAACCAGAAGAAGAGACTGCATTATTCTTATTTGTAGAAGTTACAAGCTGAAGTTTGAATATCCCTTCATTACAAAAGGCTTTTCCGAAGTATGTTCCTTTGTGCGACATCACCATCTCTCCAGCATAGATGTCCATCCTTAAGCCTGTGTTGCAGAGTAGACTTTCCGAGACCAGGTTCTTGACTATTACTGGTACGTGCTTCATATCCTGAAGCGTCAGTGACTTTTTCGAAGTCAAATTCAGTAACACCGTTCTGGTCCCAAGTACTTCAGCTTGTGCCTGGTTTGCCACCATGACCTTCTCAGATGTAGACTTGTAGGTGATAAAAAACTCCTTCGAGCAAATATGGCTGGATGCGCCAGTGTCCACCCACCAGTCAGTGTCAACACCAGTCGTCACAACCTGTGCAATCATAGCAACCTTGTTAGGCTCACCTTGCTCTGTTTGTTTGGGCTTTGATCTGCAGTCTCTCCGCTAGCGGCCCTTCTTGCCACAGCTAAAGCAAGTCACGTCTGACCTGGACTTAGGCTTCGGTTTGAACGAAGCTGACTTCACCTTTAGATGGTTGAAGTCATTTTTCTTGTTGTGAGAAGCCTTCTATTTTTTCTTGGAATCAGTAGCATGCACCAAGTTGGCCTTTGCCAACTGCTTGGACAACGTGTCCACTTTATTTTGATCCCTCAACTCATCTTCAACATGGATGTTGTGCAATAGTTTATTAAGGCTAACTTGCATCTTCTTCCGGTGCATGTCCGAGATAAAGTTGCTCCATCCAGTCGGGAGCTTGGCAATAATACCTCCTACGACGAGAGCGTCGCCCATGGGCATACCATCATCCTCAAGTTTTTGACAAAGCTTGAGAAATTTCTTGACTTGAGACAACATCGTCTTGTCGTCCTCAAATCGCATATTCCAGTCCTTTTTTATCACATGGATCTTGTTGCGGTTCCCGTCCGCTTTGTAATGCTTTTCTAGAGACTCCTAGACGACCTTAGCATGGTCTGTCGTGTTGTATAACTCGACTAGAGTATCCTCCATGGAGTTCAGAATCAGCAGCTTGCAGAGGCTGTTGTCTCTCCTCTACTTGTTCTTCTTAGCAGTTTCATTAGCAATCGCCAGAACAATAACATCATCACCCTATGGAACAACAGGTTCCCGATCTGTCAAAACGTAGTCCACCTCTACGAGTTGAAGATTAAGGGTGACATTTCTCTTCCAGGCGTTATAATGATCCCCGTCAAACTTCTCAAGTTTGTTAAAACTTATGTCAAAATTTTTTGCACGGTTGTTCTCCATCTTACTCAGTTCTTGCTTTGAGATTGTTAATCCCGAGGCTTAATCAAAGATGAAAGAGTCAAAAATTGAAGTCGAGATCAGGAGTTCACACAAATTTTTTTCACTGATATACCTCGATCAAACGAACAACTATATAACAATATTCTGATTACAACTTGCTGCTACAAAAACAATAATCAGAAAACTATCTTTGTTCTTCCTTGCAATCGCAGTTGCAGACGGACAGAACATATTACAAGTAGAGAAGAGGAAGGAGAAGAATGATCTCTACTTGCTGGGGTGATGAAGATCACCGTTGCTCAAAGTAAGATTCTCCCACACGATCTGTTCCCAGGAACCAGCAAGTTTACGTAGAACTTCTGGAACGCTCGCTGTCACATCTTTCCTGGACTCGCACGAACACTCTGGACTTTAATGGCGGCAGTAGCAGAACCTCTCTTCGTCTCCCTATTTTCGAAGTAAATTCTCAAAGGGGTTATGAAGAGAGTATTTATAAAGAGATGACGAAAACTCTAGCCGCCAAACAGTTACAAAAAGATAAGAACGGTTTAAATTCAAATTCCACAAAAAACGGATCTGAATAACAGATCATATATTTCCATAACCGCAAAATCCTGCAATTGGTGGGATCATGCGCCCACGACTATGCGTCCATGCGCACAGTAGCATAGTCGCGCATGGCCGCGCAACGCCCGCGCATGCGCCCGCGTAGCCCCCTCTCAGCACCCGCTTATGCGCCCGCTCAGCACCCGCACATGCACTCGCGCATAAAACGAGCGCATCAAATGCACACAAGCACCATGCGCCGATGCTTACGTGCTAAGTGGGCCAACAAAGCGCCACTTTGTGCCCTTGAGCTTGAGCCTGAGCCCGAGTCGGACTTAGCTCCTAAGAAAATATTTCCAAGAGAGTGACAAAAAGCATAAATGCTTTCTTTGAGGAGTTAATACTTTTTCCTCCTATGAAAACACCCCTACATGACACCCATGTGCCCCACCACACCCCATGTGCACACCTCAACTCATACGAAGTATTATATTGAGATACTTACTTGGTGGTGTAGCCAATGTGGGACTATTCTCACTAGTCCAAAGGAAACAACACCAACAATTTATTGCTTTGAATATTGAAGAGTCAAATAGTGTAGTTATCTGTGCTTCAGTTAAAGTTTGTAATATCTTTCAACTATACAAGATGATGTTGTGTGAGTGATTCTGATTTGTCCTTGATAGGCAGATGGTCATAGCAAAGAGAGAAGATGATGTGGTAAGAGAAAGGCCAGACGCGCATCAAAGAGACATGATGATGTAGTAAGAGACATGTAGGCCATGAATCAGTGTCTTAGGCAAAATTTCTGTGTTTGGATCCCAAATGAAAGGAGAAAATAGTGCCAAAGGAAAGGAAAATATGACGGAAATGGTTCCCTCACCCACCCCAAGGAATCACTTTCCCCCTCAATTTCCTGCATTTATTACAAAAATTTAGGACTAAATTATTTCTGTTCAAAGATGTATTATTACTATACTCCTAGTATTTCCAAACACTGGAAAGAAAAATTGATGGGAATTGCATATGCCCATAGCAAATAATTGATTTTTTTTCCTTTGCTTTCCACAAACCAAATGCCCTAGGTTTTTAGGGATTGGACCTGATCTCTCATCAAAGACAAATGATAATGCAGTCGGAGACATCGGAGGCATGGGGAATGTGAAAACAGATTCCTAGACTGACATAGTTCTTATTCGAGAGGCATGTACCAGGATTGTTATTTTGTGCGAGGGAAAATCCTTTTGATAAAAACAAGATAACCTAACAATCTATGGAAAAAAATTATTAAACTTTTTTGCAAGATAATATAAATCACCACATTTCTAATCTAGTGTAGTAAAAGAGTAACTTTTACGAATTGAGGTAAGAGCTGAATACTAATTACTATGTGAGAAAATTGTCCAGATTCTTCATGGTCATGTGTTGCCTAATCTACTGTAAATCACTTAATGTATATGATTTACTGTTCATGTATATCAATTATAAAATGTGCAAAATGTTTGAATACTTCGTGTTCATGATAAATAAACTAATTCTAGTATATCATTTACTATTTATGTATGTAAAATTACTTTTTAGTTGAAATCGTAAGGTAAATGGAATTGGTTCACCTTTGTTTAATATTCATTTCACCATTTCATCCGTCATCTTCCAAATAAGAATAAGGGCCTCCCATTTCCGAGCACAGGTTTTGAATCCACGATATCATCATTCATCTAAGCAATTCTCCGAGTTCCTATTCATCCATTGCAAGCAAGAGATAGGAGCAACCCCCATCTAGTTATCATTAGATTAGTTATTAAAAACTCTCTCATACTTCTCACAACTGGAAGAAGAAGAAGGAATGGATAATTTCAAATTCTAGCAAATTTAGTCTTGTATGTCCTAAACTGTCCACCAACTGGTTTACTTTCGCCCATTTTCTTCGGATATCTATTAGGAGACCAACACTGAAAATATACCTATTGGTTAGAAATAAATGGTCTTTTGCAATATCTATAATTTCATAATCTGTGAAGTGACCTTACTTACCATAAATATTGTGGTTCAGGCATCTCCAAGAAACTATCAGCAGTTTTGCTGGTGTGTTTAGCAGCATGGCTGTATCAAGCAATTCAACCTCCACCAGCTAAGATCTGTGGATCTCCAAATGGCCCGCCAATTACAGCATTTCGGATAAAGCTCAAGGACGGCAGGCATTTGGCGTACTTGGCATCTGGTGTCCCCAAAGAAAAGGCCAATTATAAGATCATCTATGCCCATTACTTTGGGGCGTGCCGATATGATGTTCTTCCCATATCTTCAGTACCATTCATACCCTATACTCTATTTTAGCTTCCCTATACTCTATTTTAGCTTGACTGCAGGTTATTTAGCTGATCCTAGTGGATATGCAGGAAGTGCTTGAAGAGTTGGGGATATATTTGTTGTCTTTTGACAGAGCAGGATATGGAGAGAGTGATCCGGATCCAAAGAAGACTGAGAAAAGCACAGCGTTAGATATTGAAGAACTTGCTGAGCAGTTGGGTCTTGGACCCAAATTCTATGTGGTCGGGTTTTCAATGGGAGGGCAGGTTATCTGGGGATGTCTGAAGTACATTTCTCACAGGTAGTACCCGAACAATAACGTTAGTTTTTCATAAACCCTTTTATTGTGTCATTTTCTGCAGGCATTCAAACTCGAAGACCACTGAGTAAGTGAAAATTTTACTTCAAAGGAATCAAAGCATGCCTCTCTATTTTTCATTCATTCGTATTTGAAAAACTAAGGGTGTCAAATTTCTATATTTTTTAAAGCTCTAATGATGTATGTTTTTAATTAAAAATAAGAATACCAAACATCGTCTTCAATCTGAGGTTTTGTTGCTTTAATTGCTCGCTTTGAATGAATTTTTAGTTTCTGCCTCAAAAGATTCTCATCTGAGAATTATCTTGTAATTATATATGTGAACATTTGGATTGGCTCTTGGCTTCACGGTGAGAGAAACTACTCATATCGATCTTGTTTCTCTCATCTCATGTTAGATTTTGTGAACGATGACAGGCTTGCAGGTGCAGCACTTCTTGGCCCAGTTGCCAACTACTGGTGGCCTGGTTTTCCTGCCAATGTATCTAAAGAAGCTTACAGCCTGCAACTTGTGCCAGACCAATGGGCAGTTAGAGTTGCTCACTATGCTCCTTGGTTGACATATTGGTGGAACACCCAAAAATGGTTCCCCTCTTCAAGTGTCATAGCCAAACGTCTTGAAATTTTTTCTGCTGCTGACATGAAGGTTTTACATAAGTTTGATGATACCGCCCGTCCCTATATGGTATGACTTTCTTCATAAGCCTCTCAGTAGAACTTATATCCTTAGTTCACGACACCAGGAAGTAATGAAATAGATGTGGATATTCTTTTTATCGGACTGAGGAAGATTTTAGCATGAATGTCAAGATGATTCCTACTATTAGCTTGCTTAGAAAAGATTTTCTTTTTCTTTTTTTTGGCTCTATTTTGGTATGTGATGTGATCAACATCTTCCGACAATCAACTCATAAGAAATATCTCTGCCTAGTTATTTGTCAAGTATCATGTACTTGTTTAGTCCACTCGGTTGGTTTCTACTTTTTTCTAAAATTCCTTACAAATTTTGGCATCACCCAGAAAAAAATATTGCATCAAGGAGAGTTTGATTCCCTCCACCGTGACATGATAGTTGGCTTTGGGACGTGGAATTTCGACCCCATGGATCTTGACAACCCCTTTGTAGATGGCAATGGTTCTGTGCATCTATGGCACGGCTCTGAAGACCTGATCGTGCCCGTTGTCCTGTCACGATATATAAGCCAGAAGCTTCCTTGGATCCGCTACCACGAGTTACCAGATGCTGGACACATGTTTCTGCTGGAGGATGGCATGGGTGATATCATCGTCAAGGCCCTTCTATTAGAAGATCACAAGTAGCTGGTCCTTAATTCCCAAGTGTTTAGCATTAAGCTGGTATTGTTTCAATTTGCTTTTAACTTACTTTGGGTATTAGTTCTGTCTTATGTTAGTATTAATTCCTGTGGTTCTCTCGGAAATAAGTTTGTTCTTTCTTTCAAATAATATTACAATCAAGATGTTTGGTACCAAATTTGCGTTTATGTAGAAATTTTGTTTGGTTGGGACTTGTGATATTGCGTTAAGTGGGTTCAAGGTCATTTTAGCTTACAATAAAAGATGCACTGTACTTGGGGATTACAATATTTTGCTTTTGTAATGGATAATCGAGAGAGAGAGAGAGAGAGAGAGAGAGAGAGAGAAACTACAAGAACCGAAACACAAATGAGATGCAAATATTTACTGTAGAAATCCTAATTGGAAAAAACTAAAGCTAGTAACAGATTGTTTTATTTTTTCCACTTATTTCAGATGATTCCTTGTACAAGAAGATGACCAGAAGTCCGCTATTTATAAGTCCCTCAAAAATCATAAACTAATTATGATAACTAATAGAAGGGGAAAAAATATCCTCAAACTAATTTCGGGTACACAAAATGCAGTATACATCCAAAAAAAAAATGTTGTATAGTTGAACGTACTTGGAGACCAAGCAATTTAATTATGATTCAAGATATCTCAACATTCGATACCATTTCCTCTATCTATAGCAAACCATACACTAAATTTTTTGTAAATGGTGTAATATATATTGATGTATTTTCATTTACACAACCAACATAGTCCTTGGCATATTTTTGCAGGATTTTCTCTCTCTCTTTTCAAATTTGAGGACAGATTTTCTCCATTTTTTTTTTCTCAATTTAAGGTTGAACTGAAATGGAAAAAAAAAAGAAAAAAAAAATCTCAAATAGATAGATTTAGGAGGTGGGTTGGAGATGGTCTCATATTGAGACACTGGATAAACAAAAAAAATGCAATGTGAAAATTGGCAATTGACCCAACCCAAACATAAACCTGCCCCTACCTAGCCCGATCGTACGGTTCACTTGATAAACCCTGATGTTGCTCCTCACGAGTCTTTAGGAGTTGTTAGTATTTTCTGTTTGTTTGTTTTTTTTGTGTTGTAGTTGCCATTTCTTTAGGAGAATCCCACTAGTCTAGGAGGAGTTAGTATTTCTGTTTTTGTTTGTTGCTGTTTTTCCTTTTTAAGCATTCTTCTTACTTTGAATTCCACAATCGTATATATTGTTTAGTCAAGTTCAGTTTTCAAACATCCCCACCCGGAAAAGAAAATCTCCAAATCCTCACTCATGGAGGAATCAAGAAATCATCAGCAATGCCGACGACCCAGCCGCAAAATCTGTCGTCGTTCCCACTCGATGGTACTCTCACGCATTCTGATGACGGAGAACTAGGAACCATTGACACTCCACAAAACAGGTTCGGTGTCGTATCTGACACGTGTACACCACACGGACACTCCAAAAATGCACTAGAACACGTCACCTGTGTAACAGTGCCACCAAGAAATAGATGGTGACCTAGTCAGTATACTATAGCTTGTAGTCTCGGAAGCAAAGACAACACGCAAAAAAAAAGTGCCATGTCC
Source organism: Iris macrosiphon (assembly GCA_036927795.1). Lineage (NCBI taxonomy): Eukaryota > Viridiplantae > Streptophyta > Magnoliopsida > Asparagales > Iridaceae > Iris > Iris macrosiphon. The sequence continues at coordinate 154,995,068 of JAYESA010000017.1, read as the reverse complement.
GTCGTGTCGGACATGTATTTACATGAGCCAAATATACTCTGGTGGTTAGATATTTGTAGAGTGTAACAGAGCTCAAGCTTCAGTCTGAATTTGGTGAATTTTGAAATCCAAATATGATCAAAGATTTGATTTAATATAAATTTAAAAATTTTTAATTAGATTTCAAATTTGTATCAAATATTTAATTTGACCATATTTGGATGTCCATAATTGGTGTTAGACTATTTTAGGTGGAATAAGATTCTTATTTTAAGATTTTCTATTTAAGAAATTCTATTAGCCTAAAATATGTTTTCTGATCTTATAAATATAGGAGGAATGTGGACGGACAAAGAATAGCACAAATTGGAGATTCAGGGTGCTCGTCCACAGAAAATCTAAGAGAAAGACCGTACTTTGCACTAAGGACTTCGCCATCCAAGACAGATTTCGCCATCCAAGACAGAAGGAAGAAATAGATTTGATCGAGGAGTCGTTGCATTCACTCAGAAAAATTTACTACGGGTTGATGAATGATTTCAATTGTAATCTCTTTCTTTTCTTCTTGAGAGTGATGAGTGAGTTAAATCTATTAGGACAAAGGATTCAACATTGATTTTGTCAATCTTGTAATTTCATCTGAATTATAAAAGTTAAAATTTGTCAAGGTGACGTAGTCACCGCCATATACATGTCTTTATCTGTGCTTTGTGTTCGTTAGACGGGTTGGTTATCTTAGGTGGATTGGTCTAAAATTTTCGCTGCGGACACTCTCAGACACGGTGTCGGAACGCTTGCAGAACGTATCCGATTCTCAACATCTGGGACCATACCATACCATACCTGTACGATTGTGTTTTTTACGGTTGGAATATTAACTAAATTTGTTCAAGAGGATATCTCATATTCTTTAGGCGTAATCCATACATTTGGATGATTTTTTATTCAAAGTTGTGTAATCTGTGAGGAGAGCTCATCTTCTTTAGGCATACGGTTAGAATATCACAACCTGTTACTGTCCTTGATTGTGATAATCAGAGGGTTTTAACGTTCTTTCATCAAGTCCTTGCCCTGTGTATATGAAATGATAGTTGTGTTGTTGCAAAAGGAAAATGACAGTATGCTGCTGTGGATGAGTGTTGGTTGACAGAACATTACTTTCTAAAGCAGAATTGTGAAGAGAAGCTTCAGAAATTAGAATACTGCTGGAATTAAAAGACAATTTGTAAAACTGCAGAAACTTAACAGTACTTTTTTGGATTTCAGCTACTTAGAAACCACTAATTTTGGACCTGGCTACAGTTTCTCTGCCCACACAATTTGGACCTGGCTAACTGGCTTGTAGTAAGTAAATGGTTATTGTCCAGCAAGACTCAGCACAGTTTTTGCAGTGATGCATTCAGCAAAGATTACCGTCATGGATTGGCCACAGTTATAGTGAAGAGTCAAAATCCAACTTCCGTAGTTTCATCTTTATTTCTATACTTTCCCTATCAGAATCCAACAAATTCGAGTTCTATGCAGACTGAATGGACAATCCATTTCATGAAACATCACAATAGCATATTGACTAAATTTATCTATGACTATGACAATGCAAGGGCACATAAGGACTATGAGGATCCAAAGCCCTAACTGATGGTTTCTAGAAAAATTGGAATGCTGCCTACCTCAACTGTTGTTTTAGTACTCGTATGTTTACATAATGAAACAATGCTGTTTGGTGCAAAAAGTTGTTCAAGGACGAGATTAATTTTGAATCTCTCATAGATGGATTGACCATATAGAAGCACAGTAATACATGGGTCCTTTCTGTTTCACTTTTAAATTCTAATATCAACTATACTCCAATAGTAATCCTAATGTTTTGCTTGTCCCTGTACATGTTTCAGCACTTGCGGTAGTTGCTCAAATTTTCTCAGAAGCTAATCAACATTCAGCCAAGAACCCTTGAGACGTATCTGGTTTTAGAGACTTGAAAAACATTGGCATCAGCTAAAGTTGATACAATATGCTGATGATGTACAGACCTTGGACAAGGAATATGGCAGTGGAAATGAATGCCAAACGTAGTTGTGATCAATTCAGTAATATGCTAACGAATGGAAACAACTATTTTGTAGTCCACAGCACAGCTACAGAAACGGGAAATCAGTAGCTATCTTCATCTGTTTCTGGCCTTCGAAGGTAGTAGCGCAAGCAGTTTGTCAGTACCTGTTTGGAAAAAAAGTAAAAGGGCAAAATATAAATTTGTACTCTATGTTGAAAGATCAAAATAGTTACAGATTAAGCCAAAATGCCAAACAGTGTGCTTGCTAGAATCTAACTTCATAAAGCAACATCTAAGTGATCATGTTCCTGTCCTCCAAGTTATCATGGTGCAATTTCTAAAAAAAAAAAAAAAAATCTAGATGACTAAAAACATTTGTGTTCTTACTTTTCTGGAGAAAACAAAACTCTCCTTTTTATATGAGAAGTTGCCTTAATGAACACATTGTTACTTAAACCTGCCATGTTACTCCAGGAACCTCTGCATCTATGAAGGGGGACCCAGAAACCAAGGCTAAGATAGTTATATTACCAGCGATAAGGATTCGTTTAACGCTGCACCTCTGTAGCTTACATGGAATTTATCCTTAGCAATCAAGCCCTGTTAGAATCGCATGCAAAAGATTCAGTGCCAAGGAAACTATAGTTTTCTTTATTTGTAAATAACTTTCCTACCAAAGTTTATACAGCACAAACATACTTCAGTGTCAATTTCTGCTGATTCAACATTTACGTTGATGTCTGCCATAATTTTGATAATTTCCAACAGGAGTCCAGGCCGATCAGCTGTCTCTATGCAGAGTAAACTGGAAGGAACTAACAAAAGTAGTGTCAAAGAGAGAATTTTTTTTGGAAATAAATGATTTCACAGAAAAATAAAATAGTATGATGGAAAAAATGTTTATAACAAGAAGCAAGTCTCAGGATATGTTGAAAAGAACTCGTGATTAACAAGCAACAAGTTTCAGGAGATGTGTTTTGAGAGGAAAATTAGAATGGCAACAATAATATAAATGTTACAGTAAAGAAAACACTTCACAATAAGTGAACCCAAAATTTGATGTTGGACCCATAAGACTAGGGCATTCCCTCGTGGAAGTGGTCCCAAACATACCAAGATCTATAATATTACCCTGCTTTCTATGGCATCTTTCCTTTCAATTATTATATACTACATTATGACTTGCAACCAACGTAAGGAACCCAAAGTTTATATTTGTCAAGAACAGAATAATGTCCAATAATACAAGAGGCTATATGTAAAATAGTAAACTAAAAAATAGTATATATTTAAAGTTAGGCTAAACTTCATAAGGAGATGGGGACAGAGATCTGAAATATTTTTTTGAAATGATGTTATTTTCAAAATTGTTTCTCCTATTTATAGGTGTGTTAAAGGAATTATTTCAAGGGTGCATATGCAGAAGTATAAACAAGAGTCTTTCATTCCAATACCAAGATATGTGTTTCGGATCAAAATAGGGTTAGCTACAGAACCTGACTCTAAAATCATGTGAAAGAAACAAATTGTATGACTAGCTGCTAATTTTGACATCAAATACCTAGCCAAGGAGAATAATAAACAACACAAGCTTGAATAAACCTAGTAATCCAATAGGCAGCAGGCAGTTCAATTATATCTATCAGTAAGATTAAGCATGTGATGTTCTGAATATATAATAACTTATCAGGTGTGTTTTTCTAAACTGAAAATGTACAAAACCTTCAGCTAAGTATCCAAATTTTGTACCAAAATATAACCAAAATGTGAATTAACAGACCTTCTCTTCGGTCCATCGTCTTTGACAAGTATATGAGTTGCAATATCAACATCAAGCTGCCATATATGAAACCAAAAGGTCAGGGTTACTATTGGAGCATCCAAAATGATAAAGCAAACTTAAGTGATGGAAACCTATATAAGTTCAAGTGTGCAACCAACTGGGATATGATGTTGGAACAGAGTGCAACAAGGTATCTTGTCTTAAACAATGACATAAGTACATGTTACATAGTCACTTAACCCTTTTTAGTCAAATCAATATATGTACAAACAGTTGATGAGTCCAACATAGATGACAATTCTAAAAGATTGAGATTTCATATATTATCTGAAAACCAGCAGGTATTCTGTTTCCTATATTACTTTTGTTTGATTTATAATACATCAACTGTTCAATAATCTATGACTTAAGGTATGCCAAAAGAGGAAAGAATTTACATCTTACACGTGCTGCAATACTTCTAACTGCTTCACAACTAATACATGCATGATTTTACCAAGTGCTCACATTGTTATAGATCCCCCATTTCTCAATTCATGCCTATTCATCCTCTTTGCATAAGCATGTTTCATATCATCCACCATATTGATTAGCTGGTTCTATCACATGTGCCCTTAACAAGCAAGTAGATACCATATATAAATTCCTTTTTAGTTTTGTATGGTTGTTTTATGATAATATCACTCTATAGACTAAAGTTCTCATGAGTGAAAAGTCAATATTTCAAATCTTGATATCTCCCACTTTAGTCTGAAACCATTCTCTGAGTTTGCTTCAATCGTCAAACACATCAACTTCTGAAAAATAGAATTAGGTTTATTTTGGATTTTGGAGTTCTGACTTGGGGTTTGAAAAGATGAAATTTCCTTGAGAAAACCTAATTCTATTTTTCAGAAGTTGATGTGTTTGACGATTGAAGCAAACTCAGAGAATGGTTTCAGACTAAAGTGGGAGATATCAAGATTTGAAATATTGACTTTTCACTCATGAGAACTTTAGTCTATAGAGTGATATTATCATAAAACAACCATACAAAACTAAAAAGGAATTTATATATGGTATCTACTTGCTTGAGAAAACCTGAGTTATGAGTTAAATATAACTTAGAAGTTAGGAGGCGTTTGGGAGTTTGGAGGTAGTAATGGATTTCTGTAGAAGAAAGAGGGCAGTGGAGTTCAAAATGGAGTTTAAAAAAATCCAACCAGATTGGAGTTTCGCTAATTCAACTCCAGTTTTGATGGGTATTTTGGGGTTTTGATGGGTATTTTGGGGTTTTGATGATATTTGGAAGCCTGACTCCGCCTAACCCCAGCTTTCTTTTCCATACTCCCTTCTCAAACAAAGCCTAGATGATAACATACAAGCAGCTCCAGAGAGATTTCCTAGTTTAGCTCTTTACAATTCTGAATTCTCATGTAACAAATTTTAGTAAACCTCTCACTCATTCCTTAATCTTGCTATACCTGTCAACAAGTTTAGTATCCTGAGTACTCGCAATAAGGGACCTCATGAGATCCATCACTTGTTTTATGTTTTGATCATCTTGGCCACTTGATATGGACTCTCGCCTTTCAATGGTCATCAAAGATTTTGATACCATTATTACACTTTGAAGATAATTATCATTTGACACTTATTTTAAGAAAAGCCTTCTTTTGATAAGTAAATTAAATATCATAAAGAATAATACAAAATATATATAGACATGTACTGAAAGTATTAGATGTTAACAGCAAAAAAAAAGCATATAGAGCTTCTTTTTAATGTGAAATAAAATTCAGAACCTGACCCTCTTGACGAGGACAATAAAAGATTCATAACTCGTGATTCAAGCCATATCTGACATATATAATCATCTATAAATAGGATCACTTAAACTGAGTTCAATAAGGTGGCAAAATAGAGCAGTAGAACTACATACTTGAAATAATTTTATTTTTAATGTATTGTAAGATTGGAGAATCAACTCACCTTTTTCTCAGGGGCTTTTATTCCGAAAGCCTCTCCCATTGCCAGTCTCTCACTAGATTCCTAGGGGAAATAAGGAAACAGTAACAGTAAGATCAAAAAAAAATTTGATAAAAGAGAAATAATGCCCTAAGAAAGCGAAAAGGCAAGTGAAATGCATACAGGGTGGTACTTCAGAAGGTTGTTGATTATGGTAAGCCGAATTCTCTCCAACATATCAGGTTTCTCAACTTTACGACCCCTGGCATAATGGTGGGACACAAAATAAGGTGCCAATCAAACATTCTCAAAAGGCTGATCTAATAAGTGAATCAACTAGAAACATATAACCATCTACTAAAGATAGATAATAAAGTTTAAGAAAAAACTTTAACTAGTAACTTGTTATTGAAAAGTTCAACAGATTACCAGGACTAGGTTACCGTTAATCAGTTTCAAACACTCAGGTCACAATCAAATATAATTGTTGCACAACAAACACTCATTTACATATATTCTTCAAAGTAGTTTTTTATTTCTTATTTCCTACATCAAATCTTTATCAAAAGATTCTAAACATGGTAATGTAATGTCTAAGAGTACAAAAATAAAGCATACTGGAAAATATATTCCCTACAACATAGTTTACAGTATCGGCCGATACCGATCCGATACGGCCGATACCGATACATGTTGGCATGTTCCGATCCGATACTGACCGATACCCGATACTGACCGATTCCGACTTTAGATATCTCTTTTCCAGTCAATTCGGCAAAAAAATTAATGAAAAATGCCCAATTAGCAAGGGTGTAAAACATAGTAAGGTTGTAAAAGCATATAAAAGAGAAAATTTAATCTATTGCATGTAAATCAATCGACAAGGGTGACTATTATTTTATTCAATTTCAAAAATACTAAGAAACAACACTGAAAATACTTAAAATTATGCAAAAATGTATTAAATATATTTTCTAAAATGTTAATAATTTACTAATAATTATTTCTTTTCCGATACTAAAAAATCTGATACTCCGATCCGAAACCGCCGATACCGCCGATCCCAATACTGATAGGAATGGTCTGATACCGATTCCGATACCGATATTTTGAACCTTGCCCTACAGTAGATGGTCTCTCTTGTATGCCAGCTAGCAACTGACTAGGTTATTCCTGATTTACATCATGGCTTTAGAGCAATATGTCGACATGTCCTGCATGTTTGGATGCATTCATTACAACAACAAACATGCATTCATTACAACAACAACATAACAAAGCCTTTATCCCAAAATTTTGGGGTCGGCTGCTTGAATCTTTCATCTGAATGCATTTAGTGTGTTGTCAAAACAACTATATACGATATCATCCCTACTGAAAGTAAGTTTGCTTCATAGGCAGTAGATTGTCTGGAGCTGTTAGTTTAGTGAATTTGCAGTACAAAGCAGGCTGGCTTTAACTGTGTAAGCCTCATGATTGAAAGAATAATAACTACAAAGACTTTTCAGAGAAATTTTATATATTAAGTGATATAATGAGGAGCATCACATCACATCACATAGACGATTTTCATTTCTTTGCTAAAAAGGGTTAAACAAAGCGTACACACGATAGATGACTTCTCTTAAGCATGAGATTCATGTCATAGAAGACCACATAAAAATTCTACAAAATCAAAGTAACCAGATAACTCACGCTTTCGTAATGAATAATTTTGTTTGCGTGACCGAAGCCTCACTGGTTACAGTCCCTTTAGTGACATCTAGTCCCAGATCTTTAAGTGCCTTCATCTGTGTATTGGAAATAGAGAGACATCATATACCCATTGAACAGACAGAAAACCAAGAGGTTTTTGTAAGCTGAATATACATTAGGTACTCTATAATTGTTTCAAGACATGGCGAGAGGCAATAGCAACATTATTGTAAGAATACGCCATAAAATAGAAGTGCATAATATTCTGGAATCAATTAAAAATATATAGCCACTTTCTTCATGCAGTGGGTTATTTCTCTAAGAAGTTTCAAGTTAATGAAACAAACAAGTATGAAATACAAGAGTAATGGCCTCGATGGGAAGAAATGACCTAGGAAGAAAAAGAAATGAAAAGGTGACCGTATATAATATGGTCTAATACATCATTGGGTCATGTGATGATGTCCTCGCAGCTGTAGTCGCACCACCTGAATAGTTTGGAAGAAAATCATCTTCACAAAATTCATTATTAACATGTGAAACATGCACCACGACTCCAAAAATAAGCACACACAAATGGAGATATACACACACACACATGGGAGATCCTGGGTCCGCTAAGGGTTCTTCTCCTTCTCACCAAAATGTCGGCGGTAACGAGAGCATTGCGGCTGTTCAAGGAGACATGGTGGCGCGAGGTTGGACCACGGTCTTAAGTCAGCGAGATAGGAGGAGGAAGCGGCAGTGTGCTGTGTTAGCCGGTGCAGGTTGCCCTCCTTGCAGGCGATAGGGCATCCAAAGGCGACGAGTTAGGGGCTAGGGCCGAGTCTACATAAGTCTAGATCGGGAAGCACTATGTTGGGGTCTGGGTCTCGCATTGGAACCCTGACACCCGAACATGGAGATGTCAGCACAACCTGCAGAGTTGATTAGTGTGTCATCGGGATCTAGCCAGCGTCCCCGAGATGGAGAGAATAGAAATTTAGTAAAATACTTGGCTTGTTTATTATTGATGTGGAACTACATATATATATGAGAGGCTAACCCCTCTCTACTACTCTACTCCATGTGGGACTAAAAAACCCTTTAATACTCTCAACACTCCCTCTCGAGATGGGCGATAGATATCAATCATCCACATCTTGTCACATAGTTTAGAAAGACTCAATGAATTAAGACCCTTATTAAGACAATCCGCGACTTGCTCTTCTGAGCGAACATGATCGAGCTTTAATATCTCTTTCTCTAACTTCTCTTTGATGAAGAACCGATCGATTTCGATGTGATTTGTTCTGTCATGATGAACTGGATTGTTAGCTATACTTAGTGCAGCTTGACTGTCACCCAGAAGGCGCAATGGTGTTCCCTGGTCCAGCTTCAACTCTGTCAGCAGTGCTTTTACCCACAACAACTCTGACACTCTAAGAGCCATAGCTCTATATTCTGCTTCAGCGGTCGATCGTGCTACCACAAACTGTTTCTTGCTTCTCCATGAGACTAGCTTACCCCCCACAAAGACACAGTAACCTGAGGTAGACCTTCTGTCGTCCATGCAGGTTGTCCAATCTGTATCGCAGTACCCCTCAACACCCATGTGTCTGTTGTTTTTGAACCATAGTCCTCTTCCAGGAGCTCCCTTCAGATATCTCAGAATATGAAAAACTGCATCCATGTGGCTCTTTCTTGGATCATGCATGTAGCGACTCACTACACTCACAGCAAATAAGATATCAGGGCGAGTGTGGCCTAGATAAATCAATCTGCCTACAAGTCTCTGATATCTCTCACGATAAACCGGCTCTCCTGCCTCTGCCCCCAACTTATCTTTCTGATCGATTGGAGTGACTGTCGATCGATATCACAGCATACCAGTTTCTATGAGCAGATCTAGTACATACTTCCTCTGAAAGAGGACGATCCCATCTCTTCCTCGAGCCACCTCGATCCCGAGAAAATACATCATTCCCAAGTCCTTTACTTCAAATTCCTTGGCAAGTTTTGACTTCAGCTGGGTATTCCCCTCCTCCTCATCACCTGTGATCACTATATCATCTATATACACTGCAAGTATGGTGACGTGGCCTCTCGCATGTCTGAAGAAGAGCGTATGATCTGCATTGGTTTGGCTGTACCCCATGCCTGTGACAGCATTCCTGAATCTTTCAAACTATGCTCGAGAAGATTGCTTGAGTCTGTTGAGTTATGTGTTGAGTTTAGTCCAACATCGGATAGACTAATTGGGAGAGGGATTAGCCTCTCCTATATAGTGTACTCCCCTCTCCTCTTAATGAATCAATCTATGATTCCTATTGAAAATGGTATCAGAGCCATAACTCATCCACCTCTCTCTCTCTCTCCCCACACAAAAAAAACTCTACCCTAAACCCTAGCCGCCAACCCCAACCGCCCTCCCCCCCCCCCCTCCTGCCACCCCCTGCCCTCTTCCCTGGCACCCCCCTGCCGCCAGCCCCCCCCCTCCGCCTCCTGTCCGTTGTTCCCCCCGCTCCAACAGACTGCCAGCCCCCCCCCCCTCCGCTGCCCCCGACCCCACTATACAGCCCAAAAACTTTAAACCCTAATCCTTAGCCGCCGTCCCTCATTCCTGTCTGAACCCTAATTTCCAAACAAACAAGGTCGTATATCGAAGCCAGAGGGTAGACAATAATTTGTTTGCACAATCTCTGTTCCTAGATTACGACTTCAGGAACGTATATCGAAGCCAGAGGGTAGACAATGATTTGTTTGCACAACCTCTGTTCCTAGATTACAGCTCCAGGTGTTAACAAAGAGTAGACACGTTGCTTGTTTACGTGGCTCTTTGTTTCCGTCATACCCCGATATCTACATCAGGATCTACACAGAGAGTGACCTGGGTTACCTCTGTGACCTGGCTTGTGTGATCCCCATACGATCTCTACTTTGCATGCGCGTGCCGGTTCTGGCCACGTTGATAGCGCATCGGTAAAGTTGATATGATTATTGGGGTTGGGAAGATCCAGCGATAGTCGAATCAAGTGCAGGATGACTAACACTGATGCAACTAGCAGTGCTACTACTACCGGTGTCGGAAACGCATTGGCGGGACCAACGGGCACTGGCACGGTGATTTCTTCGATTTGACTCGTCGATCGACAGTTGGACGGACCAGATGGCTACTCAACATGGCAGAAGAATGTTGAGAAAACACTTCGGAAAATACGGTTGTCCAAGCATCTGACTGACAACCCTCCGAAGATAACCGATCCCACATTTGAGCAGTGGGAGACAAATGATAGTCGACTGTTTACACAGTTGATGAACTCAATGGAACCATCGGTGGAGGACATGGTTCAGAACATGGACACGGTAAAAGAGTTATGGGAGGTCCTATCGATGATGTTTAATGGAAAACGCGACTTGTCTCGTATCTACGACTCGGTCGTCGGCGTCTACCGGACGAAACAGGACGACAAGTCTCCTAAGGATCACTTCTGGACCTTTAAGGCTATGGTCGATGAAGTTGATCGTGTATTAACTCTGACGACGGATATCAATGAAGCAAGGGCTCAACGGAAGCAGCTTCATATCATGGCATATCTTGCCTCTCTCCGTCCTGATGCAGACTTATCTCGCTCTCAGATCATTGCTGGAGCTGAGGCTCCATCTCTAATGGAAGCTCATTTTCGTGTCCTACGGGCAGCAAAGGTCGTCGAGACCTCTCCAAGTGATGCTCTCATTGATCGATCTGCTCTGGAAGCCGCCCGTACTGGATTTTGTGGTGGTCGTGGTGGACGATGTGGTGGCCGGAATGTTGACCGTGATGGTGGACAAGACATTGGCGGTCGTGATGGAGGTCGACTGCGCACCTGCTTCATTTGTGGTCTACAGGGTCATTTCCAATGGCAGTGTACTAAAACTCCTGCCGCCAATGTCACCTCAGATATTCTTGATCTTGGCGGCCGATCCGTACAAATGACTGATAAAGCATATACAGACTTTGTTGAGTTTCAAGCTCAACGTCGAGGTGAAGCTTCTATTTCTGGGTCTACCGCAGGGTACTCAGCGGCATATGTGGTACAATCGAAGCAGTGGGCCCTTGATTCTGGTGCGTCTGCTCACTTGACAGGCGACGCAGGTATGATACAAAATTATATACTGGTTGGTCGTATGTCTAATATTACATGTGCCAACGGTGGTTCGCTGACAGTCTGTGAAAAATTATTTGTCCGTCTTTCTTCGGGACTGTTACTACATTCTGTATTACATAACCTGAAAATCCATTCAGCTTACTCTCAATTAGTCGGATTACTCTGTGATATGCATTGCTCGATAACATTATTTTCTGATGGTTGCATTTTTCAGGACCTAAAGATTGAAAAGACTATCGGTAAGGGGCATGTGGCTGGAGGCTTGTACCTGTTTGACGAACCTTCCTCTGTTGTCTGTGCTAGTGTAAAACTTGATCATTTTGAGTTATACTGCCGGTTAAGACATCCTTATGTCCAATCACTCCAGAAAATGTACCCATCTTTATATGCTTCATGTTCTTTTCATTGTGAGTCATGTAGTTTGGCTAAGCATCACCGGGTTTCCTATCCGGTCAGTCAAAATAAAGTTGCTTCCGCTCATTTCGAGTTAGTACATTTCAATATATGGAGACCTTATCCGATTGAATCTGTGATGGAATTCAAGTACTTTATTACCTTTGTTGATGACTACTCGCGTGTCACTTTTGTTTATCGCATGAAAAATCGCTCCGAATTATTTAACATTTGGTACATTTTTATGCGGAAATCAAAACACAATTTTGTATTCCGATTAAATGCGTTCGCAGTGACAATGGTTGTGAGTATATGTCTCGTAATGGCATCATCCACCAAACTTCATGTTCTTACACACCACAACAGAATGGTGTGGCTAAACGCAAGAATCGTCACCTCTTAGAAACAATATGTTCCAAGCACGTACTCCAAAAAGATTTTGGTCGGATGTCGTTCTCACGGCTTGCTATCTAATTAATCACATGCCGTCGTCTGTTCTCAATGGCGATACTCCTCTCTCGACTATATCCCAAACGAGAGCCGTTTTCTATCTCTCTGAATCTTTGGTTGCTTGTTGTTGATATGGTATGTTGGGTGTCATATTTAAGTATAGTATAAGTACATGGGAATATCCTGAGGACATATTTGGGATGCCAGAATATGTCACAGGATATTCCATTATGAGATTATTGTCATAATGATTGATATCATTGTATTAATGACTGTAAGGCTATATAATGCCAATGAGACAATCAATAAAATCATCAACTAATTTCAACATGGTATCAGAGCCAAGTTTTCACAAACCCTAGCCGTCACCAAGCTTCCACAAACCCACAGGAGGATTTCCTAGATCTCCTCCACCGAACTCTTTCACGCCCCTCCCTCTTTTTTTTCCCTCCTCTCCTCTTCTCCACCCTTCGCAGGCCGCCCTTCGCTGTTGCTGCCTCGTTCCGCTACTGCTGCGGCTACTACTGCTGCTGCGGCTGCTGCGACTGCTGCTGCGACGGCGGTTGTGACATGCGTGCTGCCGCCTCCTCCGCACCAGCACGAGGCAGCGCCTAATAGGGATGCCTAGATCTGAAAAAGGGGGGGACATGTTCGGATCTAGGAGCGGACGACGTGGACAAGCGTGAGTCGTGGAGCGGATGTGAAGTGACTGGATAGACGACGCATCGATGGAGGAGATCATCAAGAAGCTAGATTCTGCAGAGGTGGCAACGTTGATGAAGTTGTTGACGATGTCGGCTGGTGAGAACACGACACGAACGTCGCCGGAGTTGAAGCTTCCCTCCATCGATCTGAAATTAGATGGACCAGCCACCTATCTGAGTTGGTCACGACGGGTGAGAAGAACCCTCGCAGGAAAAAACATGGAGGGGTTCCTGACGGGCGAGACGACAGAAGTCCACTCATATGGTGATCTACATCTGGCTTCTCAACTCCTTAGTCCAGTCTATTGCCGACACAGTAGACGATATTGAGATGGTGAAAGATGTGTGGGAGAAGTTGAGAAGGACCTATGATGGTGTGGGGAACAACTTACGGGTCTTCCAGATAAAGGGGGAGATTGATGACACCGTACAGGGAGAGAAGACGGTGCAGGAGTATGCCACGGAGTTGGAGCGTCTGTGGTTGGATTATGATCACTCCTCAGATCGGGCGAGCTGCGGGGACCCTAAGTGTAAGAAGAGACAGGTGTGTCTGCAGGAGAGGACGATGAAGTTCCTCAAAGGGCTGACTGCAGCTTTCGCACAGAGGACGGCCCTACTTCTAGCCCAACCAAAGATCCCTAGCCTTGAGGAGGCTATCTCAGCCATGATCCAGGAGGAGACACGCATCAGGCTGCAAGACGGGACAGGTGGTCCCCCTGAAGCAAAGTCAGCACTAGCGATCACCAGCTCAGGTAACACAGGATCTAAGGGAGAGCCCTGGCAGCATAACCGGCAGTGCTACAACTGTGGGAAGATGGGTCATCATCGGTATGCTTGTACCAAACCACCTAGGGAGGGAGATTCAGGTGGTGGACGAGGACCGTTCGGCGGACGAGGATATAATGGAGGACGTGGTCGTGGTCGAGGGGATAGACGAGGCGGGCGAGGAGGTTATCGGACAAACCTCCTGATATCAGAAGGGAACGGAGAAGCTGATGGCACCTTTACTGTGGAGGACCAGGCACTGAGAGACATGAGGAGTAGAACAGAGGAGGCGCCCACCTCATTCTTTGTTAGGGGCAACGCTGTCATGTATGCCCATCCATCAGAAGGTACTGACGAATCACTTGCCCTTGCGTCTATCTCTTCCCTTAAATCATCAGACTGGATTATCGACTCGGGAGCATCTCGGCATGTGACGGGGAATGCTAGTGAGTTTTCTTCCTACACTCACCTAGCATCAGCAGACAGCATTCAGACAGCTGATGGCACTTTCCAGCCAGTGGTCGGTAAGGGTACTTTTAATTGTACAGGTTCAGTAAGATTATCCAATGTTTTACATGCTCCATCCTTTCCAGTCAGTCTCTTGTCCATTAGTTCTATAATCCTCCAACTTAAATGCATTGTTTCTTTTGATATTCCTAAGGTGACCTTCCAGGAGAAAGGGACAGGACGAAGACTTGGGACTGGCACTTGGCATGAGGGACTGTGGTACCTAGATCGAGAAGGACTGGACTCAGCATTGGTATCTATGGCAGAGAAGGCTGGCATGGAAGGACTGCAGCAGAGGACTGAGGATACCTTGATACTCCATCATCGGAGGATGGGACATTCTTCCTTTGATACTCTAAGTAAGTTGTATCCAGAGATTTATGCAAAAACAAATAAAGAGAAATTAGTATGTGATGCGTGCGAGTTAGGAAAACTTACTAGGAGCTCATATGTTGGCACGGGTCATAGGAGCACTTTTGCTTTTGAGGTAGTACATTCTGATGTCTGGGGTCCATGTGCTACTAACACTATGAATGGTTATAACTACTTTGTTTCTTTCATTGAGTGTGCCTCTCGTGTTACCTGGTTATATTTGATGAAAAATAAGAGTGATGTACCTGCTTGTTTTCGGAATTTCCATAAGCATGTCCAGACTCAGTACAAAGCAGTTGTGAAGGTACTGAGGTCTGACAATGGAACAGAGTATACCAACAGGACGCTTGCAGAATACTTGTCAGCACACGGAATACAGCATCAGACCACCTGTGCATACACACCAGCACAAAATGGAGTTGCAGAAAGGAAAAACACACCTTCTGGAGGTCGCAAGAAGTATGATGATCGACATGAATGTCCCACAGAGTCTGTAGGGGCATGCAGTGTTGACAGCAGCTCAACTCATCAACAGGATGCCCTCGAAGGTCCTCGGATGGAAGTCCCCATGTGAGGTATTGCAAGACAATAATAGTGGGATACTCCCACTGAAGGTGTTTGGGTGTGTGTGTTTTGTGAAGGACAACAGGCCATCAGTTGGAAAACTTGACCCTAGAGCGGTCAAATGCATCTTCGTAGGCTACTCGGCGACCCAAAAGGGGTATGTGTGCTGGAGTCCAGTAGAGAAGAAGAAGTTTGTCAGTATGGATGTCCACTTTCGGGAGCATGAGCCATACTACCGCCAGGACGGAACTTCACACAACACGCCTAATACTGCCAGTATTAGGCGAGAGGGGGAGATGGAGAACTTGGTGGTAACCGATTTAGAAGTTTGGCATGGAGGCACGGAGAAGGGACAAGAAGGTGAAGGTGTTAGGCCTACGGCTCAGGGAGAGTTACTTACCTACAGCAGGAGAGAAGCAAACTGCAGGACCAGTACCGACAGTGCCAGTGCCAAGTCCCTTGCCTGCGTTCGTCCCAACTCCTGAGGCACCGACACCAACCCCCCTTCAGGTGATACCCCCTCCTTCACAAGATATCATTCCTCCTACTACTACTCCTCCCACACCACTATCTGTACGGAGGACCACTCGCAGCAATGCAGGAAATCCTCCAAACAGATATGGTTGGGATATTGCTCAGTTTGTTTCTTATGACCATATCCCTTCTTCTCATGGAGCATTTATAGCATCTTTGGATAGTATTACTGTACCTAACAATTGGCAGGTTGCCAAGAACGATCCAAAGTGGAAAGCGACAATGCACGAGGAGTTGGGAGCTCTGGAGAAGAACCACACTTGGGAGCTTGTGAGACTGCCAGAGGGGAAGAGAGCAGTTGGATGCAAGTGGGTCTTTACCGTGAAGCAGAACCCAGATGGACAGGTTGATCGCTACAAAGCTCGACTAGTAGCCAAAGGATACAGTCAGACGTACGGCATCGACTATGACGAGACCTTTGCACCAGTTGCAAAGATGAGCACTGTCAGGACTCTGATTTCTCTGGCAGCGAATGGTGGATGGAAGCTACACCAACTGGATGTGAAGAATGCGTTTCTTCACAGAGATCTAGTGGAAGAGGTGTACATGGAGATACCACCAGGATTTGGCACCAATCAGACAGTAGGCAAGGTCTGCAGGTTGAAGAAGTCCCTCTATGGACTGAAGCAGTCTCCTCGAGCTTGGTTTGACAGATTCAGAAGGACGATGATAGGGATGGGATATCAGCAGATCAATGCTGATCATACTGTGTTCTTCCGTCGGAGTGGAGGCCACATCACCATGCTTGCGGTGTATGTGGATGATATGATTATCACAGGAGATGATGAGCAGGAGATCGCCCAATTCAAAGGAAAGCTTGGCAAGGAATTCGAGGTGAAGGATCTCGGCCTTCTTCGGTACTTCCTTGGGATTGAGATTGCTCGAGAAGCAGAGGAGATTGTTCTCTCTCAAAGGAAGTATGCACTGGACCTTCTCACAGAAACTGGGATGTTGGGGTGCAAACCTGCAGCGACACCAATAGATCAGAGGTTCAAGATTGATGCTGAGGCTGGAGAACCAGTTGATCGGGACAGATACCAGAGACTGGTTGGCAAGTTGATCTATTTGAGCCACACACGTCCTGATATCTGCTTTGCAGTAAGTGTGGTGAGCCGCTACATGCATGACCCACGGAAGGGTCATATGGATGCAGTGTACCAGATTCTGAGGTACTTGAAAGGTGCTCCCGGGAAGGGACTAATATTCAGGAAGAACAATCACGTGAGCATCGAGGGCTACTGTGATTCTGACTGGGCTAGTTGTGCTGATGACAGGAGGTCTACCTCGGGATATTGCATATTTGTAGGAGGTAACTCGGTCTCCTGGAGGAGTAAGAAGCAGTCTGTGGTGGCCAGATCGACAGCTGAAGCAGAGTACAGAGCTATGGCCTTGGGAGTTACAGAGCTGCTATGGTTGAAGAATATGCTGGTGGAGCTGAAGCTGGATCAAGGAGCCAAGATGAAGCTGTGGTGTGACAATCAGTCAGCTATTAGTATCGCCAACAATCCAGTACAGCATGACAGGACCAAACATCGAGATTGATAGATTCTTCATCAAAGAGAAGTTGGATAGAGGATTACTGGAGCTTGGCCATGTTCCAACCAGGGATCAAGTAGCAGATGGACTAACCAAGGGACTCGCCTCAGTGAGCATGATTAGAGGATGTGACAAGATGGGCTTAGTGAATATCTTTCACCCATCTTGAGGGGGAGTGTTGATATGGTATGTTGGGTGTCATATTTAAGTATAGTATAAGCACATGGGAATATCCTGAGGACATATTTGGGATGCCAGAATGTCACATGATATTCCATTATGAGATTATTGTCATAATGATTGAAATCATTGTATTAATGACTGTAAGGCTATATAATGCCAATGAGACAATCAATAAAATCATCAACTAATTTCAACACTTGTATTATGTTAGGGATACCCGACCAACTCTTTCTAAACTAGATCAAAAGGCTATACAATGTATTTTTTTTGGATATCCTAAAGATCAGAAAGGGTATCGATATTTTTCTCCAGTTTTGAAGCAGTATTTTTTCTCTCGGGATGTTACCTTTGTTGAAACTGAGTTTCCTCCACTTCCACAAACTACTGATCCGGCTCCACAAGTTTACTCAGAAGAGGATTTCTTGTTGTTTTCTGTTCAAAACAACAGCCGCCCGTAAGGGTGCCCTCCCCTACGGAGCCAGTCTTTCGGTCCGATGATCCGCACACACCGGCTCCGTCGATACCAGCATCGTCGGAACGAGTTTCTCCGATAGTGCCTGTGAACACAGTACCTTCATACTCCTCAAGCTCCACTGATTTGCTTCTACATGATCCGCCAGCTCGACCTCGTCGTACATGTCGTGATCATCCATTGTACGTTCACAATTATAAAGGGCTTGCGAGCTACACACAATTATTGGTGACAAATTGATGGGATTCAGATTTTCAATTCTGCAGAGGAGGATCTTAAACATCCCGGTTGGCGTGCTGCTATGGAAGAGAAAATGAAAGCATTTCGGGAGAACCATATATGGAACTTGATTGATTTACCTCATGGTAAGAAGGCAGTGGGTTGCAAATAGGTGTTCAATATTAAGGTAAAACTGGATGGCACTCTTGATCGCCTGAAGGCTCGTCTGGTGGCAAAAGGTTATTCTCAAACCTATGGTGAGAATTATTTTGAGACATTCTTTCCAGTTGCTCGAATGACCTCTGTGCACGTCCTCTTGGCCTTAGTTGTTCGCTATGACTGGCCGTTGCTACAGCTGGATATCAAAAATGTATTTCTTTATGGAGATCTTGACGAAGAAGTATATATGGTGCAACCTCCCGGGTTTGTTGCAAGGAAGGGTAAAGTGTGTCATCTGCGGAATGCACTTTTATGGTGTCAAACAATCCCATCGTGCATGGTTTGGTCGTTTCACAAATGTGGTTACTCAGTTTAGTACGTGCCAATCAAAGAATGATCATTCAGTATTTTACCGTCAGACATTAGCTGGGAGGATACTACTCGGTGTCTATGTGGACGATATTGTGATCACAGGAGACGACAGTCAGGGCATTGCAGAACTAAAGAAGTTTCTTGGATAACAATTTCAAACCAAGGATTTGGGATCGTTGAGCTATTTTTTGAAAGTAGAAGTCACACGGGATAAGCGGGACATTGTAATGTCTCAGAGAAAATATGTGCTTGACATCCTAAATGATGCAGGAATGATGCAAGCTAAGGGAGCAACCTTGTCCATGGACCTAGGAAAAAAGTTACTTCCCGACGAGGGGACACTGATGACCGATCCGGATCAATATCGTCGAGTAGTTAGGAAACTCAACTACTTGACCGTTATGACTCGTCCAGACATTTTCTTTGCCGTCAGTATTGCAAGTAGATTCATGTCTTCACCACGAGTTCCACATTGGGAGGCAGTTCTCAAAATTCTGCGTTATCTAGTTCAAAATCCAGAAAAAGAAATTCGGATGGAGAATAAGGGACATACTTATGTTGAGTGCTTTACTGATGGTGACTGGGGTGCCAGTCTTACGGATAGACGGTCTATATCTGGCTACTCGGTCTTCATTGACGGAAACTTGGTATCATGGAAGAGCAAGAAGCAGAGTGTTATCGCACGATCAAGCTCGGAAGCGAAATATCGGGCAATTGCTCATCGCACAGCAGAGGCGCTATATCTGCAGCATCTTCTACAGGAACTGGGAGAAGAAGCAAGATATAAAGCAGCAGATATGTGTGTGATAACCAGTCTGATATTCATAATGATACTAACCCTGTATTTCATGAAAGGACAAAGCACATTGAAATCGACATTCACTTTGTCCGTGATGAGTATCAGAAAGGGATGATAAAGTTTTACCATGTGAGGACCAGCGATCAGATAGCTGATATATTTACAAAATCTTTTTTAGGTCCTCGGGTTCAATTTCTCTATAACAAGCTGGGCATGATTAACATCTATGCTCCAGCTTAAGGGAGGGTGTTGAGTTATGTGTTAAGTTGAGTTTAGTCCCACATCGGGTAGACTAATAGGGAGAGGGGTTATCCTCTCCTATATAATGTACTCTCCTCTCCTCTTAATGAATCAATCTATGATTCCTATTCTACAAAGTCCATACAGTGATTTCTTCAGCTTGCACATCTTTCTTGTTGACTACTTCGTGCAAAAATCCGGAGGCGTCTCCATGTATACTTTCTCTTGTAGATCTCCATAAAGAAAGACATTCTTCACATCCAATTGATGAAGTTGCCACACATGGTTTGCTGCAAGAGAAACCAGGGTTCTTACTGTACTCATCTTTGCTACTGGAGCAAATGTCTCATCATAGTCGATGCCATGGGACTGAGTGAATCCCTTTGCAACCAATCTTGCCTTCTATTGCTCCCTTTCCTTCTGGCTTCTCATTTATTGTGAAGACCCATTTGCATCCAACTGCTCTCTTTTCTTTAGGTAATGGAACAAGTTTCCATGTCCCATTTCTTTCAAGTGTCCCAAGTTCCTCCAACATTGCAGCTTTCCATCTCGGATCTTCCTTCGCTTCCTGCCAACACTTAGACAAAGAGATGGTGTCTAACGATACAATGAATGCTCCATAAGTAGGGAATAGATTAGAGTAGGATAAAAAATAGGAGATGTCATATTCATAACCATAACGATTAGAGAATCTTTCCGCATTACTGCGAAAAGATCTTCCTTAAGGGAATAGGAGAAGGACAAGAAGGAGATATCATACCATCCGAATCAGAGGGATCCGGTGCTGGAGGTGCATCTTCAGGAGTTGGGACAGGGTTAGGCGGAGGACATGGCACAGTAGGGGCTTTAGGCACAGTAGTGGACTGCTGCTTTCTCCTTCTGTAGACTTGGAGCTCTGTAGATTTTTCTGTAGTCTGTTCCTCCTCATGTACTACAACATCACTTTCTTCTTCCTCATTGTGAGATTTCTCATCACTTTTCTCCTCCTCGCTCTCCCTTGTTCCCTTGGACCAACTTCCATTATTGGACATGGAACTGACCCGACAATCACGCTGGGGCCCATCTCTCCCTCACTCCTAACACCTCATGTGTTAGGTGTGTCACCAAATGCGGAGCCTTCACCTGAACCATTGTGGTAGTATGGTTCCATCTCTCTGAATGTAACGTCCATGCTCACAAAGAGCCTTCGCTCTACATGACTCCAGCAAGAGTATCCCTTCTGAGTTCCTGAGTAGCCAATAAAGACACACTTCACTGTCCGAGAGTCCAACTTTTCCACCGCAGGCCTATTATCCTTCACAAAGCAGACACATCCAAATACCTTTGGGGGAACAATATACTTGTTCTTACCTGTAAGCATCTCAAACGGTGGCTTCCATCCTAACACCTGAAAGGACATCATGTTGATGAGATATGCAGCCGTTAACACGGTATGCCCCCACAAGTATTTAGGAACATTCATAGCAAACATCATTAACCGTGCCACTTCTAACAGGTGCCTGTTTTTCCGCTCTGTCATGCCATTCTGAGCTGGTGTATAGGTACATGAAGTCTGATGTATCCCATGGGCTGATAAGTATTCTTCAATAGTCATGCTGGTATATTATGTCTTATTGTCATACCTCAAAGTCTCCACCTTAGCACCGTATTGTGTTGTAATCCTGCGATAAAAATCTTGAAAGCATGCGAATACATCACTCTTACTCTTCAGTAGATATACCCAAGTGACACGAGTGTAGCAGTCAATAAAGGTGACAAACCACTTAAAACCATTAACAGTAGTTGTAGGACAAGGTCCCCACACATCAGAATGTATCATATCAAAAGCAGCTAAACTTCTATTTCCAGAACTCACATACGAGCTTCTGGTATGTTTTTCAAGTTCACAAGCATCACAAACCAACTTTTGCTTATTAGCCTTTTGATACATAGAGGGATACATCCGATTTAGTAGACTGAATGAAGAGTATCTCATATGCTGATGTTGGAGTAATAATTATGCTTCTACAGTCCTTCGCGGCTCCTCTTGTTGTGCTTCATCTACAAGTGATGCCAGTGCTGCATCCAGCACACCTCTGTCCAAGTACCATAGCCCTTTATGCCAAGTGTCAGTCCACAACCGTCTCCCGTTCCCTTCTCCAGAAAAATTATCTTAGGAATGTCAAAGGAAACAACACAATTAAGTTGAACAACAATGGCACTAATGGACAATAAATTAACAGGAAAAAATGGAACAGGCAAGACATCAATTAGAGTCATGAAATGGGTGCATTCAACTATACCTTTACCCATAATGGGTCTATCAGTACCATCAGCAGTCCCAATGCTTTCAGACATTGTTAGGGGAGTATAATCTTGGAACTTATCATGGACACCCGTGACATGACGGGATGTCCCAGAGTCAATTATCCAATTTAGACTTCCTAGTCTGTGGGTAGATGCAAGAGCATGAGCAGGTTACATGTGCTTGTATGGGCATAGTAGGTGATGTTACCCCCGGAGGTGGTTGGAGTCGATGTCCCAGTAGTGTTGGCCCGACTGTCGCTGGTTCCAAGCTTCATGCTCCTCCACATTTCTAGCATTTTCCTCTCACTAGGGGTCATATCGGATGACTCTCATTTCTCCCTTCTGCCAGGTTTGCCTTGTGCCTTCCAGAATAATTACCTCTGCCTCTGCCATAGCCTCCTCTGGCACCCCTACGTCCTCCGCGGCCGCTGAACTGGCCTCTTAGAGGTTTCGTACAGAATCTGATGAAATATCCTCGAGATATGACCAATACTTCTTCAACAGAGCCGCATACTCAGAGATGGTGTGATCTTCTTGGACCACCTTATCAAGTTTATCTTGTAGTTGGAAGACCCTCATAGGGTTGCCCGATCCTGAGTACGTCTCCCAGCGTCATCCAAATGTCACCAGCACCCTCCATTGCTTCCACGTTGTCCGACACTTGGTCGGTCAATGAGACTGTCAACCATCCAGTAACAACATTGTTGACGATTTCTCACACACCAAACTCCCGTGAGGAGTGATCTTTAGGTGCCTTGGTTTGGCCATTCACATAGCCCACCAAGCCTCTTGCCTTCAGAGTCCGCATCGCCTGGCGTGACCACTTCAAGTAGTTGGAAGTACCCTCCAACTTTATCTCCAGTTTCTCTACTCCATTTTATATGGTGAAGGATCCACATCTGCGAATGCAACACGGGAGCTAGTCTCGGTCAACCTCCTAGAGAAGAGATCATCCCCAAAGCCTTTACATCTTGGGCCGTCAATTTGTCGTAGACCGTCTCCATCGTCTTCTTCTTGTCCTCTTCCATCAGCAAAACGGTGGCAGATCTAGATCGTCTCCACATTTGATCGCCGTCATCTCCACGTCTATTGTTCCTCCTTCAGCAGCAGCGGTGTCCCTGAGAGCCACTGCTCAAGTCCCGTGCACGGCTTCGACCCAACGCCACATGGCCTGACGAGGAGGGAGAATAACCGACATTTGTAGTCGAGATCAGGAGTTCACACAGAAGTTCCCTCACTGATATACCTCGATCCAATTAGCAACTATATAATCAATATTCCGATTACAACTTGTTGCTACAAAAAACGATAATCAGAAAATTAAACTTATCGTTCTTCCTTGCAATCGCAGTTGCATACGGACAGAACCAAGTTACAACTCGCAGAAAAGAAAAAGAAATAGAAAAAGATGAAATACTGCGCTGGCGGCAATGGAGATGGGGCGGGGGTTGGCGTGAAGGAAGAGGAGGTGGGTGCTGGCCGGCGGGGAGGGGGGCTGCTGGCCGGCAGCTGCTGGTGGCGGTAGAGGAGGGGGCCGTGGAGGGGGTTTGGGAAAGGAGGACGGTTGGCTCTGATACCAAATAGAAATTTAGAAGAATACTTGACTTCTTTATTATTGATGTGGAGCTACATATATATATATATATATATATATGAGAGGCTAACCCCTCTCTCTACTACTCTACTCCATGTGGGGCTAAAAAATCCTTTAATACTTTCAACAGAGAGTCATCAACTCCGTCTCAGAGAAAGAAGCGGACTTTCCTATAAAAAGCTGGCGATCAGAGCTTTGTTAAAGCCAATTCAACTAGCTGGACATCCCTGTGCAAGCCCCTAAATGCGTCTTCTTCTCTTTGGCTTGGCTTTGCAGAACCATTGATGTGTAAAGGGTTACGTTAAGAGCAGATCTCAGAGGAAGAAGTGTCTCTCGCTGTGAAAACATGGCAGTGGACGCTAGTCCTCTATGTCATTGGCCCTTGGCCGACGTATCCTCTCCTTGCTGCGTATGTTTGAAGGATGTCACGACAGCGGAACAAAGTTGAATTCTTCTCTAGTGAAAACAGATTCTTCATTCGTTTTGAGAAGGAAGATGATTTAACTGCGGTGCTTGAGTACGGTCCATGGATGTACGACGGTCGACTAGTTGTGATCAAGCATGGACTCCTATTATCTCGATGGAGAGAGATCGCTTGACAGTGGTTCAAGTCTGGATCCAATTCCCGAAGTTGCTACTATTCTTGTGGAGTAGATCGGCTTTGAGTAAGCTTGCAAGTGTGGTCGGGGTTCCTATCAAAATGGACGTCTCCACAGAAACTTGCCAACGATTTTCCTATGCTCGGATCCTGGTTGAGGTCGTAGCCAAACATAGTCTTTGTCGAAGGAAGTGCCAGTTTGTCTTGCAGGAAGTCAACATCTCGTTATTCCGGTTAAGTATGAATGGACTCCTCCTAATTGCTTGGTGTGTCGTTGTATTAACACAAGGAGATCCTTTGTCCTGACCCTATGGGAGATTCCATTTGAGAAGAGTTTCTGGAGGTGTTCCGTGATAGATATGCCGCTCTGTCTTCGTCCACTAAGAATGCTTGTCCAATGGTGGCGTCAGAGGGGTTTGCTATTCGTTCAGATATGTTGTCTAACCCTTCGGAATCAGGACTGTTCACTCAACCCATCTCATCGTTCAAATATCTTGTCTAACCCTTCGGAATCAAGACTGTTCACTCAACCCATCTCCCCTGGCTGAATATATAGCCAAATCCCCCCCCCCCCCCCCCCCCTCTGGTTCATCCAGATATTTTGTCTAATCCAGGCAATGATAATGTCGGAGGAGGAACGACTTTGACTAGGGACCCCAATCTATCTATGCATGGCCCTGACAAGCAACCAATCCATCAAGTTTGGGTGAGAATACAGTTCCATGTGATAGAGTTATGGGTCCGTCGTTTGCGGTTACGGGGAACCCCTATCCATCTGTGCCTGGTTCAGCGGTCGTCCAGTCACAGGAACTTTGGAGGTGGCTGCGGTGACAAGAGAAGAATTGGCTTTACTAATTCACAAGCTTCCTTCAAAAACTTGTAATAAGCATGATGCCAAAAGTTGGTGTCCTGCAGAGAGCTCTACAGATGCAAGGGCGAGGGACACATCTGAGTATGCATTCCATGAATGATGATGTTTTGCTGAGGGCAGACCACCTTACCAAGGTCAATGACAGATGGTTGCAGTTCCTTCAGCAAGAGAACGGTCCTGAAAAAAAAAAAAAATCTGCAGAAAAGACAGAATGCTCCGTCTGAAGTCAGGGTTAGTTCTTGGTCCACGAAAGGGGACAAGATGAATCGAGTTTAGTCCAGTTTGTTCGAGTCTAGTGTATTTGTTGTTGGCTGCCTTGGACAGGTGGTAGGCGTCCGAGTCATATCATCCATTTTTCTGAAAATATTAATACAATTCCCCTATATATATATATATATATATATATATATATATATATATATATATATATGACAAATACTAGTAGTAGAAGAAACAGGATGCAGGGGAAAGCGTGAGAAAGAGAGATTTAATTCACCGTGTCCATTAGGGCACCAAGACGATCCCCAAAACTAAGTTGCACAATTGTTGCATCTGAATCCGAGTCTTGATCAATCAGAACTATAGGCATTGGAACTGCATCAGAGTCCTGGTCAGATGCCTGCAATAGAAAAGTATTAACAAACATTGAAAATAAAACGTCTCTAAAAACTTATAAAAATTTTATAAAAGGAATATGGAGAGAAACTATAACCCTTTGCTATAGTAAAAAAAATATCATTCAAATGCCACAAGAAAGATCATTTGATGTTTTGAAACTTTTGATTCCTAGACAATGGGGTAAAATATCATTTGAAGTTTTCAAAATTTTGATATGTGAAGTCACTTGAACCACCAAGACTGCTAATAAATTGTAGGCTAATGAGGTGATAGGGTACTATGTTTTGTGGTTTGGTCCAAGAAAAACAGGTGCAACTCCTGAAAGGTAAAGTGTGCATACCTAGAACATGTAAGTTACATTTGTATAGCCTCTTCATTCAAAAATTAGTAAAAACTAGGAAACCGGGCTGACTCTAGGAAGGTTGGTACAATTACAGTGCCCAAAGGTAAATCCTCATATTTAAGGTTCTCTATTGCACTCACATGTATTTGAGTAAAACTTATATGGTGCTGCTAGTAATGGTGGCTTTCACCAATAGTCTAATATAGAAATTAACACTATTGATATAATAAAACTTGTTTTGTAACTTCTCAATCGTTGATGACTACATGCTTATTCTCGCTCATAATATTCTACCAAACAAATTATCCAATCGTGTAACTTTTAATTTTTATATGATGTTTATGTATACTACACATGTTTCATACTTAAAAGAGAGAAGAATTTAGTCCTGAATACTGATAATATCCACTAAAGATTTTGGTAATTTTTATACTATTTCTTCCTTCGACTATAACTAATACCTGAATTATCGTTATTTTCCATTCACTGTACCAAAAAAGGGACTTTAATCCAGACAAAGGTTGCAGGCTTGGCTTTTTCTTGTTTATCTAACTTAAACACGTCATGTAAGCTTACTTTGAAGTCTAAATCTCCATTATTAACGGTTGAGAGTATTAGTGGGTGTTTAGTCCCACATTTAGTAGAATAGTAGAGAGAGGGGTTAGTCTCTCCAATATATATGTAGTCCTACCCATCAATAAAATTAAACCAAGTTTCTATTTGGTATCAGAGCCAACTCCGCCCACCCTTCTCCAAATCATAACCCTAACCCTCTCACTGCCGCCTCCCCCTCCTTTCTTTTTCCGTCGGCCCCGGCGACCGCTGTAACACCCCGTTCCGTTCTAGCGGACTGCCGTCTCAAACGGCAAAAGTGCAACTGTCCCGACCCGTTTTGCCTCAAATGAGAAGCAAATGATATCCAGACTTGTCCCTACAGGAATTCGACTTAGGCTTTCAGAGGCTCGCTTGACGTATCGCTCTACCGAGGCGAATCATCGCTAAGGTGGGTGGCTATGGTGAACTTGTCTTTGCTTAGCCAGCACACATAAAATCTGGATTGATACATGCTAGTCGCTAGGTTATTCACCCCCTGCATGCTAATAAATCAAACGCACCTAGCTAAGGGAATAATTCCAACTTATATTACTTATGCTAGAACATGGAAATGAAACACTGCTTTTATATAATATTCAGACCCTCGCATGCTAAGTCCCCTAACGATCTAACTCTCGGTTTACCTTCGGGCCCGAGCAAACGTGTCTGCTTATGTTCCTTAGAAACGCATACTTGTCTGCTTGAATGTTGCCATGTTTTCATCCAAACCCCGGGAGACTACTACGTAGTCGTTCCGTGCCTGAATGAACCTGCAAGTATCCGGGACCGTTAGGTCACCAGGCAGCCCCGAGCCAGGGGTATGCATCAAGGCAAGTTACTGTACAGAACCAAGATTCAAGTATCCCGTGTACTCGTGTTCGTGTTTCCGTGCACTCGTGTTCTCGTGTTCTCGTGTTCAAGTGCACGCATGTTCTCGTGTTCTCGTGTATCTCGTGATAATTGAAAGACCCAAAGAAAGTGCATGTCGCGGACAACTCGGAAACGAGGCATAGTTCCACGGACGGTCACCGGGGCACTGGGGCCGATCCGATCCGGATGGAACTTCACGTGTGGTCCCTCGTGTTCGGGCGAGTGGTTTGTAGCGCCTCTTGTACTTTCGTTGCATTCCACTTTCCCGGGACCACATCATGTTTAGTCCATCGTGTGCGGGCGAGATGGTTTGTAGCGCATCGTGTACTTTTGTTGCAATCCATCTTGGCCTTGGACTACTTCGTGTGCAATCCCTCGTGTTCGGGCGAAATGGTTCGTAGCGCATCGTGTGCTCTCGCTGCTTTCCATTCTCGTCTGGGATTAGTCCTTTATGGCTATGCCAGCGACTCATGTTCATACAGATAAGTCATCCTCGCTTAGCGGCTATCCGTGTGCGAGTCATTGCATCGCATCAAAGAACAACTGAGCACATCAAATATTGTCCCGTTCAATGACTCTCGTGTTGCATATGCTATTGCCTTGGTTTTCATTATGAATGCCCCTGAATGCTTATACATGCCCGTGCTTGAATTAACAATGTTTGCCTTGGACAGGGAAGGCCAAATGGTAAGTCTCGCAGTGTTTTCTCTCATGTCGCACGGCGCACTGCCACACGAGTTAGGCTATTCAAAATATTGCATGAAACTGATCCTAAGGCAACTAGAAAGACAACTTAATAGTTGTGCACGGAACCTGTATTACGTGTTTGGATTTGTCGAGCGGGCGAGTAGCTTCCCCAACAGTGCATTCAATGTACTGATAATCCACCAGTTTGTATGCAAGGTGCGGGAGAACCCCGTTCGGTGCGGATGCCTCCTACGCGCCTGCTTAGGCGTGGAGATCACTCCGAAGCAACGGTGCGTCCGGAACAGAAGCACATATACAAGAAGTAATGTTGGAACTCGCCTGAACATCGCCTGAACATCGCCTGTACAATCATTCCAAAATTGTAGCCACTTGGCACGCTTTTACTGTTTCAGAGAGAGAGGCTTGAGCGACTTGTAATCTCGGCTATACGCCGCCTGTAACACTTGTCCATATCAATAAAAGAGTTGCTTTACTTCAACTTGTATTATTCATTGCTTCCGCTATATTGTCAACTCAATGAACTTGTTACCGATCGCCTATGCGTTCATGACTCCGCTGCACTCGGACAATCTGTGCGACTCTGTGGCTTAGAACTCTTACCGCCAGCCAATGAACCACAGCCTTGCACCAGCGTGGCTCACGCTCGTGCGGCATCACGTCCGGATGGGTCAAAGCGATCGTTCCGCGGGAGCGCTGGCGAGGGTGATTCCCGCCTAGCGGGAACTGCCGATTTGCCTGCGGGAGATCGGGGCGTGACAACCGCCTGGCCACGTGTCGTTGCCCCGTCGGCCTGCCCCGCCGCCAGCAACCCCCGCAGGCCCCGATGACCGTCTGGCCGCGCGCCGCCGGCCTGCCCCGCAGTCGCGGTTGCTGCTGCTGTCGCGGCTGCTGCTGTTGTTGTTGTTGTCACGACTGTTGTTGTTGCCGCTGTGATCCCGACGACCCCTGACCCGACGATCTTCTTCTTCGTCTTCTCTCCTGCAAGTTGTAACTCGGTTCTGCCCATATGCAAAGACGATTGCACGGAAGACCGAAAAATTTAATTTTTTGATTATTTTTTTGTAGGAGTAAGTTGTAATCGGAATATTAATTATATAGTTGCTTGTTGGATCAAGATATATCAGTTAGGGAACTCTTGTGTGAACTCCTGATCTCGACTACAACTGTCGGTTCCTCCTTCTCGTCAGGCCATGCGACCTCGGGTCGAAGCCGAGCACGGGACGTAAGCAGCGACTCTCAGGGACACCGCTGCCACTGAAGGAGAAACAATAGACGTGGAGAAGACGGCGATCAAAGGTGGAGACAATCTAGATCTGCCACCATCTTGCTGATCATGCTAATGGAAGATGATAAGAAGAAGACGATGGAGACGATCTACGGCAAGCTGACAGCCCAAGAGATTAAGGTTTTGATGGACGATCTCTTCTCCAAGAGGCTGACCAAGACTAGCTCCCGTAGTGCACACACAGATGTGGATCCTTCAACATACAAAATGGAGAAGTTGGAGAAACTGGAGATAAAGTTGGAGGGTACTTCCAACTACATGAAGTGGTCGCGTCAGGTGATGCGGACTCTGAAGGCAAGAGGCTTGGTGGGCTATATGAATGGCCAAACCAAGGTACCTGAAGATCACTCCTCACATGAATTTGTTGTGTGGGAGATCGTCAATAATGTTATTGCTAGATGGTTGACAACCTCATTGACCGACCAAGTGTCGGATAACGTGGAAGCAATGGAGGGTGCTGGTGACATTTGGATGATCCTGAGAGATATGTACTCAGGGTCGGGCAACCCTATGAGGGTTTTTCAACTACAAGATGAACTTGATAAGGCAGTCCAAGAAGATCACACAATCTCTGAGTATACGGCTCTGCTGAAGAAGTATTGGTCAGATCTCGACCACTATGACCCCATTGGCGTGGAAGATGAGCAAGTGGAACCGGCATTTGCGAAACGTTATAAGAAGTTCATGGAGTATGTTTTGCGACAGAGGATGATGAAGTTCCGGAAGGGGCTCAACCCAGCATTCGAGCAGAGGAGGAATATCATAATTGCTCAACCCAAGCTGCCATCACTGGAGGAGGTCATAGCTGCTATGGCACAAGAGAGGCACGACTGAAGCTGATGCCTAGCACCACTAACTCTCTGGGATAAAAATCAGCTCTAGCAGCTTTTAACCCAAAATTTTCCGTAGGGGGAGGGTGCTACAACTTTGGAGACCCTTGACACTTCATCAGATTCTGTACGAAACCCCTGAGAGGCCAGTCCAGCGGCCGCAGACGCAGCCGTGGAGGGTGTAGGGGTGGAAGAGGAGGCTATGCTGTTGGCAAAAGTAATCATTCCGGAGGACAAGGCAAACATGACAGAAAAAGTGAGAGTCAGTCACCCGATATGACCCCTAGTGAGAGAAAAATGCTAGAGATATGGAGAAGCATGAAGCTTGGAACCAGGGACAGTCGAGCCAACACCTCTGGGACATCAACTCCAACCAACTTCGAGGGTAATAACACCCACTATGCCCATACAAGCACAGGTATACCTGCTCATGCCCCGGCATCTATCTACATACCAGGTTGGATAATTGACTCTGGAACATCCCGCCATGTCACGGGTGCCCATGATGAGTTCCAAGATTACATTTACCTGACGACGCCTGAAAGCATTCAGACTGTTGATGATACGGCTAAACCCATCATGGGTAAAGACACAATTGAATGTACCCCTTCCATAATTCTTACTTATGTTTTGCATGCTCCATCTTTTTTCGTTAATCTATTGTCCATTAGTGCCATTGTTTTTCAACTTAATTGTGTTGTTTTCTTTGACATTCCTAAGGTAATTTTTCAGGAGAAGAAAACGAAAAGACGGTTGGGGACTGGCACTTGGCATAAGGGGTTATGGTACTTGGACAAGGGTGGGTTGGACACAGCACTAGTGTCACTGGTGGAAGAAGCACAACCGGAGGAGCCGTGAAGAACAGTGGAAGCAGAATTATTACTTCAACATCAGCGCATAGGACACTCTTCATTCAGTCTACTGAGTCGGATATATCCATCTATGTATCAAAAGGCTAATAAAAAAAAGTTTGTTTGTGATGCTTATGAGCTTGGGAAACATACCAGAAACTCTAATGTGAGTTCTGGAAACAGAAGTTTAGCTGCTTTTGATATGATACACTCTGATGTGTGGGAACCTTGTCCTACAACTGGAGTCAATGGTTTTAAATGGTTTGTCACCTTTATTGACTGCTATACTCGTGTCACTTGGGCATACCTAATGAAGACTAAAAGTGATGTCTTTGCATGCTTTCAAGATTTTTATTGCAGGATTACAATACAGTACAATGCTAAAATGAAGATTTTAAGATCTGACAATGGGACAGAATACACCAACAAGGCTATTGAAGAGTACTTATCAGCCCATGGGATACAACATCAGACTTCGTGTGCCTATACACCAGCACAGAATGGCGTGACAGAGCGGAAGAACAGACACATGTTGGAAGTAGCACGATCAATGATGTTTGCCATGAATGTTCTTAAACACTTGTGGGGGCATGTCGTGTTGACGGCTACATATCTCATCAACATAATGTCCTCTCAGGTGTTAGGATGGAAGATACCGTTTGAGATGCTTACAGGAGAGAATAAGTACATTTTTCCTCCAAAGGTATTTGGATGTGTATGTTTTGTGAAAGACAACAGACATGCGGTGGAAAAGTTGGACTCTCAGACAGTGAAGTGCATCTTTGTTGGCTACTTAGGGACTCAGAAGGGATACTCCTGTTGGAGTCCGGTGGAGCGAAGGCTCTTTGTAAGCATGGACGTTACATTCAGAGATATGGAACCATACACAATGGTTCAGGTGAAGGCTCCGCATTTGGTGACACACCTAACACATGAGGTGTTAGGAGTGAGGGAGAGATGGGCCCAAGCGTGATTGTCGGGTTAGTTCCATGTCCAATGATGGAAGCTGGTCCAAGGGAACAAGGGGAAGATAGCGAGGGTGAGGAAAGTGATCAGGAGGAAGAAAGTGGTGACAATCAGGAGGAAGAAAGTGATGCTTCAGTGCAGGGAGAGGAACAGACTACAGAACAATCTACAGAGCTCCAAGTCTACAGAAGGAGAAAGCAGCAGCCCACTATTGTGCCTATTACTGTGCCTATTGCC
Source organism: Iris macrosiphon (assembly GCA_036927795.1). Lineage (NCBI taxonomy): Eukaryota > Viridiplantae > Streptophyta > Magnoliopsida > Asparagales > Iridaceae > Iris > Iris macrosiphon. The sequence goes on along the minus strand of JAYESA010000017.1, from coordinate 154,962,567 downwards.
CCTACTGTGCCATGTCTCTCGCCTAACCCTGCCCCAACTCTTGAAGATGTACCTCCCGTACCGGATTCCACTGATTCGGATGCGGACCCCTCTGATTCGGATGGTATGATCTCTTCACCACTTTCTCATATTCCCTTAAGGAGATCTTCTCGCAGTAATGCAGGAAAAGTCCATAATCGTTATGGTTATGAACATGATATTGCCAATTTTTTATCACACTCTAATATATTTTCTACCTATCGAGCATTCATTGTATCGTTAGACACCACCTCTTTGCCTAAGTGTTGGCAGGAAGCAAAGGAAGATCCAAGGTGGAGAGCTGCAATGTTGGAGGAACTTAGAGCACTCGAAAGAAACGGGACATGGGAACTTGTTCCGTTGTCTGAAGGAAAGAGAGCAGTTGGATGCAAATGGATCTTCACAGTAAAGGAGGCGCCAGAAGAAAAGGTGGAACGGTACAAGGCAATGTTGGTTGCAAAGAAATTTACTCAATCATATGGCATCAACTATGATGAGACATTTGCTCTAGTGGCAAAGATGAGCACTGTGAGAATCTTGGTCTCCCTTGCAGCAAACCATGAGTGACAGCTGTATCAATTGAATGTGAAGAATATTTTTTTCGTGAGAGTCTACAAGAGAAAGTATACATGGAAACCTCTCGGGGTTTTGCACGAAACAGTCGACGGAAAAGATATGCAAGCTAAAGAAATTACTGTATGGGCTCAAGCAATCTCCTCGAGCCTAGTTTGATAGATTCAGGAAGGTTGTCACAGGCACGAGGTACCGCCAGACCAATACAGATCACACGGTTTTCTTCCAGCATGCAAGAGGCTCTGATCTAAAAGGCGTCCGCCTAGGCCACCTAGGCGCTAGGCGCCAGGTGTCCGCCCGATGTCCGCCTAGGCACCCGCCTAGTCCCGACGCTCAACTATACATATTTTAGGATTGTATGGACTTTTTTGCAAGTTTCAGTAGGTTTTTTTAGATTTTATTTTATTTTTTTGAACCGCCTAAATCTAGGCGGCCGCCTGGGCAACCGCCTAGGCGGGCTAGGCGCTAGACGGCGGCTGTCCGCCCGCCTAGCGCCTAGCGCTTTTGACAACCTTGGCAAGAGGCCACATCACCATACTTGCAGTGTACGTGGATGATATCGTGATTACATGTGATAATGAGGAGGAGATCACCCAGCTGAAGTTAAAACTCGCCAAGGAGTTTGAAGTGAAGGACTTGGAAATAATGAGGTATTTTCTCGGGATCGAGGTGGCTCGAGGAAGAGATGAGATCGTCCTCTCTCAGAGAAAGTATGTACTAGACCTGCACAGAGACTGGTATGCTGGGATATCGATCGACAGTCACTCTAATCGATCAGAAAGATAAGTTGGGTGCAGAGGCAAAAGAGCATGTTGATCGTGAGAAATATCAGACTTGTAGGCAGATTGATTTATCTAGGCCACACTCACCCTGATATCTCATTTGATGTGAGTATAGTGAGTCGCTACATACATGATCCAAGGAAGGGCCACATGGATGCAATTTTCGTATCATAAGATATCTGAAGGAGACTCCTAGAAGAGGACTATAGTTCAAAAAAAATGGACACCTGAGTGTTGAGGGATACTGCGATGCAGATTGGACAAGCTGCATGGACGACAGAAGGTCTACCTCAGGGTACTATATCTTTATGAGGGGTAACCTAATCTCATGGAGAAGCAATAAACAGTCTGTGGTAGCACGATCGACTGCTGAAGCAGAGTATAGAGCTATGGCTCTGGGAGGGTCAGAGTTGCTGTGGATAAGGGCACTGCTGACGGAGTTGAAGCTGGACCAGGGAACACCGTTGCGTCTTCTGAGTGACAGTCAAGCTACAATAAGTATAGCTAACAATCCAGTTCAGCATGACAGAACTAAGCACATCGAGATCGATCGGTTCTTCATCAAAGAGAAGCTAGAAAAAGGGATATTAAAGCTCCATCATGTTCGCTCAGAAGAACAAGTTGCAGATTGTCTGACTAAGAGCCTTAATTCTTCGATTCTTTTTAAACTATGTGACAAGATGGAAATAATTGATATCTATCGTCCATCTTGAGGGAGAGTATTGAGAGTATTGGTGAGTGTTTAGTCCCACATCTAGTAGAATAGTAGAGAGAGGGGTTAGCCTCTCTTATATATATGTAGTCCCACCCATCAATAAAATTAAGCCAAGTATTAAACCAAGTTTATATTTTAACAAAGCAGACTCAATGTAAACACAGCTCTACTCATCAAGCCAGAAATGACTCAGTTACCATAAAGCTAAGTAGAAATTATGATAATATAGTTTACAATCATGAATAACAGCAGTACATTGTATGTGGGAATATTATAAAAAATCATCATATTTTTCCAACTGCAATTGAGTATCATTTGACAATATGTCCATGAGGATGTGCTTAAAGAATGGTAGCTCAACATATTAAAACAAGCACAATCTAGCTTTGCTAGAGTTGCTTGAAGTTATGAAGAGGAGATTGAACATGATCTACATCTGTCTGTCTGTCATGACACCTTAGAAGAACTTAAGAATAAAAGAACCTTCAGAAACAAAGTTCTAGATCAGCTTATATTCGCCCTTGATTAAAGGTTTCTGCCTAGCTGCTTAATAACATCCTGATCCGTACTAATGAGGAAATGCATCTATTTGATATATAAATATACCGTTGAGGAGGATCCCAGTGTATCTGCCGAGTTGATAGAAGATTGAGAACCACTCCTACAACAACATAATTAGCAATAGAAAAATCAATGCCACAATCCTTAATATGACAGGTGAGCACTAGTTAGTACAGGTAGACCTCCAATATACGCATTTTAACAAAATACAAATTCAAGTATGCAAATATAACAGTCAAAGAATCGATCAAGTGAAATTGAATGTCAAATTAAATAAAAAAAACACCGGAATAAAATGTGAAAGTTTGTTTCTTGTAAAATATTAGACTTAGTAGTACATTTAAACACAAAATTGTTTCCTAACTAAGGCATATACTGCTTTATTAAGCACCACAGTACGAGATAGTGGTTCCTCCGAAGGAAACATGACATTTTTGTGCTTTCTATTACATTTCAAGTGAATAACAACACGGCATATAAACAACATAGGTTTCCCTATTCAGACCTACCTAATGCACTTCCATTTACCAAAAGAATTAGCATGTCCACCATTTCACGTGCAGACATTATATCCTCACAGGAGGAGCAAATCATACTCCAATAATCAACATAATCATGTATTCTAAATTGTTACATTTCCAAAGAACTTATCTACAGAAATCATATAAGTGCATTCCCTCCACCGGTTATGTCTCAACCATTACATAGCTCAATGGAGAACTTGAACTAAATCACTAATACGATCATTATGATTTTTTTGCTGAAATTCTATGAGTAAATAAAGAAAAGGAAAACTACAAGGTATTCAGGACACTTGTTCTTTTTCTTGATAAACTATATTAATGAAATAATCTTCACCAGAAATTGAATATCTAGTGGACTATACCAACTAAGGAGAAGAAGCTTACAAACCTGTTACCTGATATTTCACCATACATAATTTATTCCAAGAAACCAGTCATGCACTAAAATTATCCATAAAATCTCCTACAATTCCAAGCTAATTGACAAAAACCCGTAACAATATCACAAATAAATGAGGTTACAAGAAAATAGAAGGAAAGAACAATGAGCGGAAGAATCAATAACTAAGGGATGTAACTTATTTCCTCTTCACTAGGAACACTGAGATTTCAAAAAATTGGTGTCGTGGCCGTCTTTCAACGTGCTGGACATGTATTGGACGGGATAGACACTCTAAAATACACTAGGAAACACCAAAATATGTCATGTTTCTGTGTCAGTATTGGATTGTGTGGTGCAACATAGCATCTCGGTAAGCTAAATAATAATATTCAATTAATGAAAAGTAAAGAAGGATAAGACTGGTATAGGTTTCTATTAAGAAATAAAATGAATAGTTTAAGGCACGGCAATATTTTATCAAGAAAGTAAATATTGAAGAAAATCATAAAAAAATGTTAAAATTACAGCAAATTTGAAACTGATTGCTAAAAATTAGGAGTAAAGGAAACAATAGAATAAAAAGAAAATCAGGCATACTATAGTCAACATAGTCTTCATGACGAAATTAAAGATCTACTGGATCATACTAGCCTGTTCCATGAAAACATATACGACGTGATATGGATACTACATCAATTGGTGTATGCTTGTGTATGTTGGAGTGTCTGCTATGTCTGATATGATGCAACACACACATATTTCCGGAGTGCCTGTGATTCCTAACCAAACACTAATTTCCTCAAATTTGCAGCATAAAAGAATCAAGAACCACAGAGGTAATTCAGATTCTCCACTAAATTTCTTCACGAAGAAATCAAAGACCCACTGTACTAAAATCTAGAAGCGCAGAGCTAATCCTTACTAAATTTCTACATGAAGAAATCAAAGATCCAGCACCGCATACTAAAATCAAGAAGCGCAGAGCTAATCCTTACTAAAGCTCTTCGTAAAGAAATCAAAGATCCACCACTGCATACTAAAATCAAGAAGCGCACAGCTAATCCTTACTAAAGCTCTTCATAAAGAAATCAAAGATCCACCACTGAATACTAAAATCTAGGAAGCACGAACACTCCTTAGTGCTGTGTTCGCGTAGCGTCGAATCATCCACGTATCGGACACACCAGAAAATACGTTAGACGTACCAAACCGTTGTCATATTACTATCATTGTCGTGTCCGACAAGTATCAAAACAATACAGGCTCAACATACAGTAGGACACGTCGAAAGTGGTTGTGTCCGTCTTACGTCGTGTCGAACACATCTGACACGACACATGCACTCCAAAACACATTAGACCACACCAAAAATCAGGTTCGTGTCCGAATTACGTGGTCATTGTGTCCATATCAAGAGAAAGAGAGGGAGAAGACGAACTCAAAGAGCTCACCAGCGAATTGCGCAGCGATCGGCGGCGATGACCGATCCATGGAACAACGAACGGAGACTGGCGACCTGGAGCTGAGGAGAGTAGAAATGGGGAATCCCTAACTTGGAAACCCTAAATCGGCGTAGATCAACAAAGGAACAAGAAGAAGAAGAAGAAGAAGAAGAGAAGAAGGCACTGGAGAGAGACATTATTCTTAGTCAGAAAGAAGAACGAATGAGATGGAATTGGAGAGTGAGTTGACAAATGGGGATGGATGCTTATATACGGCCGAGTCGGGTTGGTACCGTACCAGCAACTCACGAGTCGCTCCCGGGGACCGCGGATGGTGGACGCTGACTCGGATAGCAAATAGTTGGGCTTATCATTGTAAGAAAAGCTACTTTGTACGCAATTCGAAAAAAAAAAAAAAAAAAAAAAAAACAAGAAATCCGATGTTTAGATATATTATATAAAATACATAATATTTTATAAATTTGTACATAGAGCATATTATTGTCACGTTTCAATTTTCGCAAGGGACCGATCGTCCTCGCTTAGCGTCTTGCGGAACCGATCGTTCTCGCTTGAACGTGATGTCGTACAAGTCTAAATTGCGCTTGCACAAGGCCAAAGCTTTGAACAAGGACAAATAAGTTATTCAAGACGGAAGTAGCGACACAATATTGCAGAAAAGTAAAGAACACAATGGCATAAGAAAACAAACACTTTATTGATTATTCAAAAAGTGTTACAAGCGGCGCTTGGCCGAAATTACAATTCGTTCAAGCTCTCTCGATTACAATGACATCGTTCCATACATTACATCCCTTTATACAAAAGCAGCTCAAAACATCTCGATACGGCTAAAGACACAACTTTAGATTTTTGGGTCCTAGGGATGAGGCTCTGCTATCGCTTCTTCGGACGATCCAGTACCTGCGAACAAGCAAACTGGTGGGGGATCAACACTTTAAAAAAAGTATTGATGAGTATAAAATCAACGAACAGAAGCAACAGTCTCTAAAACCAACAATAAGTAAGCATGTGGCAAAATATTACATTAGTAGTGATCTTGCTACTTTTACCTAAGTTCATTTTATGCAGCACAAGATTAGAGTCAAATTACTTCTTTCGAAAACATATCTTTGAAAACAGTTTGCATATACGATACAATCAAGCATACAGTAGGGACAGTGTTCTATCGTGCAGTGTGCAGCATGTATCGTGCACCAATATACTAACTCTGTAGGAACACAAGTTATCTCTAGTGGACTTATTCATTCTATACAAAGGGGCAGCAGCTTAATCAATTGAAACATGCAAGTCTAGGGGCAGTACACAATTCAAGCATATCATAACTCCATACATCACTATTTTAGTGATTCTTACCCTTCGCCGAACGATTATCCCTACAGTAGACATACAAGTTAGCAACAATTTGCATATACATAAAGGTTCTATTCCCTGTCAGCCTCTGCATCAAACAGTTAGGTATGCAAGAAAGCTAACCTAGCATGCACCCTAACTACATGATGGTCCATAGGTTGTCCCATGATTAGCAGCGGTGACTCAAGGTTCAGCTCTGCACTAGCACGCACATATGTCGCCAGTTGTTACTTGTAAGCACCCTAATTTTTTTAAAATTTAATATTGTTGGTATTCTGAAATTTTTGTGATTAAGGAAAATTTTTTATTTATTTTTAGCTAATTATAATATATAATATTCATGAATTTATAATTATGTGTATTTAATTAATTATTAATATTGTGCAAAAAATATATATTTTGGTGTACAACTATTATTAGTGTATTGTATAATTTTTCTGGAATTTATTGAGGTCTAAAACTATTTGTTTGGCCATATATATATATATATATATATATATATATATATATATATATATATATATATATATATATATATATATATATATATATATATATATATATATATATATAGTCTCCAAAATAATAATACATGCTAAGGCTCTAAAGAGTCAAATACAAAGCAATAATTAAGGCTAGTTTCCTCTGTCGCTAGTGCAACATCCTTCTATACTAGAGGTGATGTCTCTCATGTTGGCTCACCATCTTGTGCCCCGTAATATGTGGGACACGTCTCCTCTAGCCAGTCATCTGAAAAATATATCTAATCAGGATTGGAGTGAAGTACAAAACTCTGAAAGCAGTTCCAAATACTTGGTAGAACATATATGACAAGTAATAGAAAAGAATATAAGATGTACAAGTAACTAAGAAATAGAAATATACTAGAATAGGCATATAATGTACTGGAAGGAAAGAACAGACAATATGGAATAATCAACAAGTAATGAAAATAAATAATACTAGCTAATGTGCCTTAGAGTACAAGTTTATTATTTGATCAGTTTGGGTTGAACATGAGGTAAAAAGGGGTAACTCGATTATACGTTGGGTGTATAATCGACATGTATATAAGGTAAATGAGGTTTGATCACATAACCAACTACTACTCTCCAGTCCCAAACTAATACTCATGGATCCGATCATGACATGTTATGAACACGAGTAATATGGGCACACTGTACACGAGCAGTACGTGAACACAAAGTACATGATAATCAATACCCAATGCACACGATGAAATACATGTAAAGGAGTACCTGTTGAATACGGTAAGGGGATAACATCTTCTGATATGATCCATATAGTACCAGTCCGTGTAACCACTATTTCAGAATCAAGTATACAGTTCTAGAACAAGTGATATATACACTATCATGAAATAAAAACTAACAGAGAGATGTACTCGCCTCTCGTCCTGAGCAAAAGGTACGACTCGATGCCCAAGTTGGTGTCAAACTCCTTTTTAGGAAATATTATATCAATATGGTGTAATGAAGAGCAAACAAGTTAAGAATGAATTAACATGCTTCTAGGTCCACTCTAGGTTCAATACTAGATAATGGGTCTATCTTGGTCATTAATTAGTTACTACTAGCTTAGCTTAGTTACACTAGGTTGTACTAAGGTTAAAACTGATTATCTAGTTTAATAATAACAACACTAGTTATCCTAACTAATCATACTAACTAATCTCTAATTATATATCTTTATACAATTCTAGCTGAAATCCACTGACTGAAACTAACTGCTACTGATCTCAGTTGATCACCTAGGTAACTGGTTGTCTAAGAAACCAAATAAAACTGCTACTAACTGAATATGGGTGCCACACAACACATATCAAGGTATATTACATGATACACATGCCTGTGTGTATCACTGATACCTATTCAATATGTTTACTGGTAGAATAAACTACACAATTGCCTAAGCATACATCAGTCACTGTAATATGGACTAAATACTGCCCGATACTCTACTTAGAGATATGCTAACTGATATCAATGCTCTAACTATTAGCCTATTGATACACTATGAAGTCTATAACACTAATACTTACATAACACTAACGTAGTACACTAACTGACAACTAACAACCCTCACTACTAATGTACTAACTAACCACATCTGAACTAACCTACTCAACTGAGAATTGATGAACTAAAATCACTTTAACACCAACCCCGCACTACTCTACAGCTACTGATGTAGCTTAAGATCTACTTCTAGGTACACATCAACTATGAAGGCCTAGATACACCCCCAGGTTCAGGTAATCCTCCAATACCTGATATACTAAGTGTAACGACCCATTCCGTTCAAGCGGACAGTCGATTCAAATGACGCAAGTGCAACGACCTGACCCGCTTTGCTCAGCGAGAAGACTCGTTTAAGGCAAAAGATTTTCAGACTTGGCCCTTCAGGAGTTCAGACTTAGACTTTTAAAGGCTCACTCGGAGTATCGCTCAAATGAACCGAGTTATCGCTCAGGTGGGTGGCTACGATGAACTTGTCTTTGCTTAGCCAGCACACTTAAAATATGAATGATACATGCTAGTCACTAGGTGAATCACCCTTTGCATGCTAATAAAGAATACAACGTACCTAGTTAAGAGAATAATCCTATCTTGTATTGCTTGTGTTAGAACATCAAAATGAAACTTGGCTTATAATTAGACCCTCGCATGCCACATTTACTTCGTGCAAGTAGACCCTGCTATGCCTAGAGTAGATCATTATGGACCCTTTGTAATATACTTTTCACTTGTTTACACTGCACGCCCTACATATTATGTCGCTCGATATGTCCCTGTACGGTTGCACTCCTCGTACTACCCCTTAGACCATGCCAATGTAAATGCTTATATTTCATATAAATACATGATTGCCTGCTTACACTGTAGTTTGTACTTGTTGCCTCATTTTAATGCTTGCCATACGAATTTATGCCAAAATTAAGTAACAATATCCGTATCGTGCATGTATTTAGTTAGCCAGGAGACTATCAAATAGTCCTTCTGTACAATATAAACCTGCAAGTATCCGGGACCGTTAGGTCGCCAAGGCAGTTCCTGAACTAGGAGAATGCATCAAGTCAAGTTTAACTCTGAACGAGAATCATGTCAAGTAAAGCAAGAATCACAACTCGTGGAGCAATACTAGTTCAGAACAAGAATCAAGGATTATCATGTCATGTTGTGAATCTGGAAGACCCAAGACTTGCATATCGCGGACAATATGTTAACAAGGGATATTTTCGAATCTCGTTCCACGGACGGTCTTCGGGGCACCGGGACCGATCCAATCCGGATGGAACTCTCGTAGCAACCTTTCGTATGCGAGTAGGGTGGCGTCTCTGCTAACGCAGCACCATCCTTGCTCAAAAGACTGATAGTCTCGTGCACTGGACGAGATGGCTTGTAGCTCACCGTGTACTTTCATTGCATACCATCCTCATCAAAGACTATAACTCATCCTTTTTAGCTATGTCAGCGACTCATGTTCATATAGATAAGTCATCCTCGCTTAGCAGCAATCTGTGTGCGAGTCATTGTATTATGTCTAATAAATCTGGATCACCTGAATGGATATGGGTATAACATACTTGTACATATTTGAACACTTGAACATCTCCTGCAACACTTTTGGATAATTTGTGTAACTCGTGCACCTAAAACAGAACCTCGCTCATGACACTTGCGTTTGCTTATGTTATTGCCCCTGGATGTCATTATACATGTCTTTGCTTGGTTTAACTTGGTTTTATCATTGGACATGGAATAATGAATGGTAAGTTGGTAAGTCTCGCCGTGTTACTCATATATCGCACGACGTACTACCACACGAGTTAGGCTTGTACATTATGCCATGAAACTGATCCTAAGGAAAGACAAGAAAGATAACTTAATAGATGGTGAACGGAACCTATATAATGTGTTTGAATTTTTTGAGCGGTCGAGAAGCCTCCCACCAGTGCATTCATGTACTGATAACCCACCAGATTGCTTGCAGGGTACGGAAGAACCTCGTTTGGTGCAAAAATTGCGTGGATTTTGCTATGAAGCCTTGGAACGTTGCGTCTGGAACTGAAGCAAATATACAATCCATAATGTTGGAACATCGCTTATGTATCATTCCATAATTGTAGTCACTTGTCACGCTTTTACTGTTTCGAGAGAGAGGGCTTGAGCGACTTATAATCTCGGCCTAGAGCCACTTGTAACACTTGTTAAATATCAATAAATATGTTGTTTTACTTCTATACTCGTGTTATTCAATGCTTTCGCTCTTGACGACTCTGTGAACTTGTTACCAATCGCTTGTTCATTCTTATCCCGCTGCATTCGGACTATCTGTGTGACTCTGTGGCTTAGACATCTTACCGCATGTTCGGATCATAGCCTTACACGGCGCAGCTAGTGCTCGTGTGGCATCACGTCTAGATAGAAAAGATCATCCCGCGGGAGCGCTAGCACGGTGATTCGTGCCTAGCGGGGACGGCCGATTACCTACGGAAGATCAGGGCGTGACACTAAGTACCATACTCAAACCCCAGTCCTACCATGCTCGAACCCCAATTGAGATCTGAACCACTGCTACATACTAAGTAGCTAATCATACATTAATATAACCCCTTACTAACAATGACTGGTAGATTAATCATCTAACTAAATTACCAAAGCCTCTAAGTAACTAAGACTGGACTAATATAATGTAATTGGTGCTTCTTAATCCAGTTCTATACTACACCACAACACCAACTGAATATATCCCCCTGTATAACATAGTCACATGACCAACCGACACACACTAAACACACCCAGACACAATAAGTCACTGACTGTATACACTGCACAGTCAGTCTCTCACATCTGATCACCAAGGAAAAAAGATATCTATAAAATATAGCTATATATATACACTATCATATGATAAATAAACACTTATTAGTATCTACTATATCTATAGAATATATGATAGGCATTTAGACAAACACCTATAGCATATAACTTAGAAAATTATGATACACGTTCCAATGAGGAGTCACAATCCTAATTTCTCCACAATAAACATCTATAGAAGATAAATACATTAAAGTACAACCAAAGCAACTTGCTACAATGAGAATTGAGAAGTAATTGCATAAAACACTCAAAATAGAGCCATGTATCACACGGTATCACACCGTATCGTGATATGGCCTACGCGTGCCCAATTGTGGATACGTAGCTAGTATCACAACCCCAATCTAAGTCCAATGAGCCTAAATTAGTCTCATGACACACACTTAATGTGTCAATTTCAAAATCTCCCCCCTAAATACATACAAAAACCTATGTAGAAGTGATAATACATAATAATTTAGCCTAGAACTTCATCCTATAGGTAGACCTATGTCATTGGTGTAACGACCCGTTTCGCTCAACCCGAAGGGCTGATTCAAACGACACGAGTGTAGCAAACAGTCATGCCTTGCCCAGCGAGATGACTCGTTCGATGCAAAGGCATTCAGACTTGGACCATCAAAAGGAGTTTAGACTTAGAATTTTCAGAGGCGCGCTCGGAGTCTCGTTCGACCGATACAATTCATCGCTAAGGTGGGTGACCCCGGTGAACCTGTCTCTACTGAACTGCATACTTGTCACAAACCACACCCGGAATGAGAGTACGAGTAGTAAACAACATCCAGCCTACGCCGTAACATCGGCGGTAGAACGCTATCTAAGACAATATAGCTATCTAAGCATCTCACACAATATAATAAGGGTACCTGTCATGCTATCTCTACTCCAAATGGAGGAATAATATAATAATGTAATATCGATAAACAATACTCAATCACAATATCAAACTAAGGAGGATGAAAGCACGTTATGGAATAAAAGATAAATATGAGTCATAATACATCCTCAAGTCCAATAATATAAGTCTAGGTTCAACAACTCTCAAAAATAATATATACATGCCATGAGTCCAAAAATAAGATTAGTACAAGTCCAAAACTATATAACTAGGCATCCTCGGTCACTGGTACTATGTCCTCCTGCTCTAGGGGAGTATCCTCTAGTGGCTCACCATCCTGCGGCCCGTAATAAGTGGGACAATGCTCCTCTAGCCAATCACTGAAAAATATATCAAATCAGGAAAGGAGCAAAGTACAAAATTCTGAAAGTAACTCCAAATACATGGTAAGGCGTATATGACGAGTAATAGAAAAGGATACAAGATGCACAATTATTAAGAAATAGAAATACATGTAAGAACATACAAATAATCATAATAAAGAACTAAAAAGTAAATACTGGTAATTTGGAAATAAAGTACAAGTAGAAGAACATGAATACTAGCTATGTGGTTTAGAGCGCAAGTTCGTTATGTGGTCGGCTTAGGTTGCACATGAGGTAAATAGGGTAACTCGACTATACTTGAGGTGTATAATCGACATACACATGAGATAAGTAGGGCTTGATTACATAACCAACTTCTACTCCCCCTTTGCAGCCAATACTCATGGATCCAATCACGACACGTTACGCACATGAATACGATATAGTCACACTAGCACCCGAAATAGTGGATGCACAAGAAGAACATAAAATAATACCCGATGCACACGATAAAATACATGTGTATAGAGTACCCGCTGAACATGGTAAGGGGATAACATCTCATGATAGAATCCATGTAGTACCAGTCCATGTAACAATATATCAGAATCAGGTATATCAGTTCTAAAATAAGTGATATATACACTATCATAAAATAAAAACTAACAGAGAGATGTACTCGCCTTTGGTCCTGAGAAAAGGGTGTCTCTCGATGCCCAAGATGGTGTCACACAATCCTAGATAGAAAATATCATGTTAGTTTGGTGCAATAAGGGTTAATGAGTAAAATACACTAATGCATGCTTCTAGGTCAATTCCTAATTTATTCTAGCTTAACTAAGTCATATTAAGTCCATCTAAAGTTATTTGGTCTAAAAAAAGTTACTAACTAACTAGTACTAGTTTATACTAGGTATACAAGATCATTATTTAAGTGCATCATTAATCCAACTATACTTACAATAACTAACTATTATAGTATACTTACTGATAAGTACTAATAATATAACTAATACTAATATATGACCCCTCCTTAATCAATATCTACTGACGGCTATCTAATTACAACTATCATACACTAACTGTGCATAAATAATCTGATACACACAATACTCTACCAGTTACCTGACTATGATTATACTAACATAATGTCAATACTTAAATCTATCATATATTATCTAACCAATACTCTAATACTTATATACTAATGACTAACTGTTATGCTGCAGTTGCTGCTCTAGGTGCTACTGCCTGCATATCTAACCTATCAGTCACTTACCCCTAACAGATACTACACTTAACTTCAACTGACCTCCACTAGCAACCCACCAAGACACTAACTAACTCTACAATCTCTTGATATAATCCTAACTAATTGGCATTACCAGTCATAGCTAATACACTCTTATTCTACCAATTCAGTGGCTGCTACTAATTTAGCACACAACTGACTGTTAATACATCAACTAAGATGACTGATGCACTAACTACAACATCTGATACCATTGCATTACTACATAAATAACTAACACTCATGACCAAGTCTATACTACTAACATTTGATACTGAGGATTCAAGTCTCTGCATCCTACCAACAGTGTTCACATCAAATAAACTCCCCCATCACACTATCTATTCTCTAATATATAGAATCAATGCACTAAGGTATAAATGCACTCAACAATATTTCTAACCTCAGTTCTCAACTTACATGAACACTGCACATAAGAACAACCAACAATATAAACTGCAATACACCCTTGCAGTTGCAATCCAAAGGCTAACACTCCTAATCCTCTGGTACACACAGCACAGTGCACAAGTTCAGGAGCATTGCTACACCATACACATAAAGACAGTGATGCACTGCCCCCAATAATCCTCTACTAACTCAGGTTCCAGATTATAATGTTACACATGTGCACAGGTCAACCTAGAAATGCATTGTTGAATATAATGCCTGTAATAAGAAGAATTCACTGCCAACCTCAAAAGACAGTGCATGCCTCCCATACATAATTAATTGGGATGCCAAAACTTACAATACTCTATGATATCCATTTTCTTATCTCAAATATATCAATAACAATTATTAGAATGAACTAAAAATAGAAATTAAGAAAAAATGCATAAAATACACAAAATAGAGATCTGTATCACACGATATCACACTGTATCATGATACGGCCTACTCGTGTCCACTTGTGGACACGTAGCTAGTATCCCAACCCTGATCTAAGTCCAATTAGACTAAATTAGTCTCATGACACACACTTGATGTGTCAATCCCATAATTCTCCCAAATTATATACAAAAACCTATGTAGAAATGTCAATTCCTAACAATTATGCCTAGAACTTTATCATATAGGTAGCCCTATGCCATTAGAGTATTTCAAAGATTTAAATGCATGATTTGGGACTCAAATTAGAGATGAATTCAGATCTATACCTATTGGAAGATGGATTCCCAATGAAAAGTATAATAGACACGATCCGGACACGATCTCTCCACAAAAACTTCTTCTCCAAGTGCTCCTTGCCAATCTAAGCTCAAATAATTCTTCTATTGAATGGGAAAGAGAGGTAATAAAGGAATTTGGGTTGAATTGATGAAGGGAAAGAAGGAATTGGGGATCTATGAATTGGAGATCAAAATAAAATATAAATGAGGAGAGAGAGAGAGAGAGAGAGAGAGAGAGAGAGAGAGAGAGAGAGAAGAGTGGCTTTTATCATGGTCGGCCCCTTCCCCCTTCTCTAAGTCATGTGCATAGTCCAAATTGTCCCTCTCCATCCAGTTATGAATATGATTAGGGAAGGGCTATTTTGAAAAGCTTCTAACTAATTCTAATTAAGTTAATTCTTCTTAATTAATTAGTGGGAATGAGTCTATTGGGCTTGGTCCATGTTGGGCTTACTAATTGTCATGACAAGTCTAAATGGTTCACAAGTGTCAAGTCTAACTATTGGACTAGCCTCCTAACTATAAATAAATAATACAAGTCATAAATAATTATATAGCATACTAATTAATAAATAATTAATACAAGCATCAATTAAATATTTATAGCACACTAATATTAATATTTATTTCTAAAATTAAATATTCATGCCAAATTACCAAACTATCCCTAGTTAGAAAAGTGAGAGTGACAACACTTAAGAAAAGGAATGATACATGCTAGTTTCTAAGCGATAACCTTTGAATGCTAATAAAAAGAGAGATGAACACACATAGCTAAGGGAATAATCCCGCCTTATCATTGTTTAGAACATAGAAGTTTTACTTACAATCTGCATAATTTGGTATATTGAGTCTAATGAAGTAGTTCCTTATGTTATGCCACAAATAGTTTTTGTTTATACCTTGAGGCACTAAACTACTTGAAATATGACATGGGATAAAGTATAATCATATTGCATACATTGACGAGGAAGACTATCACGTAGTCATTCCGTGTCAGGAGAAGAAAAGAAAAGAAAGTACTCGAGATATCCAGATCACCGAGTCAGTCTTTAATCATGGAGCTGCACAAAGAAGACAGATCCGAGTGTAGTCCTCGGCTAGATTGAACCGAGTGTAGTCCTCGGCTATGATTAGAAGTGATGGAGTAGTTGCATGGTCACAAAAAACTGGTTGCACACCAGGTAGAGAAATAGTCCTCGACACGATTGCTGAGGCATCCAAATTATGTCGGCCCGGGAGGACAATGCCAGTGTAGTCCTAGTAATACGCTAGCTGAAGTACTAGCGGACAAGTGCGGGGAGTCCAGCAAGTCTTGCTACCATCCCAGAAAGACATTCGACTCATCGGATGGTTCGGAACGCCCAGTAAGGCTCACAACCGAGCTGGGAAGACAACTATTCCATCCCAGATTATGCCCAATATGGCTAACATAGCGAGTGACCTTCATATAGATAAGTCATGCATGCATAGCGGTTATCCGCATTCAGAAGAGGAGTAACATGAAGAAGTATATTTGTACGATACTTTGCATATTTAGAATGGATGCACGACACATAACATAGTTCAAGAAAAATATGTCTGAGACAGAGACACAAATGTAACACTTAAATTGCAAAGATGTTCTTCGCTACTTAGTAGATTATTGATTATATTGTTGCATATGATAGAGAAGGCCGAATGGTAAGAAATGATAAGACAAACTCAGTTATTTACAGTACGACATTCTTGATTCAGACACGGGTATTACTTTCATTATATTGCCATAAAAATGATCCTAAAAAAAGACTAGAAAGACAACATAATCAGTCCATGCACATAACAAATGAATGTGCTTATTTTGTGGCATGGGTAAGAGACCTCCCCACCAGTGCATTCAATGTACTGATATCCAACCAGATTGCATACAGGGTAAAGGAAGAACTCGCACGGATTCGTAGATCTCTTGACGTATCGAGGCGTCAGACCGCACTAGGCATCTTGGAGCATAGAGCGCGGACCCAGAGCTCAGATATATGAGACGTAATGTATGAGAACATCATCATTCAGAGTGCTTGATTCAGTTATAAGCCTAAGGGCATATTCATTGTAAAGAGAGAGAGAGAGAAAGCATGAGCGACTTGTAATCTCGACCTAGCGCTGTAAAATCCCTCAAATAATAAATTTTATATATATATATATATATATATATAAATTAATTAATTAATAAAATATAAAAATAGTTGTTCACTAGAGGGGACCAAAATGAGCACACCCATATTTTTTTAGGAATTTTTGGGTATTTATATTAGCTCCTATGAATTTTTAAGATAATAAAAATAATACTAATATTAATAATAATAATAATAATAATAATAATAATAATAATAATGATAAGGCCACTAACTAACCGTAAATAACTAACTAAATCCTAAGCCAACCCATTTGCTCACAGAACACACCCGCGGTCCACACCGAACACACCCGCGACCCCCATCTCTCTCCCTATATATATGTTCATAATACCTAAACCCTAACTCTAACCCTTGCCTCCCCCTCTGTGATCCTGCGACCACCATCGACAAGCCTCAGACACCGACGAACCCCGCTGACCGCCACTGACGCTACCCTCGCGCAAGGACGCAGACAGCAGCCAATCCCAAACCCCCGACTTTGCTGGTACGTAACTTCCCCATCTCGCAACCTTTTCACAATCCAATTTTTCATACATGCTCAAAAAATGAACATCCTCTAATGCCTTCAGATAGTTTTAACCAAACAACTCTATTTATGCTTTAAATTCATTCGAAACTTTCCGAAAAATCTAATTTTTCATGCAAAACGAAATACCCAAAAACTGAGCCACGAGCCTTATTGGAAGGCTTATAACAAGTAGTATTTTAAGTAAGTTAGAAATCTGTCTGAATAGAATTATAATCAACATAAATAGGTTCGAAACGACCTATTGGTTGTATATATTTGATCATTAATTCTGTGAGAAATTATTGGTTAAAAATTACGAAAAACAGCCTTCAAAAAATTAAAAAACTTGCGATACGGAGTACGTTCCGACAAACTGGACCACCACGTCACGTACTACTTGTACCGAAAGGCGCGTATGATATTTTCTGACGTGTGAGCCTTCACTAAAGTTGATTCGGACGTGTGTGCGCGTCAATATCAACCCGTATCCATAAAAGTCTCCCGTATCGACATTTTTGTAAATTTTTCTATTAGTTGGTACACGCTCGTCAAAATACGACAAAACTTGCGCCATTAGATTCATGGTATCAAGTTGTTCCCGTGCTCCAAGTTTTATGCTTTTCTGAGACAGTTGATCGAGCCGCCTATTCGTGGGCCCCAGTGGTTGACTTAAAGGGCGAATTTGTGATCGATTTATCGAAATCCAAAATTGGATATACCATTGAGTTCATTTTGTCTTTTAGGATTGGTTTGAACTATAATTTGTCCTATTTAGAGACCTTTACTCCTGGCACGTATTTTGATGCAAAGTAGACCACTTGTAGACCCTGTTTTGACCCAAAATTATCATTTTTGCCCTTGTGTCCAAATTGGACGAAAGTGTAGAGTTTTCTTACTATCTCGTTGATTCCGGAGATATTGGTGATGTTTATTTCACCATCCTGAGACGTTCGTTCGGAGGTCATAGTTTCTGATTCTCTGTGCTTGACGTTTGGACGCCTACACTATACAGATTGTTTGTCAGGCAAGTATACCTTGCCATAGTACTGTTTAGTTACATTCCTTTGTTGCATATTTATTTTTTGTCATTTATTTCCATTTATTTTGCTATATAAACCTGCACGTCCAAGAAAGACTTGGGTGCAACGACAGTTGCGTCGTATTTATTTCTCTTACTTTTATTATGCATATTGACCTAGTTTTATGAGACCACCCCATAATTTTGAGGCATCATTATGTTTCATTGGCTGTGACACATTTGTTACACTAGTTGGGAGTCTCATGTAGGATACAGACTTGCATATTAGGCTTGCCACCTATACGTATAGGTCGTGAAACAGATAAGGAATAACTGCTAATAGAATTATCATGTTTAGTGGACTTAGCAGTTACTAGAGGTGTTGCATGTTATGGATGTGACACGTTAGTAGCATTAGGTGGAAATAACAATAAGTAAGCGTATGTGACTCATTTACACTTTTTCTTATTCACCCGTACGCTCCGCTGGAGACGAGAGATTTATGACCCTATATTTACTTGGCGGCTTCTGACGTCCGTGAAGTTATGCACGTGGCCCCTGGATATCCAAGAGAACTATGCCCATCCTATTATTTTTAGCCAGATAGTCCATACGCGAAAAAGTTGTTCTTAAATTTTATATCACATAGACTGGTTAGGCGACCATGTTGGATATTTTAGTTTCAGTACATTATTGGTATATTTATATGTATCTTGTTACGTCTCTCTGAGGACCTGGTCCCTTTCTAGGTATAGATGAGCAGGAGTATCACAGGAGTACGGACCCGGTCCTGATGTATCATTCTCTGTTGAGGAGGTCTTACTCTCTGAGTACCCATGACTACTTCATTATCGATGGATCCTTAGCTTCTGTTTCTTTATTTGACATTTATTTTATATTGGGGTTCTGATCTCCTCTATCATTTTAGTTAATTTAGTCTATGGGTAGTGGATTTGTCTCCACCCGACTATTATTTCTTTTGATACTTTATACTTAAGACTTTTAGTTATTTATTTTGATATTCCTTTACTTATGCCTGTGGATGGGGTATAGATGCCTGTGATTTGTGTTGACAATATATGTACCACTTGTGAATTATTTATTCATATACAGCATATGTGTGTATATGATTTTTCTAATATATTATAGTGTCATATACATACGGATGGCATGTTACGTATTTCTAGTCCTATATATTTTGGTACTGGGGCGTGACATATTTTTGTGGTAGCCCATGCAGGTCCAGAGTATATTGTCTCGGTTACATTACTGTACCGAGCAAGCTTGCAAATAGGACTAGAGTATAAGATCTCATCAACTTATTTAATCACCTCCTTTGAATTCTAATTTCGTACTCTCTTTAACTGCTTAATTTGCATCTACCATGAACTTGTTCTAACGTTGTCCTTATCTTCATGTCTAGCAAAATAAATCCTTCAAATGGATATGATGCTCACCTCACTATCACAGCAGGCGACTCAGCAACTCAGGAAGAATCAAGAGTTTCACCTTCCTCGATGGTATCCCCGACTATACCATTACAGTCGGGATAATCACCGCTAGTAGGCCAGACACTCACATCAGCTCAGACGAGCACATAGACTCCAGTACCTCCGGTGGGGGCATCAACCGTAGCAGACTGTAAATCCCCTAGGTGGGAGTATGCCACCATCGTCACTCCAGTTTTTGCCTCAGTTCGCCCCACAGATACCCTTCATGCCCCCTACACAGTTTTTGCAGCCTGACGGGAATGTTACCTCGACCCAGTTCATGCAGGCTATGCTACAGGCTCAGTGGCAGCATAATAAGCTGCTGAGACAGCCTCTTATAGCTGCAATAAGCAGACCACCAGCCCCTACACAAGCACCGGCCCTAGTGTCCCGACCTTATGAGGGCAATGTCAAGGGTTTCACTCAGATGAAACCAAATTATTTCAGAGGTACGGAGACTCCGCTAGAGGTCTCCGAGTGGCCCATCGGCACTGAGAAGTTACTGAAGGTATCACAGTTACCAGTGGACCTATGGATGACAGCAATAGACCTTTTGCTTGAGAACAACGCTCACCAGTAGTGGAAGGCCGAACAGAGGCAATATGGCACCGACTAGATATGGGAGGAGTTCTGCGAACTCTTCAACAAAAGATTTTCCCCCACCAATGTTTGAGATATTCTCTACAACTAGTTCCTTTATCTCAAACAAAGGAATATGAAGGTAGATCAGTACGATGCAGAGTTCAACAGACTAAGTCATTTTGGCGAGATGTTGATTCCTATAGAGCTGGAGAGAGCCAAGAGATTCCATAATGGGTTATCATCGGATATTAGGAGGTTCACTACAATACAGTCGAGGATATCCCAGGCGACCATTTTGGAAGAAGCAAGAAGTCAAGAACTTCTTCTGAAGGAGACACATCAGATATAGAGATGCCTCACACCAGCAGCAACATCCGCTAGAGTGCCCCAGGGCAGACCCATTAAACATCCCTTGGTACATCAGCAACATCAACAGAGAGCGGGACCTTATCAGTCCCGAGAGAAGCCTCTCTGTCATCACTTTGGGAAGTTAGGGCATATTCAGAGAGATTGTCGGACTCGTTTGGGACAATATCTGAGATGTGGGTCTGGACAACACATGGCCAGAGATTGTCCGGAGCAGTAGACCTTGGCATTTCCTCAGACGATGCAGAGGCTAGCACTTCCAGCACCGCAACCAGCTCAGCAGATGATGAGGTCAAGAGCACCAGGAGCGGGAGCACCTCTACCTCCAGCAGGTGGAGGATTTCAGCGAGGACTACCGCTACCTACTCAGGAGGATCAGTTTATGAGGGCCAGGCTGCAGGGAGCTCCTCAGAAGATTGGACAGGTTTTTGCTATGGAGATGGATGACACAGAGCAGGAGATTGATGTTATAGCAGGTACTACCCTTGTTTTTACTTTTTCTGCTATGATATTATTTGATACGGAAGCCACACACTCATTCATATCTTCTAGTTTTGTTGTCAAGCACAATATTGCCACTACACCATTGCTTAGTTGTGTTAGAATTCTCACTGGGGAGGAGTTTTACCTGTTAGCTGTGTTTATAGATCTTGTTCGATAGTAATTAATGGCAGAGAGATGAAGGCTCGGCTCTTATTCTTTTCCATGCCGAACTTTGAATGTTGTTCTTGGGATGGACTGGCTAAGCAAGTATCATTCTTTCTTCGACTGCTACGGAGAAAGCATTCTCTTTAGAGTACCAGGCCAACCAAAGCTCGAGTTTGCATAAGGATCCACTGAGATGTATGATGGTGCTCAGGTGGCATTGGACGACGTTATTTATTACCCTATTATTTCAAAGTTCCAAGATGTCTTCCTAGAAGATTTGCCAGGGCTACCTCCGGATAGAGATATGGAATTTTTGATTGAGTTAACCCTAGGAGCAGCACCCATAGTGTAGCATGTTTATAAACTGGCGAAGAAAGAGATGGATGAGCTAAAGGCACAGTTAAAAGAGTTAGAGGAGAAAGGCTTCATTCGACTGAGTGCATCACCCTGGGGAGCTCCAGTGTTGTTTGTACCCAAGAAGGATGGGTCGGTGCGCATGTGCATTGACTATAGGGCCTTGAATGTTGTGACTGTAAACAATAAGTACCATTTGTCGTACATTGATGACTTATTTGATCAGCTTAGTGGAGCCAAGGTGTTCTCAAATATAGACTTAAGATCGGGATATCACTAGATGAAGGTGCGGAAGCAGGACATTCCGAAGATCGCATTCATGACGATATACAGAAACTATGAGTTTTTGGTCATGCCCTTTAGTTTTACCAATGCTCCAACTGTCTTTATGGACTTGATGAATCGAGTCTTCCATCAATATTTGGACCAGTTCATGGTTGTCTTCATAGATGATATCATTTTCTATTCGAAGATCCACGAGGAGCATGAGAAGCACCTGCGGATTATCTTAGAGACCTTGAGGAGAGAGCGGTTGTATGCCAAACTTAGCAAACGTGAGTTCTTTTTGAATAAGATCTCTTTCCTTCGGTATGTCGTCACTAGAGATGGTATTACAGTCAATTCGGAGAAAATCTCGACAGTTGAGACATGGCCCATTCCTAAGTCAACATCGGAGGTGAGAAGTTTCCTTAGACTTGCAGGATATTACCGACGGTTCATGAAAAACTTCTCAAGGATAGCAGAACCCATGACTCGATTGACGTGCAAGGAACGAGAGTTTATATGGATGGATGAGTGTTAAGTCACTTTTGAGAAGTTGAAGAAGTGACTGACCACAACGCTAGTGTTGACTATTCCATCAGGATCAGGATGCTACGTGATCTACAATGATGCATCGGAGAAAGAATTGGGATGTGTGTTGATATAACATGGCAAGGTGATTGCGTATGCATCTAGATAGTTGAGAGTAAATAAGAATACTTATCCAACTCATCACTTGGAGCTTGCATCCGTTATTTTTGCACTGAAGCTATGGAGGTATTACTTATATGGAGAATGAGTGGAGATCTATACTGACCACAAAAGCCTCAAGTATGTCTTCACGCAGAAGGAGCTAAATATAAGACAAAGATGGTAGCTTGAATTGATGAAGGATTTTAAGATAGAGCTGCATTATCACCCGGGCAAGGCTAACATAGTAGCAGATGCGTTAAGCCGCAAGCCTATGGAATTATTCTTGATGACACAGAGGGGGTTACTAGAGGACTTGCAGGGGCTTGGGAAAGAGGTTGTATTATCCGGATCAGACGGAACACTAGCCAACTTGCAAGTGTAGTCATCGCTAGTAGGGTAGATCATGACAGATTTACCCACGAATGTTATATTCAGGAGGTTGAAAGAGAGGACCGAGGCAGGAGAGAAAATGGTATTGCGCATTCATTCTGATGGGACATTGAGATGTGGTGATCATCTATATGTTTCCAGTGGAGAGCTTTGACAGGAGCTGATGGCAGAGGCTCATAGTTCGATATATTTTATTCATCCTGGAGGCACCATGATGTACCACGACTTGCGACAGTATTTTTGGTAGCATGGGATGAAGAGGGAGATAGCTCAATTTGTAGCCAAATGTTTGGTGTGTCAGCAGGTCAAGGCTGAACACCAGAGGACACCAGGGTTACTGCAACCACTTTCGATTCCTGAGTGAAAGTAGGAGAACATTACTTTGGACTTCATCACAGGCTTTCCAAAGAGTCCAAGTTGGAGAGATGATGTTTGGGTGATTGTGGATCGACTTACCAAGTCCACTCATTTCTTGCCTTTTCGAGTTGGCTAGTCTGCAGAAGCTTTAGTTGACTTATACATGAGGCAAATCATGATATTACACAACATTTCGGTTAGCATTGTGTCAGACAGGGACTCGCGTTTCATATCTTACTTTTGAGCAGCATATAGGAGAGTCTTGGGACTCGTCTGAAGTATAGTATGTCCTATCATCCGCAGACAGAATGGCAGTCAGAGGGTACTATTCAGATGCTGGAGGATATGTCGAGAGCATGTATGTTGGACTTTGGAGGATCATGGGAGGACCACTTATATCTCGTGGATTTTTCCTATAATAATAGCTATCAAGCGAGCATCCAAATAGCTCTGTTTAAAGCACTACTAGAAAAAGCGGTTTTAGCGACGTATTTTAGCGACGTCAAAAGAAACGTCGCTAATAATATATAAATTAGCGAGCGACTCTTTATTAAAACGTCGCTAGACGTCGCTAAATGGCGACATTTAGCGACGTTTAGCGACTTTTATTAAGATTTTAAAAGATAAGTCGCTATAAGTTCAGTTTAGGTCGCTAAACGTCGCTAATATGTCTAATTTAGCGACGTTTAGCGACGTATATAGCGACCTTAATATTGAAAATATTTAGCAACGTGTTTAGCGACACATTGACGTCGCTAAAATTTAAATTAGCGACGTTTTTCTTGGACGTCGCTAAACGTCGCTAAAATTTGGTTAATTAGGGATCGGTTTTATTTTTCCCCATCTGCTGAAATTTCGAAAAGAAAAAAAATTCCCCCCCCCCGCGCTCTGTCGACCCGCTCTCCACCGCGACTACTCCGGTAAACCCTACTCTCTCTCTCTCTCTCTCTCTCTCTCACAGGACACATGTGACATTGACACAAACACGACACACACACAGACACTAACACAGACACAGACACGGCACATACACACACTGACACAGACACTGATCAGGACCTAGGGTTAGGGTTAGGGTTAGGTTTGTTGACATGGGGTTAGGGTTAGGGTTAGGGTTAGGGCCGACTGGCCCAAGTCGACGAGAGAGGTAACAGCAGCAGTGAGCACTGCTTACTAGCAGTGAGCAGGGGGAGACTTGAGGCACATCAGCCCAATGTGCAACAGGCAACTTGGGGAGGCACTGCACAGCTGAACATAGTGTACATTAAGGTTTAGGTGCATTATAGTTGGTTGTTAGCTTCTGCAGGCAGGTGTGAGGGGGTCCTAATACAGTGTAAACACTGCATCCTTGTGCATCAACTTACTGAGCCAGTCAGCAACTAGTGCAAGGCAGGATTTGGATGTGTTTGAGATGGGGTTTGAACTCGTATGATTTGAAGGACATGAGGGCAAGTGTCAGATATAGCACCAACATCTGAGAGAAGATTGGGTATTCATAGTGATACTATAGTGCACACATGAGTGTGTGGCTCGGGATAAGGGGTAATCAAATATTGAGGAAGAAGGTAAGCAGTAGCAGTGGGTGACTGATTTAAAGATGTGTATTAGTCAGGTGTTTGAGTGAATATATGTGTTGAAGAGAATAAGTAATAGGTGTGAAGGTTGAGCATTCATATAGGTGTATCCCAGATCTGGGAGTATAGATGGAGTGTTTATATGAGTATAGATGGAGTGTTTATATGAAGTATAGAATTTAGAGTACTTAATAGGTGTTGTTGGTACCAGGTGAGTTTTGATTACAGAATTCTTAAGAGTGTATGTGTGTATCAGTGTGCCAGTTTGGGGGGTTAGGTTTTTTTACTAAAGGGAGTGCAGTAATCTGCCGGTAAATGTGAGTGAGTACAACCACAATGCATGGGGTTATCCATTTCATAGAGCAATAGCCCGTGTACTTGGGAAACTTTTGATGCAAAAATTGTTCAAGCACCAGGTGCCTTAGTGCAATGCCATGACTGCTTTTCCCATAACGGACACTGACCTAGGAGTGTGGTTGGGGGCAGCTGCAGTTCTATAGTATGACACACTATTTGTAGTGTTGACTGCACACTTATAGTGCAGTTCATAGTACTATGAGGTTGGAGGCAGCTGCAGTTTTGATAAATGAAAATATGTATTATATCAGTTATAATTTTTATAGTACGGTTAATTTTGCATGTAATGATTTATATGATACATACTGTCAATTTTGCAGAAGTTTCTAGAAATGGATATGAATTACTATCTGCGTCATCGTTCGTGGATGTACAACCGTCATCCTGATGACATGTGCGGTATGCGGGATGAATTCATTGAGGGTGTACAGCAGTTCCTGCAGTTTGCAAAGGCGTTCCCTCAATACATGGACGGTACCAAAATTAAGTGTCCGTGTGTGAGATGTCGCAACAGGAAATATCATCCTGAAGTGGAAGTTACATATCATTTATACTCGAAGGGCTTTACGCCGAATTACTATCAGTGGACCGCGCACGGAGAACTTGTATCTCTAGCATCAGAGTCGGAGCCCTATGTGGAGCCGTATATGGATGTCCAAGACCACGATGCTTATGACGACGGGTTGGTGAACATGGTTTATGATGCGGCGGGGCCTAGTTTCAATCCTGACAATTATGATGCGGCGGGACCTAGTTTCAATTCGGACAATTATGATGCAGCTGAGGAGGCACCGAATGCCGATGCTGCAAAATTTATGGAGTTGCTTGAGAATGCAAGGACTCCACTATATCCTGGTTGTGAGGATCATTCACCGTTGGAGGTGGTTACAAGATTATTGAGCATCAAGTCCGATTTTAACATGTCGCAAGAATGCTATAATCGACTGCTCGATTTGATTATAGAGATCTTGCTCGAGGGTGCAAAGTTGCCTAAAGACTTCTATCGATCTAAGAGGATGGTGAGATCGCTTTGGATGGGATACGAGAAAATCGATGCATGTCACAACGGGTGCATGTTGTACTACAAAGACGACAAGGATGAAGATGCGTGCAGATTCTGTGGTACTGATCGCTACAAGGCCACTGTTAGAGGAAAGTCTGTCGGTGCAAGGAAGCCTACCGATTCGATGCACTACTTGCCTTTGACGCCGCGGTTGCAGCGGTTGTTTATGGTTAAGGAGACTGCAGAAAACATGAGTTGGCATAGGCGAAAACAGATCGAAGGAGTATTGGATCATCCATCCGATGGAGAAGCATGGAAGCACTTTGATCGAGAGTATCCATATTTTGCCGAGGAAGCGCGTAATGTCAGATTGGGACTCTGCTCTGACGGTTTTATCCCATTCGGACTTTCGGGCTCCCAGTATTCGTGTTGGCCTGTGATCGTCACTCCGTACAATCTACCGCCTTGGATGTGCATGAAGACTCCGTATATGTTCCTAACCGTTATTATCCCGGGTCCGAACAATCCGAAGAGGAACATCAATGTGTATTTACAGCCTTTGATAGATGAGTTGAATCAGCTGTGGGAAGTCGGTGCCAACACGTACGATATTTCTAGAAAGCAGAATTTTCAGATGAGGGCAGCACTTATGTGGACCATCAATGACTTTCCGGCCTATGGAATATTATCGGGATGGAGCACCCATGGTCGTCTCTCATGTCCGTATTGCATGGACCGTTCTCAGGCTTTCTGTTTGAAACACGGAGACAAACCGTGCTTCTTCGATTGTCATCGACAATTTTTGCCGAAGGATCATCCGTACCGGAGGAATCGGAATGCTTTTCGTGCGAGAGTTGTGGAGAAGGCCAATCCACCGCCAAGGTGGCCCGGATGCACGATATGGAAAGAGGTAAAAGATTTACCAAGTGCTATCCAAGAGCCTGCTAAGGGGTACAAGTGTGACGGATTTGGTCGCACCCATAACTGGACGAAGAGGAGTATATTCTGGGATCTGCCATATTGGAGCACCAATCTGATCAGATATAACCTTGATGTCATGCATATCGAGAAGAATGTGTTTGATAACATAATTAATACTGTAATGGATGTAAAGGAGAAGACGAAAGATAATCCGAAGGCGAGGTTGGACTTAGAAGACATATGTAGACGTCCTGCATTGCATTTGATAGAGGAGGGGAATGGAAAGTTAAAGCAACCTAAGTCAGTTTTCTCACTGGATAAAGAGGATAAAGATAGACTTTGTAGGTGGATTCAGGGTCTAAAGTTTCCAGACGGGTACGTGTCGAACTTGAAAAGATGCGTCGACCTCAAGGAGAACAAACTAGTAGGTATGAAGAGCCACGATTGTCACGTATTCATGGAGAGGTTAATTCCGATTGTATTTCGGAAATTCTTACCGCAGGTCATTTGGGACCCATTGACAGAGCTGAGCATATTCTTCAGAGATCTTTGTTGTACTAAGTTGCTCGTCGATCGTCTAGAAAAGCAAGAGAGGGACATTGCGGTAACACTATGTAAGCTCGAGAAGGTGTTTTCTCCTGGATTCTTCGACTCTATGGAGCATTTGCCAATTCATCTTTCCTATGAGGTACGTGTTGGTGGTCTTGTCGGCTATCGGTGGATGTACCCCTTCGAGCGCCATCTGAATCACCTAAAGAGAAAGGTGAAAAATAAGACACGGGTTGAAGGCTCTATTTGTGAAGCTTATGTTCTCGAGGAGATTACAAACTTTTGCTCGACATATTTCAAACCGCATGTTGCTACTAATAGGACGAAAGCTCCCAGAAACGACGATGCATATCAGGAATCTAATGATGCAATACTCAAAGTATTCAATGCATCCGGAAAGCCCTCGGAAAAAATGAAGAAGAGATATTTGAATGACGATGAGCTAAGGGCTGCTCAATTGTATATATTACTCAATTGCGACGAGGATGAAGTGGAGAAGCTAGAGGGGTAAGTAATTAATACGTCCACGTTTACATCATCTCAATGTAATAGTATAAGATACTATTATGCTACTAATCAGCAGTTGCTTCATTGTTTTTCAGCACATATAATGATGAGTTGAGGTCGGTTAGACCCTACATAACAGACGAAGAAGTAGAACAAGATATGAGATGCCATTTTTCTTCTTGGTTGAGCGCATATGTAAGATGCTTGGTAATTACTTTTTATTTCTGCACTTGCAAAAAAAATAACTTACTATCGCTACTTTGGTATTTAGGTCGATCGTCTAATATCACCCGAGACTGAATCTATTAGGACTCTAGCCAAGGGACTAATTACTGCCGTAAAAATATGGCCAAGTTTCTGTGTGAATGGGTTCAGGTTCAAGTCAACAAATGCTCCTATCAGAGACAGCTTTCTGGATCTTGATTCCACGAAAAACAGTGGTTTGTGTATCAAATCTACAAACTACAAAGACGTCAATCCGGGCAATGATTTTTTTGGCATCTTACGAGAGATTGTGGAGTTGACATATAATTATGGCCCAGAACCTGCTAATATCGTGCTATTCAGGTGTGAATGGTTCGATCCGATTCAAGATCAAGGTTGGAAAATTGACAAGCATGGCCTTGTGGATATAAACTACAAGCGTAGATATCAAGGCTACGAACCATTTGTCCTATCAAGTCAGGCTCAGCTCGTGTACTTCACAACTTATCCTAGACGGGGGACAGCGAGGTCGGATTGGTGGGCAGTATGCAAGACTAAAGCTAGAAATACCTTTGACATTGACGAAATAGCTTATCAGGAGGACGATCTACCTCTTGTAACAAATATTGTAGATGTGGACTCAACGGAAGTTACTCATTACACGAGTAATAATGTAGAAGATGTAGAATTATCCGAAGAGGACGACGAAGTAGATGAAAGTGAAGACGAGGAAGAGGAAGAGCAGGACGAGGAAGGCGAACAAGATAAATTTTCTGAAGATGATTGAAAATATAAAATATTCCATGTAGAATGTAACTGTATTTGGACTGTAAATATTGCATGTAGAAGTAGATGTTGATATTAATGAATATATGTATTATATTTTGACTGTATAATGCTTTGAGATATGTATCACATTTCGACTGTAGAATGTAGTATATATTTGTGTTTCTCTATATTCATCATATGTTGTTATCAGATATGACAGGACGACGCGAAGGATTCGGCAGGTCCCGAGGTAGACAGAGTGCCACTCTGGTACTGCCTACTGTTGGTTCCGGATCATCGTCGCCCAGTACTCCAGTATATCGATCAGTCACATCTCCGACTGCGACGACGTTGCGTGGCATCACTCCTGGGACGAGTAGTTCCAGGCGTGATAGTACTCCCTCGTCCAGCGTTCCTTCTGCTAACGGAACCATGGAGACAGATGAGCATGTAGAGGAGGTCGTACCGACGTTGTCCCAGCATCAGCAAGATCCTCCATGCGCACCACCGGAGGAGACGAGGACAGAGATTTGGGCCGACGGTACAAAGTAAGTCAATTAGATGGTTTAGTATATATTTGTGTTTCTCTTTATTCATCGTATATTAACTTTTTCAGTAATCTAAATTATTATTTCTGTATAGATATCGTCCATCGTCGGTTCAGAGACGCCTGGGCCAATTTCTGAGGAACAACTACGGTGGCCCTTGGATCAACTACTCTGAGGCTCCGGAGGAGAGGAAGGTGTTCTGGTTTGCGCACTTCCAGGTAAAAGTATATTAAATAAATCCTCTAATTTATGCATATTCGTGATGCTAACTTAATAAATTATTTATTATTGCAAACGTATTTTTATCCTCCGCACTGGGCCGAGTTGATCGAGCGGCTTTTTCCTACCGTTGCCGCCAAGCTTATCCGAGATGCTCTGGATGACCAGAAGGCTCATGATCGTGCTGGAAAACCGATCCAAGGTTGGATCACGCCTGAGCAGTGGACTGCGATGAGGGCTAAATTCGACGATCCGAGCTACAAGGAAAGGTCTAAGAAGGCCAAGGCGGCTAGGCAGAATGCTGCCAAGTGGTGTGGTGGCTCGATTCCGATGACGGAACATTTCCGTCGTTTGGTATATTTTTTCTTTTAAAATATATTATTTTAATATAAGTACCATAAAATGGTACTTGGAAAAAATATTTAAGTTTAGTAATAAAAGAAATATTTTTAACAGGTACAAAGGGGTGAGGATGCAAACATGGTGACCGTCTTCTTGGCCACCCATCGCAAGGACGGAAATCTCATTGATGAGAGGGCCTCACAGACCTATGTAAGTATTACTTTACTTTATGTTTATTTTAATATAACTTAGGCAATTATTGAGTTTCCAAACATTTTCTAGGCCGAGTATCTTAGGCTTCGTGAGCGGGTGACTGCTAGTGCACCTACACCTGGAGAGGCTGGTGCTTCGTCGCAGCCCGGTCCATCTCCGTCGGCGGACGACCTATGGGTGACCGCAGCTGGTGGTCTCCAGAGGGGTACGTACTACGGTACAGGCTCCTATGGCGCCCTGGTTGCGACGCAGTCATCTAGGGCCTCCCCGACAGCTGTGCATTCCACACACCCCTCGCAGTCGCAGCCCTCGCAGTCGTCGGCCAGAGTCCAGGAGGCCGTTGACCGTCAGATTGCGTCTCTCCGTGACGACTTGCTGCGAAGTATGGAGGACCAGTCCCGATCCCAGCCGCAGGCGGACGATCCGATGCTCATCGCACGATTGGATATGCTCGACCGCAGCATGACGGAGCTACGAGAATTGACAAATGATATTAGAGCCTCCAATGATCGCAACATCATGGAGCTGCAGGCGTCACAACTATCGATGGGCGAGAAGCTGACGAGGATGCAGGCGTCACAGCTATCGATGGGCGAGAACCTGACGAGGATGCAGGATTCAATGGGTGATAGCAGTACGAGGCTGTTATCTATCCTGGATTCTTACAACCAGCGACTCGCAGACTTGGAGCGGGCACGGCCTCCACCGACATCACTGCCTTCTCCATCGACATCGGTGTCGATTCCACAGGACGAGTATGAGGAGTTGTTATCCTTCAAGCGCGCTGCTAGTCAGCCTCCTACAGATCCGTAGTAGTATAGTTATTTTTATTATTATTTATGAATTATTGATACTTCAACAATAGACATGATGTATGATGCTTCTTGTGGTCTTTAATTTTTTAGTTAATTTAATTTGATTATATAGTTATCCACATTTAATTGGATTGATACTTCTTGTGGTCTTTAATTTAATTGGATTATATAGTTAACTAGATTGAATCATGTTGGTGTGTATGATGAAGATGATGTAAAACTGCAGGGAATCACCAATGTTTGCTTCTGCACATTATTTTTTTTATTTTTTTTAAAAAATTAGCGACGTTATTAGCGACGTTTAGCGACGTTTAGCGACGTTAATTTACGTCGCTAATTACGTCGCTACTTAGCGACGCTGTAAAACGTCGCTAAGGACGTCGCTAATGACGTCGCTAATTACGTTGCTAAACGTCGCCAATTGCTGACATGGCAGTATAGCCAGGTCATTAAAGACGTCGGTGTAACGTCGCGATAGATGTCGCTAATCAGCGACATTTAGCGACTTTTCTAAACGTCGCTTTTTAGTGACTTGGCGTCGCAAAACGTCGCTAAATTTAGCGACACATTAAAGTCGCTAAAAAACGTCGGCATAGCGACGTTTTTTGTTTTAGCGACTTGGTGTTTTCCGACTGCTTTAAAACGTCGCTAATTACGTCGCTAAACCTAATTAGCGACGATTTTTGGTTATTTAGCGACGTTTTTAGACGTCGCTAATTTGACTTTTCTGGTAGTGAAGCTTTATATAGAAGAAAGTGTAGGTCTCTCGTATGTTAGAGCGACGTGGAAAAACGTCAGATCTTGGGGCCAGAGTTGGTTGTCAGCACTGTGGAGAAGGTCAAGAGGATATATGGCCACTTGTGAGCAGCGCAAGATAGACAGAAGCAGTAGACAGATCTTCATCATCTTCCTTTGGAGTTCAAGGAAGGTGATCATGTCTTCTTGAGGATATCACCAACCAGAGGCACTATTCTCTTTGGAGGACACGACAAGTTGAGTCCAAGGTACATTGGACCGTTTGACGTGTTAGAGAGAGTTGAAGAAAATCCCAAACCCAAATCTATTCACTTTCGATACATTCTATTTTATCGAATTCATTTATAACATCTTCGAACATGTTCCTGCGAGTTCGATCATCCCCGCTGGACGTGAAATTACCACGCCAGCGCTC
The DNA here is from genome assembly GCA_036927795.1 of Iris macrosiphon. Classification (NCBI taxonomy): domain Eukaryota; kingdom Viridiplantae; phylum Streptophyta; class Magnoliopsida; order Asparagales; family Iridaceae; genus Iris; species Iris macrosiphon. The sequence goes on along the minus strand of JAYESA010000017.1, from coordinate 154,929,591 downwards.
CCACAAAATAATCGATCTCGTCTAGGCCTATTGTCGAGTGTTACCATTCGAACTCGAGTCAAGATCGTTCGTTCAAATTCAAGGTTAAATCCGTTATCGTCTGTCTCAATCTTCAAATCACAATTTTGCTAACTTACATTAATCCATGCTATCTTTCAACCATTGTTATGATCTAAGTCTCCAAAATTCAAAATTATAGCATTTGTACTCAAACCGAACTCTATCGAGCGATATCCTACTCAAATTTAAAATTTCCATGCGCGCTATCATTCGTTCGTGCCATTTTTTTTAATTGTACTAACTCCGGTCGTATCTTCAATTTTTCTATCTTAACTCAAGTTTTAATTTGTTTGTTTTAATTCAAAATTGCTCGTACGATCCACTAAGTTTTTTCGACCATGAAATCAATTCCAATGACTCTGAATTCCTATCTGATGTAAGCCTTATCCCTTGTTCAACTTATTTTAACTCGTTCGAATCTAATCTTGCATGCTTCCTTCGAGTTCGCTTACTTACTAGGCATTATTTATTTATACTAAGGCTTCACACAATCTTATCGCTTGCTGCTAGCCTCGTTTAATACTCCAAAATTCATGATTCGTTCTAACATTTCTAAGCCAACCAATACACCACTCAGGGTTCGAGTTATACTCTATGAATCTTTATAACTCATTCTATCCCTAATTCGCGTATTCGATCCCGAGACTATCACATACACCACTCAGGAATTGAGTCATTATATTAACTCTTGAATTGCGTTCACATCCTTCACTCGTATATCCAATTTATTTCTTATAACTCCAGCACGATCCTTATTTGTCGCCTTAACGATCTTAGGCTCGTATGTACCTCTATCTATAGTCCTCCATACAAACTGTGTTTTGACTCATAACTTATCTCTACGAATAACCGTCCAAACCTTATCTCAAGATCTAACCCGATTTCCATTATTCGCCTTAGCGGTAGTCCGATAACATCTCTACCGATATCCATTCTAAGTTCGACTTTACTCTTATCCGAATGATACCCAAATCTCGCTGTAACTCACTAGCACCAAGGGTCTTGGCGCACGATATTCAACACAACTTGGCCAAAAGGCTGTATATATAGGCAACTGTCCGAATGATATTCTATCTTGCACACTAACCCGCTTGGTATTCTCGTATAGGCATTCGGGTTGACATATAACTTGCCGATTTTAACACGAGTCTATTTCCACAAAGTCTGACACAGGTTGGCACAAAGGCCCTCGCATCATAATTCCGTTCAAGCAATTGTATCATTTACATGCACTTTTCAAAAATATTTAGACTTATTGTATGGAACATTCATCGAACATCGAGAGAGAGAGCATATATCACTTTTTTAATACACAAGTTCAAAATTAAGAGAATTAATACGAATTCCAAGGACGTAAAATCGTGCTCTGATACCAAAATGTCACGTCCCGATCTCCGACAGAAATTGGCTGTCCCCATTAGGAGCGAATCACTGCCTCAGCTCTTCCACGGGACGATCATTTCCATCGAGATGCGATACCGTGCGAGCCTGGAGTCGCGCTTGCACGAGGCAAATACCGAAACAGTCGTTGATAACTAGTTCACAAAGTCTTTATAGCGAAATCATAGAATAAACACAAGTATTAAATCCAAAATAATCTCTTTATTGATATGAAGTAAAGATTACAAGTGGCGCTAGACCAAGATTATAAGTCGCTCATGCTCTCTCTCTCTCTCTCTCTCTCTCTCTTTACAATAAATATGCCCTTAGGCTTAGAATTGATTCAAATAATCTGGATGATGAAGTTCCCATACATTATATCTCATATATGTGAGCTCCAGGTCTGCGCGCCACGCTCCAAGAAGCCAAGTGCGGTCCGGTGCCTCGTTGCGTTAATTATCTCTGAATCCGTACGAGTTCCCCCTTTACCCTGTATGCAATCTGGTTGGGTATCAGTATATTGAATGTACTGGTGGGAGGCCTCTCGCCCACGCCATAAAACAAGCACGTTCATTAGTTATGTGCACCGACTGATTATGTTATCTTTCTAGTCTTTTGTCTTATGATCAGTTACATGTCAATATAATAAAAGTGATATCCGTGTCTGCTCAAGAGTGTCATAATAATGAACAACTGAGTTCGTCTTACCTTTCTTACCATTCGGCCTTTCTTGTCATATGCAACAATATGAATAATGATCTACTGAATAACAAAGAACATCTATGAAATCCAAGTGTTATATTTGTGTCTCTGCCTCAAACCCATTCTACTCGAACTATGTTTGTTGCCGTGAATCCATTCTAATTATGTAAAATGTCGTACAAATATACTCCTCCACGTTACTCCTCTTCTAAATGCGGATAGCCGCTATGCAATCATGACTTATCTATATGAAGGTCACTGGCTCTGTTAGTCATATTGTTCATGATCTGTGATGGAACGGCTGTCTTTCCAGCTCGGTTGCTAGCCTTGTTGGGCATCCTGAACCATCCGATGAGTCAGCGATCATCCAGGTCAGTAGCAAGCCTTGCTGGATGTCCCATTCTCTCTCGCTAGTCTTCAGCTAGCGTATTACCAGGACTACACTGGCATTATCCTCCCGGGCTGACACGATTCGGATGCCTCAGCAATCGTGTTGAGGACTCATCTTTACCTGGTGCACAACCAGTTGTCCGTGACCACGCAACTACTTCCCCACTTTCAATCCTAGCCGAGAAACAACTCGGTTCAATCTTGACGAGGACTACACTCGAATTTTTCTTCTTTACGCAGTTTCCTGATTAGAGACTGCCTCGGTAATCTGGATATCCCGAGTACTTTCTTTTCTTTCCTTCTCCTGACTCGTAATGACTAATTGATAGTCTTCCTCGTATATGTATGCAACATGATTATACTCTATACTGTGTCATATTTGTGCGGTGCGGTGCCTCGGTATGAACTCAACTATCTTTGTGGCATATATAAGAAACTACTACATTTTAACTCAATAAGTCCGACTACGCAAATAGCAAGTAAGATTCCATGTTCTATATAATGATAAGGCGGGATTATCCCCTTAGCTATGTACGTTCATCTCTTTTATTAGCATGCAAAGATTATCGCCTGAAAACTAGCATATACCATTCATTTTCTTAAGTGTGCAGCTATGTAGGGACAGGTTCACCGGGGCTACCCACCTTAGCGATGAATCGTATCGGTCGAACGAGACTCCGAGTGCGCCGCTGAAAGTCTAAGTCTGAACTCCATTTGAAGATCCAAGTCTGAATGCCTTTGCATCGAACGAGTCATCTCGCTGAGCAAGGTAGGTCGGTTCGCTACACTTGTGTCGTTTGAATCGGTCCTCCGGGTTGAGCGGAGCGGGTTGTTACAGTATGGGGATTATTTTTTTAGGATTGGAATTTGATTTGTTAGGATCTTGGGTAGTTAGGTAGTTAGGCCAACTATGATGACACCTATGGCACTTTCTATAAATAAAAATAAATAAATTTAAATATTATATATATATATATATATATATATATATATATATATATATATATATATATATATGGGGGTGTTTGGGTGTACTACATGCCTACATATATTTGGGTTTGGTTTGGGTCAAGTTCTAGTCAAAAGGAAGCAGTTTTACGGTAACCAGGGTTCTAGATGTTTACCAATATTTTTGGAGCATGGAGGAGATCAAACAAATTCAACATCTATATCCTAAATATATTAGTTATAATCAAAATTAGTAATATAATTTTTTTTGGAAAGAAAAATGTTGTGCATTGCTCCAAATATCCACGCTATGGCAAAGTGTCATATATAAAAAAAGAATTTTATAAATTAATACTTTAAAATATTAAATAAAATAAATTAAATTAAAAAATACCAAATTACGCCTATTCCAAAATGAGGGGACTTACAAATATGTAGAGCAATTAAGAAGGACCATATTGGAAAGGTTTCTAACTAATGCAAATTAGGTTAATCCTCCTAATTAAATAGAGGGAATGGGTCTATTGGGCCTAGTCCATGTTAGCTAAAATATTGTCATGAAAAATCTAATTGGGTTCACTAGTATCAAATATAACTAATAGACTAGACTATAATAAATATTACAAAGCACCAATAATTAAATAGCACACTAATTATTATTAAATTACTAAAAATAAAATAACTATGCAAAGTGACTAATTTACCCTCATTTGGAAAAGTAAGGGTAACGGCGTTGGCACTATATACAAGAGATATCACTTTACTGGCTCGAGCGAAAGCCTTCTCGAAGAGTTTTTCGATCGAAACAAGACGAATGATCTTGGTGAGTGGGTAGAACTTTATTCTCTGATTCTTGCATGCCTTAATAATGAATCTGAGTTTTTGTATGCTTGTTTGCTAAATAGTAAATTTTCACATGAGAATGATAAAACGAGAACCTGCATGCTTAACTAAAGAACTTGTATTGCTTGCTATCGAAAAAAACTATGCCATGCTAAGTAAAAGAATAGAATATCGCATGCAAGGTTACACCGACACAGCTATCGAACGAACCCTTGCCTTGCTAATGAGAAGAGTAAAGAAATTGCTTGAACAAGTCTCTATGTCATATGCTAAGTAAGAGTAGAATTGCATGTTTTAGTTTAAAAGAGATAGAAGAACTATTACCATACTTGCTTAAATGGAGATTTTCTTGCATGTTCCCTATCGTAATGAATGAGATAGAAATTGTATGCTAGATTTTATAGAATCGTTATTGTCATAACTGTATTTTATTATATATATATATATATATATATATATGGGTATATTTATGAGTTTGTAAATATATAAGTATATGCAATCTTTTGTTTGCAACTTGACCATTTTGCATAAGTTTTCAATTCTATGAGGGTTTATTGGTTAAATACTAAAGCAAAACATGTGAATGGAGAAACCATCAACCAAACCCACCTCCCCACCGATTTCTTCTCCTTACTCATCACCCAAATTTAAGTGCTGGCTATCCCTCCTCCTTCCTCATATTTTTATGTGTATACATGGCAATTTTTCCTTCACCTTAAATTTCTAACACAAACAAACCCCATCTACTTAATACCATCACCAGCACCCCTTTATCTTCTTTATCTCATCTTCATCTCCATCCTCTCCATATCCTTCTTCCTCTCTTTCTACTGATGTTATTGCCGTTGCAGCTACTGACCGCTGCTACTACTGCATCTGTGCTGCTGCTGCGGCTGCCGCTGGACCCGCCGCCGCCCGCCGGGTCGGACGCTGCAGCCCACGACCACGCACCCCCTCCTTCAGATCCTCCTTCTCCTTCATTCCAAAAGTCTAGGTATACTTCTCCTTCCTTTCCAATTTTCCTCTTTACTGTAGTTTGAAACGTTTCATCTAGTTCAGAAAAAATTGACTTAGTACCACACATATGGTTACTGCAAGCCGTGTCTAAGTACCACAAGGTTGGACGAGGTTCCTCCATGAAATGACTCGCCCTTAAGAGAGTTTCTTCTTCTTTCTCTACAAAGTTTGATTTTTCACTCTTTTTATTATGCAAATTTGTTCGACATTCAGAACGAAAATGGCCATACCTGTGACACCTGAAGCACTCGACATTTGATTTGTCAATTCTTGAGCCTTGATCTGAATGTTGATAATCACGTCCTCTGCCTCGACTTCGAAAATTGAAGAACTATTTTTTCTTCAATTTTGTTGTCTGCAAACCTTCCTTCTTTGTTGCTATCATTATGACCACGGCCTCTGCCTCTGCCACGACCTCGTCCTCGACCTCTTTCTCTTGATGTGAATTCATTGTTGGTTGAGACCTTCAATGCTTGTTCCTCTTCAATACTACTTTTCATTCGCTGCTCATGCAGCAACAATGAACCTTGCAATTCATCAATTGAAAGTGCTTCTATGTTGTTTAACTCCTCGATCGTACAGACAACATAGGCAAATTTTGAAGTCATTGATCGAAGAATTTTTTCCACCACTGTGACATCTTCTAATTTGTCACCATGAATACGCATCTTGTTTGCTATTGTCAGCGTTCTGGAAAAATAGTCATCCACAGTCTCTCCCTGCTTCATATGAAGAATTTCAAACTCTTTGCGAAAGAGCTTGAAGTTGCTGCCTTTTCACCCTTGTTGAGCCTTGATATTTCTTCTTCATAGAATCCCAAATTTGTTTCGATGTGTCTTTTTCAATAATAGTCTCCAAGATTGCTCGATCAATTGCTTGAAACAAATAATTCTTTGCCTTGAGATCCTTCAGCTTTTGCTCTTCCAACTTTGTCTTCTGTGCATCTGTCAACACCACTCCACTAGCAGGTTCAGAAATACATGTTTCCACAAGATGCCAATACTCTTTGGATCTTAGAAAATTCTCCATCAGCATGCTCTAATGGTTATAGTGACCATCAAAGCGAGGAATTGTCGGTTGTACGAAAATGTTGTCAGATGCCAATGACATTGCTTCTTGCTGCTGCAAATAGAAGAAGGCTACTGCTTCTTTCTATTTAGGACCATTTATATGGCTCTGATACCAATGATACAATAATAAGATAGGAGAAGAATATTTGATGACAACTAGATAATTTTATTCACTGAGCAAAACTACTTATATAAGATACAAACAGAGTACAAAATATTCTAGGATAAGTATCCTACTGATAACAAACAACCAACTGAATATATGTGTAAAACCGGAAAAAAAAACAAACGTGTCTAAAGAATGGACAAAGCAGACTTATTTAAAACACCTAGTTAACAGCTTATATGCAAAACACACCTGAAGCATTGATTAATTTACTCGGCATTAACTAACTCCAGACCAAACTTGGGAACCTTTTCCACTTGGTACCTTCTCTTTAGTTTCTTTTCTTTTCTTTTTTGACTGTGTATATATGTAGGTCCGTTTCTGACATTGGGGTTGGGCTCAGTACAAATACTAAGAAAAGGCTTTTTTTTCTTTTTCTTTTTTCTTTTTTTTAACCACTTTAATAAAACTCTTCTAACATTCCAAGGGCCATCTTACTATAGGGAGACCTAAATCTCAAGGTATCTAATGGGCCGGAAGGTCCGGGCCCTGTCAACGGTCCGTCCGGCCCATAGTAAATTCGGATTTGGGTTGGATTAAAAAATGTGGTCCGATTGTCCGACCTGATCAAAGACACGTGTTGAACTGGATTGTTCAGTCTCAACTCAGTCAACCCGGTCCCATAGGTGATCCGGGGCAGGCCTGGTCCAGACCTGGTGATGAGACACCCACCTCATCGCAGGCCCCACAACAATATATATTAATTTTGGAGAAATAATTTACCAGAATACTTTCCAATATATATATATATATATATATATATATATATATATATATATATATATATATTATTAAAAGCTTTGTGGGGTGTTTTAGTAAAAAAAATCTCCCCAAAGCCATATATTTTTACCTAAATATTCCTAAATTATATCTCTTTTGACCGTTTTGAAGAATTTTTTTATTATTTTGTTGAAAATGACCAAAATATCTATATAATAGCTATATTTTAAGGATATTGAGGGTCATTTGGCATACATTTTTTTTTATAAATAGGATATAATTTATCCAAAATTTATCCAAAAAAAATTCTTCCCTCTCTTCTAATACTTACAAACAATCTAGTGATATTCGGTGAAGAGACTACTTTTTCACTGTCATAAAAATGATCAACTACCATAGCAACCGTAAGATCAATAACCTAAATCCACATCGCAACCTCAGGGGGTACAAGGATCTCAACTAGAAAGAAGAACAAAAAATTGACAACACTTTAGCAGAATTTATAATGAGTGTGATACCGAAAGAAGAATCTCGCGTTAAATTCTTGTTGAATGCTTGCATTTTGAAAAATATCTTCAATGAAAAGCTAACAGTGGCAAAAAAAATCTACATAGGTATCTAGATAAGTGTATCTTGCATCTTCTTGAAAAAATATCATTTTTTTAATATATATTTATTATTGTTAGATATGTTATATATTTAAATTATGCAACTTATGTTTGAATTTTTGTTTTAAGTCTCTCTACAAGATTCCTTTGTGGTATTAAAAAAAAATTTGAAGAGAGGTTGAAAGTAGAAACCCAAACATAAGTTAGATCAATGACTTATGTAACAAAAATAATACATATTAAAATATTGGTGTGAATTTTTTTTAATATTGTAGTATGAATTTTTGTTCAAGAATGAAATCTTATTGGAACTGCACCCCTATCTCCTTTATCACTGAGCGGTCATTTAAGGGCCTTAGTCGGTGATCCGGCTGTCCATGTTTTTGTTAAAGTCCATTTTTTAATGCTCAAAACAAAGACCATTCATTCAGATTTATTTTATTTAAATTTCCACTGGCCAATTCGGACCCGACCAAAAACTGGCACGAGCTCAGTCCGGTCAGGCCCGTCCACTGTTATTCGGGTTTGAGTCCGTACTGGGTTAGGGTTTATTTTTCGGTCCGAGCCAGTCCATCTCGTCTCCACCTCCGGTCAAGTCCGACCTGGCCCAAAATTGGTTAAATTCGGTCAACTCTACGGTTCGGTCCAGTCTGGTCCGGTTCGACTCGACAGACACCTATAACTAAAATTTAAAAATATATTTTTATATTAGTAATATATAAGAGGTTCAATTTTTTTGAATCTATTGTTTGGCGACGTTGTTATTTGGTCCGCGGTCACTAACCGCGAAACGTGATCGTAGGCCACGTGTTATTTTCTCATTGTTCGATTTAATCGGTAGTGGACCATGTAAATAGGGGGTGCCTTTGGAGAGCTGACGCGGGCCAAATATCATTTCCGAATTTCTGGACATGCTCACATACGGCCATGTGTGTATGTATGTTTAAAACGGAACCCACCCGGAAAATGAAATATCCATGACAAACAGACAGATCAATTTGGGGGGTTTAGGTCTTGGAGGGACAAATTCTTCCTCCTACAATAAATGAAGATATACTATATAAATGCTGCACTCGTCTTCTCGGCCATCCATCCATCACTCTCTTTTCGAACAGGGTTCCGCGAACTCTATATATTGCATCTTTGATTCTTTAATTTCCATTTGCAATATTTTATTGTATAAATTCTTTTATATACTTCTCTTTGGATTGAATAGCTGTCGTTATCGAATAATATTTGTTGTGATCATTGCTATTCTTTCATCAAATTTGACAATATTTATTGACCACATCTAAGCCGGATGTGGAAATGGTGGCTGTAACCATTAATGGACCGTGTTTCTAACCCTAGCAATCTTGGAAATTACCCATTTGGGACACAATAAGGACACGGCTGACAGAGATACCGCGCCTAGCGTATTTTTGGCGTGACTGTGTCAGTGTTTGTGTGACGTGTCTGATATGTGTTCGACACAATGCGGCACAACTCAAGATAGTTGCTGGGTTGCGCAGCCTTTTTTTGATCTTGGTGATGACACTTTATTGTGGTGCTTCATCTTTCTGTCCTGGTCAATTGGCAAAACAATACAACACCCATTTATCCAATGATCAGTAGATCTGTGGATTGGAAAGCTTCAGACAAATTTGAATTGTGAAGCTTTTGAAGGTCTAAAATAGTATATTCCTGAAATTGCTCAAGATAAGAAAACTGTTTACTGTGTTTTATAAAATTTGGCTCTGTATTGCTTTGAGGTCGTAGAAAATGTCAATATATTAGGTTCTGTACAATTGGGAAAAGTTCACAAAACTTGATCCCAACAATCTTCTCCTTTTTGGAGGCAATAAAGAAGCCAAGAAAAACTGGAAACGATGATAAAGAAATAAGAGAACTATGCGACGATGCAGTTTGTAATGCATCTATAGAAAGGGATTCGTAGTCAGGCATGCATGAGCTTTAAATAGCTAACCGAATAACTTTGCAGACAAGGATAAAAATTACGGATGCAGAGAATATATACACCGTCCGTTCCATATCCGATCGTGCGAACTATAGCAAAAGTGAAAACATGGATACGTATATGGATATAACTTCGCATTACTGTAAAGATATAGCAGAATTATAGGCTATTACCCCAAATTTAGAAAGCATGGACACTCCCAAAATTGGGCTGATGTACGTGTCACGTCGTATCAGACACTTCAAAATACACTAGGACACATCAAAACGGGCCGGTGTCACCATGTTTGAGTTGCGTCGTATTCGTATCCGTGCAACAAAGCCCATAATTTGGTATATATGGTTTTTGGTATTACTGCATGTGGATTATCTCACATTAATATCAATCACACAGTAGCAAGTTTATCCAAAATCGATTGATGAAATTGAACATGCATGTTTAAGTACATACAACTGGATTTTGGTATATTCTGTGTCAATCACACAGTAGGACGTATACCAGAAGGGATTGGAACTCGAAGTTGAACTTTTCTCCTTCATAATTACTATAGATTTCACTAATATCTGGTTCATAAGTGAATCAGCTATCTACCATTATACTTGAGTTCATATTTGCTTTCATTGATTATGAATATCTAACTTGATATCCAGTTAATGCACAGATTCGTTTCTGTAATTGCTTAGAGAAGAAAAGTGCAAATATGCTAACGCCTATATTCAATTCGTTTACGTTCCATTAGCACCATTAATAGATATGTTCCCCTTGAGTTTCTTTGAGTTGAGAAATGAAAAAGATCTTTCTATGAATTACAAACGTCTATGAAATCATAGGGGATTGATTGTTAGTATCATTTAGGTACTGAATCGGTTGATAGAACACTATTTTGTGGTTGCCATTGGCCCATTTTTGTTTGCAGAGAGATTACTTACATTAAAACATGCAATCTACAAGGAAACCCTTGTAGTTTCTATTGTTTTTCAGTTATTCCCCCCACAATGTTATCTTTACAGTATACTTTCAGCAAAAACTACTAAAGGAGGATTTTGAAATGATAAACATCTTAGGTCTATAAATTAGTTGTTACTTTTGTCTCTCTTCTGTGGATAGTTAGCCGTAGCTGGGAATAAGGCAACCACAAAATAAACCGAAGGTCAGTTTTCCTTTCTCCTAGTCTCTCCTGTTAGTGGTTAGCGCTACTCGAGGACAACACTGCCGCTAACAAAACTGAATGTTGGGCTCCGCTTCTTTTATCTTCCTTGCGTTCCTCCCTTCCTCACTTTATCTGTAGCAGTAGAGAAAGGAGAGGAGGCCAAACGAGGTGGAACAGGTGGCATGCTGCCACAGCCATTAAGGAGAGAGGTGAAACCATGAAAGTAGTTATAATTCTTCTTTTATTATTTTTTATTTATTTGACTTGTGGGTGCTTCTGTTGCAATGTCATTTCACAACCCTTATTAACAACTTCGCTAAAATAGTCGGCTAGGATTACTAATTTCAAGAGAGGATGTTAAGGGAGAAAACTAGAAATGCTAGGGGGGTATCTTGTGAATTACTGATTAAGATGACCAAGGAGGCGTAACAACTTTCGGCATGAATTTGTGAACTGTCAATTTCTGGGCAAGATCTTGATCTGACTATGGGCAAGATCTTGACCTGGATCCCCCTTGCTTTGTTTATATATATATTTTTTCTTTTTTCCAAGGCTGAAAGAGTGAAAAATAGTATCAAATTATTTCCGTTACATTTTCTTTTCTACATCGTCTTTTTCTTTCTTAGCCTGCTTGCAATTGAAAACTGGAAATGGTTATCCCTAGTTGCTCTAACGTCATTTTCTTGGAGATACAACCTAAGGCAAATGAAATTTAAACTGGTCAGCGTTAAATATTCTCCCTTGTTTAAGCTCTTCTGCACTTTCTCATTATCAAACATTGCCTGAATTGTTGTAAAAAGCTTCGGTAGATAGAATCAAGCATGGCCATATATCATTTGCTTTCATCACTATAACAAATGGATGATAAATTTTAAAATAGACATCTTTGTTGCCCAATAGGGTAGACATATATAGTGGAAATTTCTTCAAGGACTGCTTGGATTGGAGGTGTCTCAAGTAAGTCAAGCAAGAAATTGGGGTGTGCAAAGCGCTCCACCTACAATTCAAGATGAAAATAAAGACATATTACATATATGCTAACTCAACCTTTTGGCTCTGTTATCAGTGACAACCTCTCTCTTTGTATTCAGGTAGAGAAGCAAGGAACAGGTCTATTCAGGAAAGACACTCATGGGGATATCCAAAGTAGTCGGATCGGTGGCAACTGTTTTTCTCTTAGCATCTATTTGCCTGATAAAGTTTGGCATGACATTGTTTTTTATTCCCATTCTATATGACTCTTTAGTTGCATACGCGGTTGCTCTTGCATCTCATCAATCCATACATTTCCCCTTGATATTGGGGAAAAGATCTGACGGGACATTTCCACTTTGGTCAAAACTTCTTTTTGGCCCATTTATGATGTTTGCTCAGATGTATTGGCAGTTTAAAAAGTTTAAGAGTAAGGAGGCATCATATAATGAAATTTCTGAAGGTTTATATGTTGGATGATGGCCTTCTTCTCCGGCTCGTTTCCCTCCAGGAGAACCAGCTGTCATCGATTGCACATGCGAACTACCTAGGACATCTGTTGTTCCTAAGGATGCATATCTTTGTATTCCCACATGGGATACGAGGTCCCCACAACCAGCCCAAATTGAAACTGCACTTCGATGGGCATGTCATTTTAGGGCCCAAAAAAAGCCCATATATATACGTTGTGCATTTGGTGAGTTCATCTTTTATTTTGTACAGATTACAACTGAGAAAGACATAGCGAAGTTCTTTTCTTTAATATTTGCTAAACCTAACTATCTTTATGCACCTTTTTCCTTGTACATCAGTAAATAAACATTTTTTAATCATTTTCTTGTGTTATATGTTTCTTTTGTGTTATATGTGTAGAACATGTGTAGAACAATCTTAAGATCTTCATTTAACTAATTATGGTGCTAGCTTCAGGGTTGGAGGGAGTATCTTTTAAGGAAGGTTCACAATATCAAAATCAGTATCGGACTATTCCTATGAGTATCGGGATCGGCGGTTTCGGATCGGAGTATCAGATTTTTCGGTATCGAAAAAATAATAATAATTAATATATTATTAACATTTTAGAAAATATATTTTATACATTGAGGCATAATTTAAGTATTTTCAGTATTATTCCTTAATAGTTTTGAAATTGAATGAAATAGTAGTCACCTTGCCGATTGATTTACATGCAATAGATACGTTTTCTCCTTTTACATGTTTTTACAACCTTACTATGCTTTTACATCCTTGTTGATTGTTCTTTTTTGTTCAAATTTTTTTGTCGAATTGACCGGAAAAGAGATCTCTAATGTCAGAATCGTTCAGTATCGAGTATTGGTCGGTATGGGATCGGGACGTGCCAAATCGTATTTGTGTCGGCTGTATCGAATCGATATCGGCTAATACTGCAAACTATATTTTTAAGATAGTAACTTTTGCATAATGAAAAAAATTGTCTTTGTTTCTTTTTAGTGATATGTTTCAGATTTGCTTTTTATATTGATCTTAGATATATTTTAACTTTAACACCTTAGATTGCTATAACAAGTGGCATGGTCTTCTAGTTCTGTATTTCATGTTAAAGATGATGGATGAACAAGATTAGGTGCATTAGTGATCTGGGGTCCAAGGTTCGTAGTATCGGTATCGGACCCTTTCTATGAGTATTAGGATCGGCGGTATTGGTAGTATTGCTGGTTTCGGATCGGAGTATCATATTTTTTTTTGGTATCAAAAAACAAATAATTATTAAAAATTTAGATTTTTAAAAAAAATATATTTAGGCATAATTTTAAGTATTTTCCGTGTTATTTCTTAATAATTTTGGAATTAAATAAAATAATATTCACCTTTGCCGATTGGTTTACGTGCAATAGATAAATTTTATTCTTTAATAACCTTACTATGATTTTACATCCTTGCTGATTGGTCTTTCTCGTTCAAATTTTTTTTTGCTGAATTGACTGAAAAAAGGCTCATGATGTCGGCATATGTCAATATCGATATTGGTCGTATTTGATCAGTATCGGCCGATACTGCAGACTATGGTCCAGATATCTACTTTTGGATTGCGTTGGAAAAAAGGGAAAAAGAAGAAGACAACTTTGGATTGGAGCCCAGGTTATATATGTTTTTGGTTGAACACCATTTGCCTATTTTTGAAACACCTTACTGTATAAGACATGAAGGTCCGTGAAACTATATGAGTTAGAAAGGACTAAACTTGTAGTCGTAGAATAAAGGGAGATTATTACAAAATCTTATCATCCACCTGTAAGTCTATGAGGTCCTTCTAAGATCTCTGATTGAAATCTGTTCAATAATAAATCTAAAAACTAAAATCACTTCAGGGTTTGATTAAAACCTAGACTCGAACTTTTTAGTGCTTGAAGATGGAACTTATGCTGCAAATGAATAATGCTTGTGGTTGTAGATGATCAGTTTTATCATAAACCTCGAAAAAATAACCTTTGTAAAATTTTGTGTTATAATTAATGCGACAATGGGAGTTAATGTACAGCTGAAGATGATCAATTGATATTTATGTTTCCAATTCATTTTTACTGACGGAATTCTAAAACCTGTTAAGTTCCAATGAAATGTTATGTCAGGAAAGGTAATTAGTTGCAACTCTTTGTTCATGACAACTCTAGATGAATAGTTAAGAATAAGAATCCCAAATCATTCAAAGCATCAGATTCCGAATATGCATGTCTTGTTTTCATTCAGTGCCAAGAGTTTGATTAGGACTAAAAGATTCCGTGGTCATGGTAAAAGGCACCACCTAGCTCCCCCACCAAATTTGTCTTATTTCACTAAGACATGCTGGGAAAAGCTAATGCCATGAGATCTGTCTCACCTTCACTTATTTTTACTTCAGAGTAACTCCCAAGTCCAACTCCTGCAATCTTACATGTACATTATGCTTCACAAAAACATTGTTGGAAAAATCATGTAATTGGATCTTAGTTTTGTTAATTATCATTAATGAAACAAGGGAAGACAAATGACTAGTGTTTAGCTTCAAAGATTTGCACGTTCTATCTTCTTTTAGATAAGATTCTTAAGAAACATAAAAATGTAGTTTGACTTTCCAGAATTGTATAACCTTTTCATTTTGTATCAACTTTTAGGGGAGAAGTTGAAAATAAAATTTTGGGTTACAGAAAATATGTAGTGTAATGGTTCCTTAAATTGGTTCATCTCTTTTTGGATTACTATGACTACCCTTTACTTTAGATGATGCAATTATTGATTAACTGATTCTTTCTAACTCATTGTGTCAATCAATTTATGATGTCTCAATATCACACCATTCTTATACTTAAAGATCTATAACTTCATCTAATGTTTTGATGCGTGATGGAACGCACAACAGGTCATGGGAGAAGTGTTTGTGTCATGTGTGCACTTCTAGTTGCAGTAGGTGTGGCTGAAGACTGGAAGGCTGCTGAGAAGATGGTTCAAGAAAAGTGACCTTGGATTAGAATGAACGCCCAACAACGGAAAAGCTTGGAACAATGGTCAAAATGTCGGCATTTGTCAAAAGGAGAATCATCAGATGATTTATCTAAGAAACAATAAACCGTAAGATACACTCAACCAACTTTTTTCTTTTAGCATTGGGATTATATTAATTTATAAATATGGCAAGCGGGGAATTCATCTGATGTAATTCTTCTTCTGTTCTACTCTGGATTTAGATACTTGTTAGGAACTTTTGTATACATGGGATGTTGTTTGAAAAATCAAAGCAAATGACAATTTCAAGTTTTGATCTCAATTCTTGTATTTTGTATTCTTGAAGAATCCTTAAACTCTATGTATCAAACACAGCTTTATTGACAAGCACTAGTTCTTCTGCATTATCAATCCTCATGTTGACACACGTGGTAGCAGTGTTTCTCATTAAGGACTTTAATAACGCTTCGTGATAATGTCCCTTCAACTTCGGTGTTCATCAATAACCGAGAAAACTTTCTTTATTTCAGATGTGGTGTTATGTCTCGACCTGTTTCTGAAAGGTACATACAGATCAAGCATGGTGGTTAGCATTTGTCGATTACCAGGAAAGCATATCATTCTATCTCCTCCTGTCAGCCTCAGTTCTTAGAACTTTTCTTCTGTCTTTTATCATTCTTTCTCCTCCTGTCAGCCTCAGTTCTTAGAACTTTTCTTCTGTCTTTTGCCCCCTAATGAGGATTAGGTGGAGCTAAGCTTTCAGGTGGCTATCGACATTCCAAGGTCTATATAGAAAGCTAAACATCAAGACCAGGAAAACATGTTTTCTAGGTTTCTCATTTGCAGAATGTCAAGGAGACATCTTGAAATCTTCAGTCCCTTGTTCCATTGGCAACAATTGAATAGCTTTTGCTTTCTCATTACCCCCCTAGAAGACATTGTCTAGATAGGAAACTATGCCAATGAAACATTTATGTTAGGTCTGTCACCAAATTTGTGGATGTATGTTATATTATGATATGTAATGCAAATAATGTTGTGTGCTGGGGTGAATGGGGTGTAGAAAATTTGTTTTGCTTCTAGGGTCTGAAGAATGAAGAACGCTGACTTTCTTCACTTTTAGAATGAAACGGGCAGTAACTTGTGTTATTTTAAGGCGTTTGCATCTCGAACCTTTTTATTTCACATTGGTGATATGATAGGTATCAAAAGCTTTATCAGGGTTTGGTCACACATCTACTGCCTTTTACTAGGCATGTGTTTCAAGAGGAAATTCGGAATGGAAAGATGTTAGCTTTCATTTTCAACTTCCTTTGCCACTCCTGTCCATTCTAAAAGAAAATTTCAGGTAGCAAACGTCCGTGAAATGTGTTGGTTTTGGCCTCGATCAAATTGAATATGGGCACGAATCATATATTACTAAAAGCTACAGAAGAAATTAAGTTTCAACATATATTTCTAAAAAGCTCCAGAATTATTCAGATAAGAGGAATAAAAAATGCATCATGTACTTGTATCCAATTCTTTTTTATTCGTCTTCAGACCTACCACTACCATTTGAATTAAGTGATGGGTTACCTAAATTTATCATAATAGAGTAAGGTACAAAAGCATAAAGTACCAAACCCTTCCAGATGTTCTGCAGTTTAACCAATAAATTAAGGCATATTAAAAAGTCTTAACCGGTACTGACTCCAAATTATGCTTTCACAGCTTTCCTCTTTGTAATTAAATCCCCCAATATGCGCTTCCTGTACCCATGAGCAACAGCCTAAATCTAGGATTTGAACAGAAATCGAAAGATATAGTAGATCTCTTGATACACTTGAAAGGTTTTGGGGTTTGCACTTCTTAGTGTTTGTGATTAATGCATTGAGATGAATATGATGTTCTTGGTTGAGTCTCTATTAGGGTTTCCCTCTATCGAGGAGATTACTATATGAAGTAGGATCTTTGTTTTATTAACAACAAATTAAGATTCATTTCTGTTGAAATTAGTTGATTATTTTATTGATTGTCTCATTGGCATTATATAGCCTTACAGTCATTAATACAATGATCTCAATCATTATGACAATAATCTCATAATGGAATATCCTGTAACATATTCTGGCATCCCAAATATGTCCTCAGGATATTCCCATGTGCTTATACTATACTTAAATATGACACCCAACATACCATATCAACACTCCCCCTCAAGATGGGTGAAAGATATTCACTAAGCCCATCTTGTCACATCCTCTAATCATGCTCACTGAGGCGAGTCCCTTGGTTAGTCCATCTGCTACTTGATCCCTGGTTGGAACATGGCCAAGCTCCAGTAATCCACTATCCAACTTCTCTTTGATGAAGAATCTATCAATCTCGATGTGTTTGGTCCTGTCATGCTGTACTGGATTGTTGGCGATACTAATAGCTGACTGATTGTCACACCACAGCTTCATCTTGGCTCCTTGATCCAGCTTCAGCTCCACCAGCATATTCTTCAACCATAGCAGCTCTGCAACTCCCAAGGCCATAGCTCTGTACTCTGCTTCAGTTGTCGATCTGGCCACCACAGACTGCTTCTTACTCCTCCAGGAGACCAAGTTACCTCCTACAAATATGCAATATCTCGAGGTAGACCTCCTGTCATAAGCACAACTAGCCCAGTCAGAATCACAGTAGCCCTCGATGCTCACGTGATTGTTCTTCCTGAATATTAGTCCCTTCCCGGGAGCACCTTTCAAGTACCTCAGAATCTGGTACACTGCATCCATATGACCCTTCCGTGGGTCATGCATGTAGCGGCTCACCACACTTACTTCAAAGCAGATATCAGGACGTGTGTGGCTCAAATAGATCAACTTGCCAACCAGTCTCTGGTATCTGTCCCGATCAACTGGTTCTCCACCCTCAGCATCAATCTTGAACCTCTGATCTATTGGTCTCGCTGCAGGTTTGCACCCCAACATCCCAGTTTCTGTGAGAAGGTCCAGTGCATACTTCCTTTGAGAGAGAACAATCTCCTCTGCTTCTCGAGCAATCTCAATCCCAAGGAAGTACCGAAGAAGGCCGTGATCCTTCACCTCGAATTCCTTGCCAAGCTTTCCTTTGAGTTGGGCGATCTCCTGCTCATCATCTCATGTGATAATCATATCGTCCACATGTAGTGCCTCAAATCCCGATCCGACCGGGACGAGCACTATGTAATTGGGCTTGTGGCTAGTCCGTCTGAGTCGTAACTTAGATCTCGGCATCTTCTTGCCACGGACAAAATGCGATGATCCTTTTCAACTCATGGAAAGGCCTCTATTGAAACGAGTCCAATAGTTTTCGTGTTTTGGTTGCTTGGTTTTCTTGATTGTCGTTTTGAGGTTTTGGATTTGTTGTTGCTTTCGATTTGCTTGGTTTTCGCTGCTGGTTTTATCGTTTGGAACTTGAGGTTCTGGGGAGTTCGGCAAGGAAGGATAGGCAAGATTTCTAACTCGGTGCTTGTGCTGTTTCAGGTCCGCGTAACTGACGTTTGATCGTCGCTGGCGGGATTCCTAGTTTCAGCCTTTTTCCCTTAACCAGTGAGTGGTTTGGTCTCTTCTTTCCTACTTCTTCATGCCAACATCTCTAAGTTTCAATCGTTCACTCGATGATGCCCGGTTGGACGCCTAGGAAATCCTTAGCCACAGGCATGCCAGCCACTAAGAAAGGAACATGGGATTTGTAGACTAATATTATCATATGCTTGCACACCTTATAATTTGAGCTTGTTTATAAGGAAGAGTTGGTTGTTGGTGGCGGCCTGGTGCCTCGGATAGAGTTGGACTTATGGGATAACTGAATCGGAACACCGCTTGAGAAAATATGAACTGTTGCATGAGATATATATATATATGTTGCTGCTTAACTTCTTCTGTTTAATTCGATACATTGTATGTAATATGAATTATTTCATGCATTTGCATGGTCTGGGACAACTTGTGCACAGGGTTTGGCATTTCCTCGAAACGACTTTCCGGGGCACTGGAACCGTATTGATCCGGAGGGAAATATTTGATTCGTGCTCGTCACGATGCCTAGCGAGACCTCCAGCAGGGCTTGCTACCCGGGCTGATAGGGCGTGCCGCTAAGCTTGAAATATGTCCCTAAGGTGTCGATCACACCAATGACCGCATAGAATAGAACGCATGCTAACTTATTGTCTTGTGCAGATGGTAAGTATACTTGTGTTTCGTTTCAGAGAAGGCGTGCATCGATTGAGTAAGCAGTCGGTGCACTGGTTGGATTCAATGCTATATATTCATTCCTATCAAAACATGCAACTGTTATGAATTGATTTCACTTGCTTCCTTATAGAAGCTATCTTAATGCATGCTCGCCCCTAACAAGCTAGTGTCGATTTAGTCGAGTGGGATTCATCCCGCTCACCAGTACAAGTTGAGTACTGACCCACGTTGTTGGCAACTATTTCAGGCAATCAGACGGTGCAACGCTAGTGCGTTAGCGAGGAGGCGTTAGGAGCACCTCTATTTTGAAGTATAGCTGGAGTCAGTTCATTTTGGAGGCAGAGACTTCAATCTATACAAGGGCGTAATGTGCAAACGACGTGGACTATCTGACGGAGCGCGCCCTGCATTTTGAGTTATCTTTTGTAATGTAATTCAATAGCCGAGAAGGCGCATCAATGTAAACTCTATGTAAACTACTCTGAATATTCAATGAAAAAGCACGTTTCTTCCGCATTTGTGTTCAAATCTCTGTGAATGTGTTTTATAATTTATGTTTCAAAATGGGTTCCTAAAACTGCAAGTTCTTGCCTTGTGCGAGCGCAATCCCAGGCTCGCACGGCATCACGCCCCTAGCGAGGACGAATCGGTTCCGTAAAGGATCCGGCGAGGACGAAAGACCCTTTCGGGATCGGGGCGTGACATATTGGTATCAGAGCAACGACTGTACTTCCTTGGGATTTCAAAGAATATAAAGGAGTTTGATGCGCCTCTCAATTGAGTTGCGTTCGACGTCCGCTGCATCAGATGAGTCGCCTATACAATGAGCCCATAGATATAAAATCTATCGATTTTGGAGTGTTAACAAGCTACTCTCTTTTGTAGCGATGGTTAAGAAAAACACTGCCGCTGCAAGCAGTGCTCAGCCCATCCATAGCGATCCGACAAGTTCTGGAGAATCCGTAGGAGCGGGTTCAACCGGTATGGCGGAACGGCTTATGCATCTCATGGAGGTGCAGCAACAACAAGCCGTTACGCAACAGGCGCAATTTGCTTATCAGCAGAAGCAGATGGATACCATGATGCAACTGATTGCATCCTTGGTACCAAGCAACGGGACTGCCACTGTGACTCCTTCCCCACCGCCGGCCGTGGCGGTAGAGGATGAGTCAGAAGAGACGCAACCTTCAGCTAGGAACACCTGCCGAGCAGCAGAGTTTACAAAAATGCATCCACC
Organism: Iris macrosiphon; assembly: GCA_036927795.1. Classification (NCBI taxonomy): domain Eukaryota; kingdom Viridiplantae; phylum Streptophyta; class Magnoliopsida; order Asparagales; family Iridaceae; genus Iris; species Iris macrosiphon. Next base: position 154,908,707 of record JAYESA010000017.1, on the reverse strand, counting down.
TACGTTCAACGGACGAGCGGAACCGGACGTGGTGTTGGGATGGATTGCTAAGCTGGAGGGACTCTTCAACCTAGTTGGCATCCGGGGATCCAAGCGAGTTGCCTGTGCATCGGTTCAGCTGGAACTGCGTGCGCATGATTGGTGGGAGGCAACGAAACAAGGGATTTACGATGCCAATCCCAACTGCAAAATAACTTGGAAAATGTTCAAATCAGCCTTCATTGAACAATACATTCCCAGGGCCGTGCGTCAACAAAAGGAAGACGACTTCAGCAATCTGGTCCAAGGAAGTTTGTCTGTGGACGATTATGATTCTGTGTTCGCTAAGCTGGCCAAGTTTGCAGGGCACTTCCTGCCTAACCAGCAGGCGTGGTGCTATCGCTTTCAAAAAGGTTTGAATGATGAGTTGCGTAGGGACGTCATCAATCAGAAATGTCAAACCTACAGGGAATGCTACGAAGCAGCCCTGGGCAGCGAGCGGATCTTTGGGCGCTGTCCCTCAAAGGCCGAAGTGCAAACCCTCCGTACCAATAACAACAAACGACCTCAGGAAACGGGAGGGTCTGGAGCACATAAGCGTCAGCACACGTCGGATAACAGGGGTCAGACTCAGGCACCGAACTGTACCAGGTGCGGCAAGGCAGGGCATCGAGTAAACGAATGTCGGGTTACTGGATGTTTCAAATGTGGTCGTCTGGGCCATAAATAATTTAACTGCCGAGAGGGTAAGCCGAATCAAAACAACAGGAATAATCAGAATAAGGGGCCTCCAGCAAGTGATGCAAATGCGGTGCCAGTAAACCCGCAACGTCAGGGTGCTCAAGGCCGAGTCTATGCCTTGACTCGGGATGAGGCATCTGTCTCTGAAACGGTCGTGACAGGTACATTACTTTTCAGAGAATTGCCCGCTAGAGTCTTATTTGATTCAGGTGCTACGCATAGTTTCATATCTGCTGATTTTACTGTTGAGCATAAATTAGCTTCTACTCCCTTAACTATGAATCTTTGCGTAAGCACACCTTCGGGAGTCGACATGCCCGCCCATGCGATCTGTAGGGATGGTTATATTTGCATCGGAGGGAGGAAGCTTTTCTTAGATGTCATTGTACTAGACATTAAGGATTACGATATTATTCTCGGGATGGACTGGTTGGGTGCTTGCCATGCAACAATCGAGTGCGCGGAGAAGCGAGTCGTATTTCGTCTACCCGGCGAGGCAGAGTTCTACTATTCATGTAGCGCTGCACCGAAGACGGCAATGGTGATATCAGCAATTTCGGCTAGGCGTATGCTGCATTCGGGTTGTGAAGGGTACTTAGCTTCAGTTCGAGACACCCGGCAGGAAAGTGCAAATGCAGCTCAGGCTGATGTTATAGCAGATTTCCTCGACGTGTTCCCGGATGAGCTGCCTGGAATGCCTCCTGATCGTGAGATCGAATTCAGCATCGACACATTTCCGGATGCGCGACCGATATCGAAGGCACCTTATCGTATGGCCCCAGCAGAGCTTAAAGAACTTAAGGTTCAGTTACAAGATCTGTTGGACCGATGATACATACGTCCAAGCGTTTCTCCGTGGGGTGCTCCGGTACTGTTTGTGAAAAAGAAAGATGGATCCATGCGGCTGTGTATTGACTACCGAGAATTAAATAAGGCGACCGTTCGAAATCAGTACCCTTTGCCAAGGATAGATGACTTGTTCGATCAACTGCAAGGTGCAACAGTTTTCTCTAAAGTTGATCTCAGGTCAGGGTATTGTCACGCCCCAATCTCCCGCAAGCTCGATAGTCCCCGCTGAACGTGAATCACCACGTTTACAGCTCTCCCGCAGGACAATCGTTCTCATCGGGACGTGATGCCGTACGAGCCTGGAGTTGCGCTCGTACAAGGCGATGTTGTCAAACACCAAAAGTTATCATTGAAACAACCAAGTTGCAGCGGAAGTCAAGTATTGTGTACCAAGCACACAATCAGAGTATACGCAGCGAAGCTCACGATGGGGTCCAAATGAGATGCCCCGAGTCAATGCCACAAAGGCGATGCCACGGAGACGATGAAATAACTCTTGCTCTTTCTCTAGCCCACAAAGGTACTTACAGTTCATACATCTTGTCCCGTATATCCAAGCAGCGCCACTACGTCTGTGTACCTGAAATATTGCCCACAAACGTGGGTCAGTACACAACCGTACTGGTGAGCGGGGTAACCCACTCGCCTAAGCCGACACTAAGTAAAATAGTGAATGCAAACAGTTATATGGTGATCTTTCTAGTTGAATCCTAGATTCATTTCATGGCATATAGATGACATGTTAAGGAAAGCAGTAAAGCAGTTTAAGCATGCTAGCATTCAATCTCAAACCAAACGACAAGCAGTATATATATAGCCGACCCGTCTAACTCAATGTCATCGCTTGCACGATAACACATCGAACCATCAGTCTCGCCTCAATATCCATCCAGAACCAAAGTTTATATATCCCACTCTCGAGTGCACACTCTTGCCGAGGCAAGGTGGCCGCGCCTACACGATGCACAAACCAACCAAAGTAAAGCAAGCCAACATCTATTCTTATATGAAGTCACTGGCCAAAGGCCATAAAGGACGTTGATCGGACAGATCAAATGCGGTTCTATTCGAAACAGCGCTAAGTAGCTAACCCACCTGAATCGCATCCAACCGCTGGTACCGCGCCCAAGACGCGTTACCCAATTGTCTCCTCCATGGCCGAACGGTCCCGGTGCCCCGGAGCACTCGTTCGAGGAAACCAAACCCTGTGCCACTCAGGTTGTCCGTGACTATGCAGACACTTAGGTATGACGAGAGGATCGAACATTCTCGCCCCACCAAGCGATCCTAGACTCGTTCCACCAATAATCCAACCAACACATCCATAACCATTCTTTCCAAAATATCCTTCCAAGGAACCCAAATCTCGACCTCAAAACATAGCCCGAGGCATCAAAATATCAAGTGTTTCATAGGCACGACGCCTCTTCTCAACATAATCCAAATTGGTGCAACACCTATGCTCGAAGCCAAAACCCATGGCACAATGCCGTTTCAGTGGCACAATGTCACATTCGTGGCACGATGCCCCATCAAACGACACAACGCCCTCGCCGATACAGTTGTTCGGTTTCGAACCACAACTGCCTGCTTTGCAAGACAAAGCACCCTTTTGATACACGCGCACGGATGCACGTTCGCTCGCCCGAATCCCGCTATTCCCATATTCTCATTTCCTCAATTGTATCATTCCAACTTGTATATTTCCAACCGTCCAAGCATAATCCCAAGTAATCCAACCGATCGCCTCAAATGAATAATCCAGCTATCGTATCCAATTATCCAACGCGTAAACCATTCAAGCGACAATCCTACCAAGCCAACGACGCACACTCTATGCACGCCTCAGTGTAGTGCTTCCCAATGTTTCAGCCCAAGTGTTCAAGCCTTTACGTGTTTTCCATATTATTAGGCATGAAGGAGTAGAGGAGAAGGGAAAGAGCCCACTCACATTGTTCGAATCCGTTAGGCATCCTGTCCTGCCGATACGGCCAAATCCCTTGAACCCGTGGTCCGATGCAAGCGCGATCTACTCAACTGGTATGACCGTGCGAGCAGGCCGTGCTCTACAACTCATCCGACCGATCGGACTAAGGAAGACGGCATTATCGTTTCCATTCAGCTATCTCAGTACTGCTCTGAACGAACACCTGATTTCCATCGAACCCGCTAGCCATCTGCACATTGAAACCAACTCGATTAATCCTTATTCCCAAAATCCAACATTTCAAATGTAACCAGCATTTGATTCATTCAGTCCGACTCAGCGTAACGCTCCGAGCGGTTGCGGGCGTTACATAATATACCACTTAGAATCAGGTTCGTCCACGAACCGTGCTGGTACTCATTCCTTACTAGCATGCCACAATCCAATTCCGAGGATCTGCTCTAAGCAACTCACATATTCACTATTTCTGACACAACATCTCGTTCTGCTGAACGCTCGAATAAATTTTACGAATTCCCACATCCTCCTTGCAGCTCAACCCGAATTTCTCGTATCGCTTAGTTTTGGATCGTACATATATTTAAGGCGTCCCTAAAATACATGCATTTCAGCCGAGCTTTGCGATAGCAAATTTGAACAAGTTACAAGGGTATCTTTATGTTCGAGGCGTCCATTTGCTTTGCTCCCAATTGGACCAAATCACGATTTCCATTCCAACACATTCGCTCGAGAACTATTCTCAATTATGCAGATTTTCCACCGACTCAATCAGTCCGAGTTCCAACTCAAACCATCCAACTATTTCTGAATCCGCACTAGCAACATCTCCAAATATGTATCTCATGCACCAAACGATCATCACAACTGATACTACCCCAGCTAGATGACTTACCCAAATATCAACTTGCTTAGATCAGCTCAGTCCAACACATTCCTGCCATCTCAATATCTCACAGGGTGAACATCTATATTGAGGTTCGTGTGATCCACGAAGATCTCGCCGCCACGCCAAAGGGATTTGTGTCGCCACGATTTCAACGTGGACACACTCGCCACAATTCTTAGGTTGCGCATGAAATAGTTCTTCGCGCTGCTTCCACTGCCTCGAAGCATAGAATATCACCTTCGCCTTCCGAATGAGCACGCTTCCCAGACTAAGTTTCGAGACATCTTGTAAATCTGAAGCAAATCTGTCCCTTCCAGTATTCGCAAGGATTTGATCTGAACGAGCCGCTGCTTTAACTTCACGAGCTAGTTTCACAGTCGTCAATTCATATGAATGCTATTCCCTTCCAGGGCACGATGAGTCAGAGGCGATGCCATCGATAAAAATCTGCGACTCTGAATCTCATCAGTTGACTTAGGCCAATCCCACAATCGCTTCGGTCTTCCGGCTGCTTCTTCAGCTGAAGGCTATCCCAAGGATCTCTCAAATCCAACACTCAGTCAATAAGCCAAATCATATTGCCTCACATCTGCCCTCGACGCATTCCCAAATACGCCGCCTCAATGGTCGTTCTATGGGTCTACCATACTCATATCTGATTCTGCGGGCAAGGTCGCTTAGGGTCAGCTGTCCCGAAGTTACGCTTGATAATTGTAATCATCACGATGGACAGTACTATAAACCATGCTATATCTCATCTGAAAATCTGACTCAAAATCCAACCATTCATCCGAGCGAAGTTTCCGAATCCGAGAACCGCGCTCGTTGAAACCTTATTCCATCAATCTGCCGTTCTGTCCTGAATCCATCAAATTTTCGAATTGCATATTCGATTCTCGCACTACAAATTGCAATAATTCTCAAAACCCAAGACTTGCTCCAATTCTTATCCATTTGCTGCGTCCCACAATGCACTTCCAACTTACTCGAGCAACGCAGTGATTTGTTCCAACGTTGCTCCCACATTTAGCTATCTTCAAAAGTCTGTCCACCAAAATCTTTGCCTTCCGTTGTTGCCACAATCCGTCCACGTCTTCCGGAGAATCCGTCTTACTGTCGTTGCACCACCTGCCCAAAATTCCATTTCCGCTAAACCTGAGTCAACTTCACGAGCAACAACATTCAAAATCCTTCCAGACCGTTCAAGTCCATCGCATTGTCCCTCCAAACCAAGATCGTGTTTCTTGCTCAACCAACATCTCAAATGTGTTGCCCAAAATCGTAGTCCTTGCTCGCTATCATTCCGATAATCCCATCGCTTTGCTCAAGCGTATCCCAAATGTTCGTTCCGATCTCGTCCAACTCTCAAGTCCAACGATACTTCCATTTGCACCAGTCCGTTCACGATATGCTCAACTCAATATTCGCTTGCTCCATTTTCATTCTTTCCACTATACCGACTTTCACTTACCAGCTTGTATTCTCGTTTCACGAGTCCGTTCAGGAAATTTCCATTGAATGTCCAACCAAAATGTTTCCAATGCCTTGCTCAAAATGTGGTATCCCATATACCACTCCGAATCAAGTCGCTACTCACATTACGATTTCCTGCACGAATCCAAGATCCGTTCGAACCATTTTCCATGCATGATCATGCCTTTTTCCAATTCGAGTCTGACACAAAACTCAGGCAACGCTTGAATTATCCAACTGTTTCTCAACCCGTCTGATACCTTCTCAACACGAGCAATCGTGCAATGATTATCTTCCAAATAGTCCAACCCAATACCCAACGGTTTCACACTTTTGTTGTACGAGCAACTCGTACCAACTTATCCATATATTCCAGAGCCAAACTCAAACCTGCTCAACCGATGCGCCACAGCCAAAATTCCAACTTCTATCCAACACAATCGCTTGACGATCAACTCGTTCAAGGATCTATCTCTTCGAATGTTTCTACTCAAAACATGCTGCATAACCAAATCTCGTTAGCCAACCAACTGATCCATTGAGGCAATCAGAAACTCCCGAACGCTAAGCCAAGCCAACCCAACGAAAGCCCACACTTGTTGCACAAATACAACAACGCCAACCAACTTGCTGCACGAATGCAACAACGCCTAACGAGACTAAGCGATCCTACGAAAACCAACCAAGGCAACCCAACCAAGAAATAAAATGCAGCCAAAACCAGCAATAAATAGACTTATTGCATGAAACATCCGATGCGGCACCGAGTAGAGTCAAGAGCTAGACGACACACGGAAGCTATTTAGAGTTTGTGATGAAGCGAAGGACCAAGTCCGAGAAAATGAACCGGGCGCTCTGATACCAATTTGTCACGCCCCAATCTCCCGCAAGCTCGATAGTCCCCGCTGAACGTGAATCACCACGTTTACAGCTCTCCCGCAGGACAATCGTTCTCATCGGAACGTGATGCCGTACGAGCCTGGAGTTGCGCTCGTACAAGGCGATGTTGTCAAACACCAAAAGTTATCATTGAAACAACCAAGTTGCAGCGGAAGTCAAGTATTGTGTACCAAGCACACAATCAGAGTATACGCAGCGAAGCTCACGATGGGGTCCAAATGAGATGCCCCGAGTCAATGCCACAAAGGCGATGCCACGGAGACGATGAAATAACTCTTGCTCTTTCTCTAGCCCACAAAGGTACTTACAGTTCATACATCTTGTCCCGTATATCCAAACAGCGCCACTACGTCTGTGTACCTGAAATATTGCCCATAAACGTGGGTCAGTACACAACCGTACTGGTGAGCGGGGTAACCCACTCGTCTAAGCCGACACTAAGTAAAATAGTGAATGCAAACAGTTATATGGTGATCTTTCTAGTTGAATCCTAGATTCATTTCATGGCATATAGATGACATGTTAAGGAAAGCAGTAAAGCAGTTTAAGCATGCTAGCATTCAATCTCAAACCAAACGACAAGCAGTATATATATAGCCGACCCGTCTAACTCAATGTCATCGCTTGCACGATAACACATCGAACCATCAGTCTCGCCTCAATATCCATCCAGAACCAAAGTTTATATATCCCACTCTCGAGTGCACACTCTTGCCGAGGCAAGGTGGCCGCGCCTACACGATGCACAAACCAACCAAAGTAAAGCAAGCCAACATCTATTCTTATATGAAGTCACTGGCCAAAGGCCATAAAGGACGTTGATCGGACAGATCAAATACGGTTCTATTCGAAACAGCGCTAAGTAGCTAACCCACCTGAATCGCATCCAACCGCTGGTACCGCGCCCAAGACGCGTTACCCAATTGTCTCCTCCATGGCCGAACGGTCCCGGTGCCCCGGAGCACTCGTTCGAGAAAACCAAACCCTGTGCCACTCAGGTTGTCCGTGACTATGCAGACACTTAGGTATGACGAGAGGATCGAACATTCTCGCCCCACCAAGCGATCCTAGACTCGTTCCACCAATAATCCAACCAACACATCCATAACCATTCTTTCCAAAATATCCTTCCAAGGAACCCAAATCTCGACCTCAAAACATAGCCCGAGGCATCAAAATATCAAGTGTTTCATAGGCACGACGCCTCTTCTCAACACAATCCAAATTGGTGCAACACCTATGCTCGAAGCCAAAACCCATGGCACAATGCCGTTTCAGTGGCACAATGTCACATTCGTGGCACGATGCCCCATCAAACGACACAACGCCCTCGCCGATACAGTTGTTCGGTTTCGAACCACAACTGCCTGCTTTGCAAGACAAAGCACCCTTTTGATACACGCGCACGGATGCACGTTCGCTCGCCCGAATCCCGCTATTCCCATATTCTCATTTCCTCAATTGTATCATTCCAACTTGTATATTTCCAACCGTCCAAGCATAATCCCAAGTAATCCAACCGATCGCCTCAAATGAATAATCCAGCTATCGTATCCAATTATCCAACGCGTAAACCATTCAAGCCACAATCCTACCAAGCCAACGACGCACACTCTATGCACGCCTCAGTGTAGTGCTTCCCAATGTTTCAGCCCAAGTGTTCAAGCCTTTACGTGTTTTCTATATTATTAGGCATGAAGGAGTAGAGGAGAAGGGAAAGAGCCCACTCACATTGTTCGAATCCGTTAGGCATCCTGTCCTGCCGATACGGCTAAATCCCTTGAACCCGTGGTCCGATGCAAGCGCGATCTACTCAACTGGTATGACCGTGCGAGCAGGCCGTGCTCTACAACTCATCCGACCGATCGGACTAAGGAAGACGGCATTATCGTTTCCATTCAGCTATCTCAGTACTGCTCTGAACGAACACCTGATTTCCATCGAACCCGCTAGCCATCTGCACATTGAAACCAACTCGATTAATCCTTATTCCCAAAATCCAACATTTCAAATGTAACCAGCATTTGATTCATTCAGTCCGACTCAGCGTAACGCTCCGAGCGGTTGCGGGCGTTACAGGTATCACCAGTTGAAAATCAGACCAGAAGACATTCAAAAATCTGCATTCAGAACCCGTTACGGACACTATGAGTTTCTCGTGATGTCGTTCGGCTTAACGAACGCCCCTGCAGCTTTCATGGATCTGATGAACCGCGTGTTTCGGCCGTACGTAGACAAGTTTGTCGTCGTATTCATCGACGACATTCTGATATATTCCAAGAACGAGACGGAACACAAGGAACACCTGAAGATCGTGTTGCATACATTACGAGAACATAAGTTGTTCGCTAAGCTCAGCAAGTGCGAGTTCTGGTTGAACAGCGTGACGTTTCTTGGACATGTCGTCTCGGCAGAAGGCGTCGCCGTAGACCCGAAGAAAATAGAGGCGGTGGTGGACTGGAAACAACCTACATCGGCCAGCGAAATTCGAAGCTTTCTCGGCCTAGCAGGATACTACCGTAGGTTCGTGAAGGATTTCTCTAAACTGGCCTCGCCTTTGACTCGCCTTACTCAGAAAGGGATTGTATACAACTGGAGTGAATAATGCGAAGCCAGCTTTAGTGAATTGAAGCGGCGTCTTGTTTCAGCTCCGATTCTTGCACTCCCAGATGGGGTAGAAGAGTTTCAGATATACAGTGACGCTTCAGGACTCGGATTGGGATGTGTACTCATGCAACGGGACAAGGTAATATCGTACGCCTCCAGGCAATTGAAGCCGCACGAGAAAAACTACCCGACACACGATTTGGAATTAGCGGCGATTGTATTTGCATTGAAGTTGTGGAGGCATTATCTTTATGGTGTTGCTTGCAAAATCTTCACAGATCACAAGAGCCTCAAGTATCTTTTCACCCAACGGGAATTGAACCTCCGGCAGTGGCGTTGGCTAGAACTTATTAAGGACTATGATCTAACGATCGCGTATACTCCGGGCAAGGGAAACGTCGTTGCTGATGCTCTGAGTCGAAAGCACGTAGGCTCGTTATCTATAGACAACCGTTTACTTCGAGATCTAGAGGCGATGGGCATCGAGCTTCGAGTTCGGCATCAAGGCGTGCAGCTGGCACCACTCCATCTTGAACCGAGTTTACGGGATAGAATCAAATCAGCTCAGGAGGGCGATCAGTTCCTAGCGAAAGTACGCGGATTGATCTCGGCAGGGAAGACGTCTGATTTTGTGGCAGGCGAAGATGGGGCTTTACAGATGAAAGGAAGGCTATGCGTCCCGAGCGACCCTGAACTCCAAAGGAAAATTATGGCGGAAGCGCACTACGCGAAGTATTCTTTGCATCTGGGGAGCACTAAGATGTACAAGGACTTACGCGGTACCTTCTGGTGGCAAGGTATGAAGCGGGATGTGGTGACCTTTGTGTCACAGTGCATGGCCTGCCAACAGGTGAAAGCTGAACATCAGAGGCCCGGCGGGGAGATGCAGAACCTCGCTATTCCCGAGTGGAAATGGGACAACATCACTATGGATTTCATTGTGGGATTTCCGAAGACGCCACGGGGGCACGATGCGATTCGGGTCATAGTTGATCGTTTGACCAAATCAGCCCACTTTCTTCCCATAAAAGTTGCGTGGAGCGTCGATCGGTTAGCACAGATCTACATAGACGAGATTGTTCGATTACACGGAGTGCCTGCTTCTATCGTCTCTGACCATGACGGACGTTTCTTATCTCGTTTCTGGACTAGCCTACAGTCTGCTTTGGGAACCAAGCTACAGTTCAGTACCGCATACCACCCCCAGACTGATGGCCAAACAGAGAGGACAAATCAGATACTTGAAGATATGTTACGGCTGTGTGCGATCGATTTAAAGACTAGTTGGGACACGCACCTTCCGTTGGCGGAGTTTGCGTACAACAACAGCTACCAATCGAGCATCCAGATGGCACCGTACGAAGCACTCTATGGGCGCAAGTGTCGATCTCCAATCTGTTGGGACGAAGTCGGCGAGCGGCAGATACTCGGGCCAGAGCTGGTGGAGCAGGCAGTCGAGAAAGTTCGCTTGATTTGGGAAAGACTCCGCACTGCGCAGAGCCGACAGAAAAGCTATGCCGATACTCATCGTAGGCCCTTGGAGTTCATGGTCGGGGATCATGTCTTCTTGAAAGTGACACCGATGCGTGGAGTGATGCGTTTCGGCGTGAAGGGCAAGCTGAGTCCTAGGTTTGTCGGCCCCTTTGAAATACTAGAACGGGTGGCAGCTGTGGCATACCGAATTGCACTACCTCCCGCCTTGGCTGGAGTGCACGACGTATTCCACGTTTCTCAACTGCGAAAGTATGTGCATGACTCGAGTCATGTAGTTAGCTTCGAACAGCTAGAATTGCGTACGAATTTGTCATACTCTGAGGAGCCGGCGCAGATCCTGGATCGTAAGGAAAAAGTACTTCGCAACCGTACGATGTCCTTGGTTCGCGTGCTGTGGCGGAACCATACAGTTGGAGAATCAAACTGGGAAGTCGAATCGGAGATGAAGGAGAAGTATCCTTCGTTGTTCATTGAGTCGGAGGTAGGCCTTGTTCTTAAGTTTCGGGTCGAAACTTTTTCTTAGTGGTATATTATGTAGTGCCTCAAATCTCGATCCGACCGGGACGAGCACTATGTAATTGGGCTTGTGGCTAGTCCGTCTGAGTCGTAACTTAGATCTCGGCATCTTCTTGCCACGGACAAAATGCGATGATCCTTTCCAACTCATGGAAAGGCCTCTATTAAAACGAGTCCAATAGTTTTCGTGTTTTGGTTGCTTGGTTTTCTTGATTGCCGTTTTGAGGTTTTGGATTTGTTGTTGCTTTCGATTTGCTTGGTTTTCGCTGCTGGTTTTATCGTTTGGAACTTGAGGTTCTGGGGAGTTCGGCAAGGAAGGATAGGCAAGATTTCTAACTCGGTGCTTGTGCTGTTTCAGGTCCGCGTAACTGACGTTTGATCGTCGCTAGCGGGATTCCTAGTTTCAGCCTTTTTCCCTTAACCAGTGAGTGGTTTGGTCCCTTCTTTCCTACTTCTTCATGCCAACATCTCTAAGTTTCAATCGTTCACTCGATGATGCCCGGTTGGATGCCTAGGAAATCCTTAGCCACATGCATGCCAGCCACTAAGAAAGGAACATGGGATTTGTAGACTAATATTATCATATGCTTGCACACCTTATAATTTGAGCTTGTTTATAAGGAAGAGTTGGTTGTTGGTGGCGGCCTGGTGCCTCGGATAGAGTTGGACTTATGGGATAACTGAATCGGAACACCGCTTGAGAAAATATGAACTGTTGCATGAGATATATATGTTGCTGCTTAACTTCTTCTGTTTAATTCGATGCATTGTATGTAATATGAATTATTTCATGCATTTGCATGGTCTGGGACAACTTGTGCACAGGGTTTGGCATTTCCTCGAAACGGCTTTCCGGGGCACTGGAACCGTATCGATCCGGAGGAAAATATTTGATTCGTGCTCGTCAAGATGCCTAGCGGGACCTCCAGCAGGGCTTGCTACCCGGGCTGATAGGGCGCGCCGCTAAGCTTGAAATATGTCCCTAAGGTGTCGATCACACCAATGACCGCATAGAATAGAACGCATGCTAACTTATTGTCTTGTGCAGATGGTAAGTATACTTGTGTTTCGTTTCAGAGAAGACGTGCATCGATTGAGTAAGCAGTCGGTGCACTGGTTGGATTCAATGCTATATATTCATTCCTATCAAAACATGCAACTGATATGAATTGATTTCACTTGCTTCCTTATAGAAGCTATCTTAATGCATGCTCGCCCCTAACAAGCTAGTGTCGATTTAGTCGAGTGGGATTCATCCCGCTCACCAGTACAAGTTGAGTACTGACCCACGTTGTGGGCAACTATTTCAGGCAATCAGACGGTGCAACGCTAGTGCGTTAGCGAGGAGGCGTTAGGAGCACCTCTATTTTGAAGTATAGCTGGAGTCAGTTCATTTTGGAGGCAGAGACTTCAATCTATACAAGGGCGTAATGTGCAAACGACGTGGACTATCTGACGGAGCGCGCCCTGCATTTTGAGTTATCTTTTGTAATGTAATTCAATAGCCGAGAAGGCGCATCAATGTAAACTCTATGTAAATTACTCTGAATATTCAATGAAAAAGCACGTTTCTTCCGCATTTGTGTTCAAATCTCTGTGAATGTGTTTTATAATTTGTGTTTCAAAATGGGTTCCTAAAACTGCAAGTTCTTGTCTTGTGCGAGCGCAATCCCAGGCTCGCACGGCATCACGCCCCTAGCGAGGACGAATCGGTTCCGTAAAGGATCCGGCGAGGACGAAAGACTCTTTCGGGATCGGGACGTGACACCACATACACCGCAAGCATGGTGATGTGGCCTCCACTCCGACGGAAGAACAAAGTATGATCAGCATTGATCTGCTGATATCCCATCCCTATCATCGCCCTTCTGAATATGTCAAACCACGCTCGAGGAGACTGCTTCAGTCCATAGAGGGACTTCTTCAACCTGCAGACCTTGTCTACTGTCTGATTGGTGCTAAATCCTGGTGGTATCTCCATGTACACCTCCTCCACTAGATCTCCGTGAAGAAACACATTCTTCACATCCAGTTGGTGTAGCTTCCATCCACCATTCGCTGCCAGAGAAATCAGAGTCCTGACAGTGCTCATCTTTGCAACTGGTGCAAAGGTCTCGTCATAGTCGATGCCGTACGTCTGACTGTATCCTTTGGCTACTAGTCTAGCTTTGTAGCGCTCAACCTGTCCATCTGGGTTCTGCTTCACGGTAAAGACCCACTTGCATCCAACTGCTCTCTTCCCCTCTGGCAGTCTCACAAGCTCCCAAGTGTGGTTCTTCTCCAGAGCTCCCAACTCCTCGTACATTGTCGCTTTCCACTTTGGATCATTCTTGGCAACCTGCCAATTGTTAGGTACAGTAATACTATCCAAAGATGCTATAAATGCTCCATGAGAAGAAGGGATATGGTCATAAGAAACAAACTGAGCAATATCCCAACCATATCTGTTTGGAGGATTTCCTGCATTGCTGCGAGTGGTCCTCCGTACAGATAGTGGTGTGGGAGGAGTAGAAGTAGGAGGAATGATATCTTGGTAAGGAGGGGTATCACCCTCTCCAGGATCATGGCTGAGATAGCCTCCTCAAGGCTAGGGATCTTTGGTTGGGCTAGAAGTAGGGCCGTCCTCTGTGCGAAAGCTGCAGTCAGCCCTTTGAGGAACTTCATCGTCCTTTCCTGCAGACACACCTGTCTCTCCTTACACTTAGGGTCCCCGCAGCTCGTCCGATCTGAGGAGTGATCATAATCCAACCACAGACGCTCCAACTCCGTGGCATACTCCTGCACCATCTTCTCTCCCTGTACGGTGTCATCAATCTCCCCCTTTATCTGGAAGACCCGTAAGTTGTTCCCCACACCATCATAGGTCCTTCTCAACTTCTCCCACACATCTTTCACCATCTCGATACCGTCTACTGTGGCAGCAATAGACTGGACTAAGGAGTTGAGAAGCCAGATGTAGATCACCATATGAGTGGACTTCCACTCATCGCGTCCTGTCGAGCCATCGTCCTGCTCTGTCGCCTCGCCCGTCAGGAACCCCTCCATGTTTTTTCCTGCGAGGGTTCTTCTCACCCGCCGTGACCAACTCAGATAGGTGGCTGGTCCATCTAATTTCAGATCGATGGAGGGAAGCTTCAACTCCGGCGACGTTCGTGTCGTGTTCTCACCAGCCGACATCGTCAACAACTTCATCAACGTCGCCACCTCTGCAGAATCTAGCTTCTTGATGATCTCCTCCATCGATGCGTCGTCTATTCAATCACGTCACGTCCGCTCCACGACTCACGTTCGTCCTCGTCGTCCGCTCCTAGATCCGAACATGTCCCCCCTTTTTTCAGATCTAGGCATCCCTATTAGGCGCTGTCTCGTACTGGTGCGGAGGAGGCGGCAGCACGCATGTCACAGCCACCGTCGCAGCAGCAGCAGCCGCAGCAGCAGTAGTAGCCGCAGCAGTAGCGGGACGGGGCAGCAACAGCGAAGGGCGGCCTGCGAAGGGCGAATGGCGGAGAAGGGGAAGAAGGGGGGGGGGGGCGTGGAAGAGTTCGGTGGAGGAGATCTAGGAAATCCTCCTGTGGGTTTGTGGAAGCTTGGTGACGGCTAGGGTTTGTGGAAACTTGGCTCTGATACCATTTTGAAATTAGTTGATTATTTTATTGATTGTCTCATTGGCATTATATAGCCTTACAGTCATTAATACAATGATTTTAATCATTATGACAATAATCTCATAATGGAATATCCTGTGACATATTCTGGCATCCCAAATATGTCCTCAGGATATTCCCATATGCTTATACTATACTTAAATATGACACCCAACGTACCATATCAACAATTTCAACTACCTTTTCTTCTTGGAAGATATTGCTCATATTTTAAGCATGCATAATTTGCGTACAAGTTCTTCTGAAACCAATCAAGATCACACAATTACAACATTTTTCGTGTGATCAATGGAGATGGTGAACTCTATGCTTCTGTTAGTGTTAAGAAAAGCATGATAGTTTGAATCTATTGAGGCAATTTTTTTTGGCTCCATAGAGTGACAGAGAACCCAACCTAAAATCTATGGAACAGTCGGAAACATCTGCTCACCATAGGGTTCTTATTAATTGGATTGATGGGCCATCTGCTTGTTGATGGTGGAACCAACACCCACAATATATTTATATAACCACATATTATCTTAACTCTTAAAAGCACTATCGCTATATCCATATAAGTAATTAATCAGAAAGTAGGGAGGGATGTTGGCTCTAGCAAATCCATTCATATTTTATAGTATCTATTAATGCTATAGCCTCCTAACTTGTCCTCTGCTTCAACTTGTGAAATTAGATAATGATCTATGTATAAATATAAGGACGTAGTCGCACATTGTTATTGAAGAAGAAGAAGGAGAGAAATGCTACTCATTTTTATCTACATTCTAATAGAATATTTAGTCCTGCAATTACTTAAACAACAGCTAACAATTAAGACCCTACCATCCCTTCCATTGCCTAACCCTCTTCTTTGTGCCTTCTCTCTCCTACCTACTATCTTATTGTAGAGTCCCCCCCCCCCCCCCCCCCCTTCTTAATTTCTCCATGTCTTTCTGTTTCCTACTACAATTATTGATCATAAAACATGTTAAGCTCTCTCTATCTATTCAGCACCAATGAACAACTTAGATAATTCAGTCAGAAGGCTGAAAAATGGCTTTGAACTGGCTGATGAATAATTTGTAGGTCTGTAGTTGATGGGCAAGTGCTCTCAGCAATCATGTTCCTGTAACAAGAAGGAAATTATTTACTTCATAATCTAAACACATTTTTTTCAAATGAAGGCTATGAGGAGATTCTACTACTAAAAATATGATAGAAATTACTCGACATTATCATTATTATGTGCCAAGGGTAATTTGCTGTGTATGATTATATGAAAATATTAAGGTGACACTCAATAACAGAAAAGGAAACAAACATCTTTGGAAAACACAAAGAAAATGTCATTTTATTAAAAAGAACAGTGCCCTCACTAGAGTTTTGGTTAAGAGACACGGACTTCTACAGTTACAAAGGGACCGAAGGAAATTCCGATGTGAACCATCCCCGGGATTGCCATGTATATCACACTGGAGCGTGGGGCAATGTACGTGAAAGTTGGGTGAGTAACATGGGTGCATGGTATTCCGGCTTGCAGATGGACTGTGACAGGATTTCCATCATTCCTTTGACGACCCAGTGTTCATTGTTTATTAAAATAGAAAGTTACTCAGAAGTGCAAGTAAAATAACCCAACATCATGGATGGAGACTAAGCTATATCCACTTCCAGGTGGGTTGGTCCATTGCTGGATCCTGATACCAGTGAGACAAATAATGAGTAGTGGTACCTTTCATGCATTTCCGAACGTGGAGTGGCCCTACACTATTTCCCTAAGTTGGTGAATTATATGAGACAATCATTAACCATTGATGCAAGCCTTCACGGAACTCATCTAAAAACAATCATATACTTAATGATTCATATGACTCATTGTTTATTAGAATAGTTCATTAATTAGTTTGTTGGTCAGGAGAGCTTACTCTCGAGGGCGAGAAGCCCAGAGGGAGCTGAGAGCACGCAAGCGACTGTGGTACTCTCCGATTGCGAGGAAACACCGGGCTGCCTGCCGAATTGTCAGGATGCGACGCAACTGGTGTAGTGTTTGCTGCCTCAAATTATCAGCCTACATAAAATTCAAAGGAAATAATGCTTAGCATGACAACAGTAAGACGAAATAAATTCCAAAGTTCCCATGCCTCAAATAATTAGCCTACATGACAACAGTCTCGACAAACTTGCAAAAAATGAGTCGATTAGACTTTATTTATGGGCCCAAAAGAAAATATAATGGATGTAGACATATTGAAATATTAGGGTGTATAAACACTGGCGCCACTATTATATATATATATTGTGTGCTTGGTTTTAGCTCAAGTATAAGAAATCAAAATATAGGTTGTTGCAATATCCCTTTCTTGCTACTACATGTTGATAGTAACATGTGCAACTTCTTTTGATGCAGAAATGTTTTGAAAAATGTAGCCCTATAGCTTTTGGAAACATAAAATATGACATCCTTTAATCAACAATGGTTAATGCTTTGCAGGCAGGGATGCCACGTAGGGATCGATATGTTGAGGTTATTTCCTGCGAACTAGTTTAATCGTGGAGACTAATGGGTTTGGGTTAGGTACATCTTTTAGGTTTATTTTCTTGTTCGTTATTTGTATTTTGTCCTTTAATTTGAACAAAATTTCCATTTTAGAGTATTGTTTACAACTAGTTATTTCTCAATCAATATAGTAGGCAATAACCATTCAGTATATATATATGAAGGGAAAAATAAAGTAAAAAAGATGTGCGAAATGGATAGAAAGGAGAATAATGTAAAAGGAGGAACTTGCTGTCAAATTCCAATGTTAATTTTTGCTTGGTTATATTCTAAGATTTAGACAAGTACTGTACTTGGGAATAACACTGCCTGTCATTTTCAAAACATAATTTTGTGTATGTCACTATCACCTTTTTTGTATTGCACGAGTTAATAACAAACATATCTTGGCCTACGGTTTCTGTTCAAGAAATATTTAACTTTTGTACATAAAAGATCTAATATCTCCCATTGCAATTTGGAAGAAGTAATTAATTACATTTGATACTCTCAAGTGTTGCTTAGTGTCCAAGTTGATGTGAATGCAAGCAAACTTGACCACCCAACTCACATACAGACATCCATGGTACAACATCTGGCCTTGTATCTTAGTCTACAACTAGTATGGTGTTTTTTTTTTTTTTTTTTTGGGTCAGCAATCTCCCATGAGGAACTAACTCATGGACCCTCTCTCTCATCATTCATAGTAATAGTACTACTTATCATCATTATCATTCTCTGTACGTTAATAAGATGAGCATCATAATAACAAGTACCTGTCTGACGAAACCCTCAAGATTGGCTAGTTTTCCAAGTGCCATGGCCATGTGGCCCATGTAATTCCCCACATTGGTGCCTTCATCGAGAGCCCCACTTGAAACTGTGTCAGCCAGGGATTGTTGCAGCTGCTCCAGGCCCTGCGTAAAGGCCTCCTCCGCTTGTTGTGACGATTGCTGCAGGTTGCAGATCCCCATCAATTGTTGCTCCGTCAATGGATCCAGTTGAGGCATCAAGATCTGTTGTCCATATAACCAATAAGAAATCAAACCTATTATTGTTCCTTCCCATTTTTAGATCATACCTAGAGCAGATTTGGGATTTTAGAATATCTACAGTGAAGTAGGAGCTACTAGTGATCCATAGCCAAACCCATTATCATGATAAATAAATAGCTGGCATTGCATTGCTCAAGCGTTTTGCTTATATATGCTATTGTCTATC
Source organism: Iris macrosiphon (assembly GCA_036927795.1). NCBI lineage: Eukaryota > Viridiplantae > Streptophyta > Magnoliopsida > Asparagales > Iridaceae > Iris > Iris macrosiphon. Next base: position 154,889,913 of record JAYESA010000017.1, on the reverse strand, counting down.
AGTTAAAAGTGCAAATCATCAAGGGAAATACCTTAAGCAGTTCGGATGGTCTGAAACCGCCAATCCAGAGGAAACAGCGCTCAGCAGGAGTAGTCCACATTCCGGTTACAAGGTGGAACACATCGGATTTCGCTGCAATGCCCTTCAACCTGAAGATCTCATCGTAATGTGCGAGGCAATTGTCTACTATGACCCTGAGATTGCCGTCTGGAAGGTGTGCCTGTAACCCTCCTTGCAGTTCTGCCATGTGCTTGTAACTCTCTTCCAGCCATCGTGCGTATTCCAGGTCGAACATCGCAGCACCTGACAACAAAGCTTTTACTTGCATCTTATATATATATATATATATATATATATATATATATATATATATATATGTTACAGTTTATCTTTGTCCATTTGATACTTGTTCATGCAACTATGAGGAGATCATGTAAATATAAACATATATTACATTTTCAATAAACAACCAACTTTCTTTAAGGTTCAGAAACTAAAATTTACCAGAGCTAATATTTCCACCTGCGCTACCACCCCCTAACAAGAGTCCCTGCACACCACCAAAAATGAATTAAGATTTAAGAATTGAAAAATAAAAGTTTTAGAAGAAAGATTGACAAATGTTTGCAAATACTACAACAAACCACCTGCGATCTCGCTCCGTGGAGATCCTTTTCTAGCTGTGCAAGCTTCATTCTACTTGTTTCTAGCTGTTGTACATAAGCCTGTTGAAATAGGAAGGGAGAGCTATGTAACGTTGGACCATTTGTCAGTAAAAATATATTATGAAACGACTTCACAACCCCGAACCACCTTCTTTCTCAGTCTGCTCTTCCTTGCGGCCTCCCTATTTTGAGCTAAGCGTCTCAAAGTCTGTAGTCGCAGAAAGATAAGGGATCATTAAGAAACATTTGTACATCATCTTCCAGTCAAAATGAGGTGGTCATTATAGAGCAAAGTTCAAGATTGAGAAGGCTACAACAAATTCTCTGTCTACTTTGATGTCAATCATATCCTGTGGTGCCCAATTCCAAACACATGTGAGGGGATTGCTTTTGCATATAACGCTAGTGGCTGGTTAGCGATTTGTACATTAATATACAAATTAATATATAACTATGTCCATGAACGTAATATATTAAATCTCTCTTATTTTCTTTAATTAGCTAGCTAGGACATTTATTCTAGTAACATGTTTTGTAATCCCCCACCTTCTTTACACAATACAAAATCAAAAGTAGTAGCAGGGAATCTTAATATTTGACATAAAGTATCAGTTTAGTGTTGGCAGCAGCAGCAGTAATTAATTCATCACAATTGTAAGTTTGTAAATACTAATATTAAATAGTTTATATTACCAATTTAAAGCCAATATACTTTTATAGTATACTAGTCAAAGATAATGATACTCTTATGATTACTTCCTATCATATATGTTCATAATTGAACAACCGTTTATTCTACCATGCTGGCCGGCAGATGCTCACCCTCCATAGTTTACTTCTTAAGAGCAGGTGGAGGAGATCCAACTTGTATAGGACACGGTTACATATTATACATATTTTGTTGTTATAGAATTTGACAATCCGGCATGCATGCAATGCATGCATGAGCTCATGCATCATGCATCTATATGTGGAAGCAGACAACCAACACAAAGATAAATGCATGTCTAATTACTTATATTTTTGATGTAGAAGTTTAGAGATGACCTTGGCATCTAGTGGTTTTCCATCTCTCTCCGAAGTTGAACCAGCCACTCTCCTCTGTGAGAATATAAAATATGTTATATATAAGATTAATGTTGTTCAAATAGCAAGTAAAATGGACAGAAAAAGGAAGCAACATAGTATGAGATCGAGGGGTGTTCAAGGCTGAAAACAAGTAAGACAAAGTAAATATTAATCTTAAGTTTAATTGTATTATTCTTAGATATACAAGACAAAGTAGTAGTACTAGTAGGAGACTAAAGAATACACATGCTTGAAAGACCCGAGGAATTAGTATGTCTTATATGCTTGAAAGACTCACCCTAGACAAATCTTTTCTCGTTTTTATATGAAGCAGTTGTAGTTAATCCTATCAAGATCACACTTGGGTCCAAGCATGTCCTTTTCATTTTTAGTGCAATTATGTTTAATGCTTAAGAAATCTGAATGCTAAAAATTATGTGGATCTAACAGTACAATCAGCAGCAGCACATTGGAGCCAAGCTAGCTACCTCTAGCCTCTAGGGTTCGTGGGTTTGGTTGGAAGAGTGAGGTAGTAGTTAAAAAAAAAAAAAAATCATCAGAAAGGTGTTTCATGGGGATCTGTGTTGACAAAATACTGTAGTACTGAAAGGGTAAGATTCTGGTCAAACACATCACTTGATAACAGGAATAGGGAACTGGGTTTGTTTCTTCAAAGCTGAAAAGAGAAATAAATATCACACAGGCGATTAACCCTTTCTGGGGTTCTGGGGATTTGTGTCCTTGTCTGTAATAATAATGAGCAGGAAGAAAAAAATGGAAAAACATTCAGAACACACAGAGTACCACCTTGTCTTGGGCTCTGGGCTGATGATTTGCTGGTGCTGTTCCTATTCTTGGGGCATCACTTGCCTGCATCATCATCATCACCTCCTCCTCCTGCTGCTGCTGCTGCAGCAGCTTTGGCTGATCAGAGGACTGCTCTGAGGAGCCCTTATTACTCACTGGGGAGTCTGATTCCAGCTGAGAAATTGTGTGTTGTCCTGAGCCAGAATCAGTGCTAACTGGTGATTGTGAATTTCCCTACATACATATATGACAAACAACAGCAACAACAATTAAGCTTAAACAGGAAACAAGAATGTTCATGCATGTTTAATAAGTCAACAAGGGAAGGGGGGAGGAACCATATATACATACATTGCTGGTCTGCTGAAACCTCATTGGCCAAGAGGGGAAGATCTCAAGAGTGGGAGGGGGTCTGGTGGTGAAAAAGGCTGCAGCAAAAGTTGCAGAAAATCAAATAAAGCCTGTCTCTATATATCTTTGTGTATCAGAGAGAGAGAGAGAGAGAGAGGACTCAGGTGTCAGTCTTTGGAAAGGAGTTTATATTCCTTCCTCCTTTATCTCTCTCTCTCTCTCTCTGAAAGTGTTGCAGAGAGTTAGTAAAGGAATGCTTGCTTTAAAACCAACTCTCAGTGAGTAGGTTGAGTTTCCTCTGTTGGGAGGAATCACACCATTCAAGTTTTTTTTTTTCTTTCCCTTCCCTTCTGCCATCATGTTATCTCTGTTGCGGAGACCTTTTCAAACATCTTTCAAGGATGGGGTTATGTTTGGAAAAAAAAAAAGGGAGAGAGAGCATACGTTTCTTGTCCTCTTCATTTCTCATGCCAATAACTCCTTGCATGAGAGCTTCTTCAAGCCCCCCAAAGTAAGCAGCTCCATCCTGATCACTGGTGAAGCAAACAAGGTCCATTTCATTCAGAAACATGTCATGACTTGACTTGAGGATACATGAAAACGAATCAAGCTATAGGCAAGGTATACTATTAAACAAAGAAGCAGATGAGCTTATTAAGTAAAGGAAGCCAAGAATATTATGGATAAGGCTCAAAGGACTATGGAACTGGTGGGAAGAGGTGTAACCCATTACGTACATGCTGTGGATAGAATTTATTGGTGGTTGTTTAACAAAGAAAAAGGAGCTATAGAAGAAGAAGATCATAAAGTAGGGGAGAAAACTGATACAAAAGAAGCACGAACTGAAGGATAAAATGAAGTTGGTGGTAAGTGATAACCCATTTAAGGACTACACATATGAATGTAAGTTGATGCTTTTTGGTATAACTAGTAATAAAAATTCATGGAAGAAAGTCATCCATAAAAAATAAAAATAAAATCATGTTGAGCTGCATAAACTAGTACTTGAACTTAAAGGCTAGAAGAGTTTAGTAGAGCTAATGTTGAAGAAGAAGGATGTACAAGAAATTGGTGGGAACAGGTGGGATGCCGGGGATTCCATATGGAATAGGCTGATTTGAAGGCCCTGAACCAGAAAGACCAGTTTCACCAACTCTATGACTTGCCATCCAAGAGTTCTCTCCTCCACTTATCATCTCTTAGCTTCTCACAGTGATGCTCTACATGCTGATCCTTTCTGCCTTGAGAATAAAAAAAGAAGGAAAAGAGAGAAGTTATGTAAGCTACAAGGGAAAGAATATTCGAGAGAGATGCGAGTTTCTAAAGAAGAATACCATGTCATATGGTGCTCAACTTTAGAACAAGGAAATATATTTTCTTCTGGAACCAAAACTGAGGCAGCTAGAGAATGGAAGAGAGGATTTTCAGAGACTTGCTTCAAGGTATGGGCATGGAGAGGAGCTTTCTTTCTTTTATATCACTTGAATAAACTGATGTTAGACCTTGACTATTCATGATCGATCCTCTCTCTCCCAGTTCTCTATTCTTTTGTTGTGAAAAGTTTTGAAGTTCTTGTCACCCTCTTGTAATAATTTCACCCCAGGAATACATCCATAGTACACATAAAGATCTTGTCCTTGTAGACTTTGTCTCAAAAGTGGGGCTAGAGAGAGAGAGAGAGAAAAGAAAAAATATGAATAAAAGACGTGGGGTCTTTGGCAATTACCCACCCACTAGAATCACTGACTCCTACTCCATTCCTTGTAACCAACTGTAAACTCTCATTGGCCCTTTCTTGGGGCTCTTCAAAGATTATAAAACTTGTCAACAAAATTAACCAGCAATCAATAGGAGACAGACAAATCTCTTCATAACAACAAAAGAAAAGTTGAGCAATATATATTAGATCAATAGTTCATTTTGGCAACTAAGGCCCCCTAATTAACCTTCTTATCCCTTCTCAACCAAAACACTATAATAATAACACACTAGCATTTTAAATGGACCTCCTTTTCAAATGGTTTTGTTTGGTATAATCCCTTTGTTGAAGGGTCAGCATCCATGCCTTTGTCAAATACCTAAAACCACCCCACACCCAAGATTCCTTACCACAAATAGGAGCTTGTTAAGAGAAGAGGCCATAAAACAGTTGACACCCTCCCTCTACCTTAGGTCCTATATTGGCACCAAGAAGAACTTGACTGGAACTCACAAAAAGTTGATCCATTTTCTGGGGTTCTACACTTCTCATGTTTGGTATCAAGGAGTGGAGGGAAGAAATACATGATCTGGATTTCGGAGGCCCCTGTATCTTTGCCATAACAAATTAGGTTCTTCAGATTTCTTTGCTGACTAGCCTGACTTACATGTGGAAATTGGCATAATTCTCATTTCCCTCCCTTTTCTTTATCCTCTATATGGATTCTATGAGTTCCCAGTCCAAGTTACTCCGGCCAAACAGGATAAATCAGAAAACTTGGAACAAATCTCATTGAACCTGCTGTGGGAGCCCACCACATAGATCTTCCAAGTTCTCGACATTTACTGGCACCCGACATGCCCTTAGGGTACCCTTCCCATATTACTTTAAGTGATATACATTGATCATTCACCAAACTTGTTATCAGGAGCTCCAAAGACAATTGAATGTGTGTCAGTATAACCCCTCTATCAAATGGAGGGGTCATTTTCAAAGAAGAGATGGAAGCGGAATATTTATATCTTCTACCAATTATTCCTTGTGATACCAATAATTGACCTAAAAACAAGTTTGATGTACAGGAAATACTCTGGATTAGGTGATCTGAATATTTGGGTTGAGTATTTAATTCTATGGAGCAAAGAACATCAAAGAAATTTAGCTTGTCCATGGTCTTATATGTTGTTTGGTGGCTGCTTGTTTAGGGCATCAGGGATCCTTCAGGGTATAAGATTAAATATGTTACGGAAATGCTAAAATGAAACGGGGGGCCCACCTTGCGGAAAACCCAGGGCCCCCTCCAATGGGGGGCCGACGTGTGGCCTGCGGGTCAATCCTGCGGTCCAAGTAGCATGACAGAATATATTATTGTGAGTATAACAAGCACATATGTATAATTAATCTATGAACTTAATATTTACTAAAAGGAGATAATGACATTTGTTAGATTGTGGTTAATTATTGATTTTGTCAACTCAGAGTAGTAAGCTTATACGTCTCATCATTCAAGGAAGGAAGCTCGATTTCTTAGAATTGTTCAAACTTTATTATCTCCACTGAAATAATGTACCGACTACATGATATATGTCGCTAAAAATAAATACCCATATGGATATATTAAAGATGGACAAAGAACAGTTTGGTATCTATATATATTTTTCAATATCAGAAGGTCTATATTAAAGTTTGCACGAAATAAATAAATTTTTACACTGCCACTTGCAGTTTCTAATTCTACATGGACGGAGATCTATGGAAAGACCACATTACATTGGAAGCTCTTTGGATTTTGGAACCTGAGGAGGAAGACTTGTATCATGCCCACTCATGCCCTCTCCTTGGTCTCCTTGTAACTTATAAGAAAACTTTGATGGTTACTACAGTAGCATGCAAGCATCCAACATCACAGAACACTACAACTCTCCTGGTAAGCTATACAGCTCCCCAGTCTACCAAAAGGCACCAAGTTCCAGTGCTTTTATTACAAGAAACAAAACTAGCCATCACATCACTTACTAACTTTTGTTTTCAGTCTGAAGATAGATATGGATCAAAATTGGGCTTACAATGTTCAACTTACCAATCTAAGCCCACTCCAGCCCCAAACAAGGTTACTGCTTATGGGCTGGATTGAGGTCAAGATTCTACATCAAACCATGAATTGGCATTAAAAAAAAAAAAAAACCAACAACAACAACAACTGTACACATACATGATCAAAGAAGAGGAGTAAAGGAGATAATAACTGAAGAAGACATTCAAGGGTTTAAAATATATAACATATCCCTATGCAGTTCTTCAATTACTAGGCTCATGGAAGATCCTTAGAGAACTCCTAACCATGTATAATTGCAGATAGGAAAAAGCTATTTTGTCCACCCCCGGGGGTACCCGCGCAGCCATTGGCCCCCCGCTAGCTCGGGCCCACCCGGGTGGGGGAGCCAATGGCTGGCCGCCACGTGGCTGCGGCCGGCACAGGCACCCCAGGAGCGGGCAGCGTAGCGGTTTCCTTGCAAATAATCTAAAGCTACTCTATTAGGCATATCATTTATGTATGAAGAGGAGAGCTGGAGCAGAGTTCCAGATGCCCTTGCATAGGCAGCAACAAAGTCGCTTGTCTAAGTACAAAATTTAATTTATTTGCCTTTAGAGTGACGCTTTAGTATACCACAAAATAGTGTTCTCGTCTAAAACCCATTGCATCAATGCTACGCACTCTTCAGGATAAATTGTAGAAAACCATCAACAATTTCCACACAAATTGCATACTATTTCTAGTCCATCTTTATTTCACTTGTCACTTAAGTTTATTGGCTGGCGGTCTATGTTCTCAGGGTTTTTTTTTTTTTTTTTTTGCTTATAATCACCAGGTAATATGACTAAGCTTTGTGCAATGGAAGGGAGCTACCTTGGGTATGGAGATAATTTGAGATCAGTAGACTATCTATACATATTTACTCAAGGTCGCAAGGTTGAGATCGGCATTCCTAAGATAGGAAGGGCTGGCATTCTGTCCAAAAGCTTCAAGTATTGTGTTTAAGTACACATTTTCACTTGTTTCACTTATTCCTAGGGCTTCTCAGGTTTCAAGTGTTAGTAACCAGTAGGTAGTCATAAACTGATGATGTTCCTGTTTCCATATTGATTCCATTTGACCAAAACAAGAAGCATAGTTTTCCAAGGCCGATTATGTTTCTCATTTGTAGTTTAGTTTTCTCATGTCTTCCCTTGCCAATTACAAATGAGACGGATTGTTTTATCAGGTGAATTCAAGTTGCTCAGAATGAAACAAAACTCATAGTGGTAAGTTCACGCAATTCAAAGATTCATTTAATTGTAAGTTTCAAGGGGTATATATTGCCCACAAGATGGAAAATTATAGGGTACAAGATGCACAAAACAAAAACAAAAAAACAAAACAAAAAACTATTGTGTTTTGAGCATCTTATATATACTTGTACAACATGAATAAAAAAATTATAACAAAATACATGGAATAAAGCTCTAAAGTTAACAGTGAGAATATCGGTTCATACCATCCCCCAATTGCAATTCTTCCTTCTTTTTTTTCTCTCCTTGTAGTCACCATGTTCCATTAAAATTGAGACCTTTTCAGACTGGAAAGGGTGCAGACACCAGCCTTTTAATCACACATATTCTTCAATGGAGGCAAAGGTGAGCTCTGGTGATCCTGTACACAATTTAATAATGCAGCTTCATCCTAACAGATATCACCAGTAATCTCCACAAGAACACAAGCCATCTGCAAAATGGTGGAACCTAGCATTGTCCCTGAGAATAATCTCCCTCCCCTCAACCTTTGAGATGAGCTTAATTGCCGAGTGGCAATCTACACACACCCGCAAATTCTTCTTCACAATGATAGGCTTTGACGACGGTGTTCTAATGAGCGCAAACGTCACTGCAATCCTCTCGCTATGGTGTTGCAACATCTTCTCCTTCCACCTCTCTTCCACATTAGAAGGCACTGACGAAGTTAAAGGAATATACCCTTCTTTCTTTATACGAACCATGAGCTCTTCTAGCTTCTTATAGATCTCCTCATGATGCGGGTGTGACCAGTCCTCGGCTCCAAACAAATGGGTCTTATTATCAATGTCTACCCAGCTGAACCCTGGCAGTTTCTTCAGTCCCGTATCCCTCATCAATTTCCTCACTGCTTTCACATCCTCCCACTGGCCAGCAGAAGCATAAATATTTGAAAGCAGGACATGAAGCCCGCTGTTTTCTGGCTCAAGCCTCATCAATTTCTCTGCTGCAAGTTCACCCAATTTTTTAGCTCCATGAATCTTACATGCTCCGAGCAAAGAGCACCAACCATAAGCATTGGGCTCCATTGGCATTGTGCCGATGAATTCTTGGGCTTCTCTAAGCCTTCCGGCTCGAGATAGCAAATCGATAACACAAGAGTGGTGCTCTTCCCTCGGCTCAATGCCATAAACATTTTGCATTGAATTGAAATACTCTAGTCCTTGATCTACCATCCCGGAATGGCTACATGCCATCAAGAGGCTAACAAACGTTACATGGTTCGGTTCTAAGCCTTCTGAAACCATCTGGTCAAAACATCGGATAGCTTCCATCCCACGACCGTGCTGTGCTAGGATACCAATCATTGAATTCCAAGCAAAGTTGGTAGGATTTTTTATCTCTTCAAACAATTCGACCGAATAACTAAGAAGCCCGCACTTGCCATACATGTCAACAAGGACGGCAGAAACAAAAGGATCGAACACAAAGCTCGTCTTCACAAGTTGGGCATGGAGTTGTATGCCCTGTTCGAGGGCAGCTTGGCCAGCACAACCCTTGATCAAGCTAGAGAAAGTGAATTCGTTTGGCTCGACTCGTAGCCGTCTCGATTCAATGAACGTCATCACAGCCTTATCAATCTGGTCCATCTCTACATACCCATCAATCAAACAACTGCAAGACACCACATTCCATCCCACCAACCCCATGCTAACCGCGTCGAAAGCGCTCTCCATGTCCCCACTTTTCGAATACATATCGATAAGTGCATTACCGAGGGCTTCCTCCAATCCAAAACCCAATTTCAGAACAACCGAATGAACCGACCTCCCCTGTCGTCCGCTCTTCATCCCTCCGCAAGCGACAAGAACGCTACAAACGACATGCCGATCGACCCTGACCGACCCCTCTCTTAACATCTCCACAAACGCCACAAGAGCCCGTTCGTGATCCCCGTTCTTCGTATACCCATCGATCATCGCCGTCCATGAGACCTCATCCTTATCCGGCATCGCCTCGAAGATCTGACAAGCGTCCGATAAAGACCTGCATTTGGAGTACATATCGGAGAGATTGCTGCCGACGAACAGTTCAAGGTCCAGGCCGCACTTCACGCTGAGCGCGTGCAACTGCTTCCCGTGTCGCAAGTGCTTCACCGATGCCAGCGCCTGGATAGTACTAGAGAGTGCGAACTGGGTCGGGTTAGTACCGGAGGAGTGCATCAGGGAGAAGGTTTGGATCGCTTCGGAGAAGTTTCGGTTGTGAGTGAGGCCGGAGATGAGAGCGGTCCAAGTGACGAGGTTTCTTTGGGGCATTGTGTCGAACAGGATGAGGGCGCTTGTAACGTCGTGGCATTTGGAGTACATGTTGAGAAGGTGGTTGGAGAGGAAGAGGGAGGGGGAGGAAGCGACGATGAGGTGGGAGTGGAGATGTTTGCCGCGGCGGAGGTTTGCTGTGCGGGCACAGAATTGGATGGCTTGGGCTAGGATGCTCTCTTTCACTTTGAGCATGTCGCAATTTTTTTTGGAGGGAATCAGAGGGTGGCTGGTGGTATTGTATTTTTCCCATGATATTAATTAATTTAAATTTCATACTTTACGTATCCGATTTTGTACATAATTGCTTCCCGTTCAATCTCTTTTATTGACGTAACAAATTATAATTAAAATATAATTAAATTTTTAATAAATTTTAATTAATATATATATATATATATATATATATATATATATATATATATATATATATATATATATATATAATTTAAATATATTTAAATATTTATTTATTTTTAATAATATTATAAAAAAATTATTTGACAGCGAGTACAAGACACATGAGTTTACTAGTAATATTATAATGACTAAAACATAAATTCGTTCAAGTCATATTCTCTACTTAATAATAATAATAATAAAAATATTAAAAATTAAAATTTTTTCTAAACGTATATGTAGATAAAAATAAAAATTTAAACGGAAAATTTCATACAGAGCAACAAAATTATGACAAATTTTACTGAAAGCATAAAATTTTAAAAAATTCCACATAAAGCATCATAACGTCTATCCGAAGAACCTTTTACAACTTTCCAAAAAAAAAATTCGTCCATTTCTGTCTGCTTACTCTCTCTCTCTCTCTCACTCCCTAACACTCTCTCTCTCTATCTCTCTCACTCACTCACTCACTCTATGCCCTTTCTCTCTCCCCCTCTCTCTATCTTTCTCACCCTCGCTCTCTCTCTACTCTCTGTGCTCTCTCTATCTACTCTCTGCGAGATCGAGATGAGCGACTGCGGAAAGTTGCGGAGTGGCTCGTCTAGCGTGCAGAAGAAGGACATGGCGGTGAAGACAAGGCCCGCGTGGAGCGGCGGGCGGCCGAGGACCACGCAGATGGTGAAGGAGAGCGCCGCGATGAGGAGGGAGGTGCTCCACAACGCCACCATATTGCCGAAGATCGAGTAGAAGAACCTCGACAGCCATCCGAACTCGCCCTCGCAGAGTGAGAAAGCAGAGAGTGAGTGAGAGAGAGAGAGAGGGTGAGAGAGAGAGAGAGCACAGAGAGTAGAGAGAGAGAGAGCAAGGGTGAGAGAGAGAGAGAGAGTGTGTGTTATGGAGTGAGAGAAAGAGAGTGTGTGAGAGTAATATATATATATATATATATATATTAACGGCAGCAGACGAAAATAGACAGAATTTTTTTTTTGGGAAAGTTGTGAAACGTCCTTCGGATAGGCGTTATGATGCTTTATGTGATTTTTTTTAAAATTCTATGCTTTGAGTGGAATTTGTTATAATTTTGTTGCTCTATATAAAAATTTTCGAAATTTAAAATCCTTCTAACTAACTTAATATATAATAAATTCTAAAATATATTCAATATTCAAATTTTATTTAAACTAAGTACATTGTATTATCTAACTAAATACATATCCAACATTCTAAAAATATATCTATAAAAAATTCTAATTAAAATATATTCAAATTAATTTAAATTTTTATCTAATTTTTAACAATATCATAGTTTTTACATTTTGTATGGATAATACATGTGAACGTGACTAGTTAACAAATAATTTATATGTCTCAAGAAGTCAATACACAAAGTGACAGGATTATCATATCTTTTTAAAACAATTGACATTTTTTATATCAAAAATATTTCGGGGAAAAGATTTTTAGGGGCTATCACAATATTTTGTATAAAAAAAAAACTTATCTCTTTCCCACTTGTCATTTTACTCTCCAAATCTCTAAGTAAAAAATATTAGAAATGTGTGTGGTCCTAAATTCCTAAACCATAAGAGTCCTAAATCCTCTAACTCCAATCATACGACTCTCCGGTCATGCAGTCCAAAAACTTCTGATTAAACTTCTCAAACTTGTATTCATTATCCAAAACAAATTATTCTTAATAATGTAGAAGAGATGACGGAGATCCAATTCGACGAAGTGATCGGCCAGTCGAATACACTATCTCACATTACCGAATCTCCTGAACCTAAGGTAGTTAACCCTCGTTTATTCCATTCAAGTTACCCCAAAAAGGTCAAAAACCACAATTGAAAGAATAAGGATTGGTAGGATTATGGTTGTCCTAGTCCTAGCTATAGTCAGAATTGTCATAACTCTGGCAATTCTTATTTATCTGTGTAGGATTTAGTTAGAATATGATAGATAATTTTTTTAATATATATTATTTTTGTCACATAAGTCATATAATTTATATTTGTATTTCAGCTTTTTAATCACTCTTCAAATTTTTTTTTGTAATACTCCAATTGAAGTTTGTAGAGAGACTGAAAGTTGAAACTCAAACATAAGTCGCAATTAGGTTTAAATATACATATGACCTATCTAATAATGATAATAATATATTAAAAAATGATATATTTTTTCAACAAGATACAAGATTACTAGATACACTTTTTAGATGCCTAGGTAGAATTCCTGTGCCACCAGCTAGGTTTCCATTGAGCCATTTCCTAAAATGCAAGCATTCAACAAGAACTTCATACAAGAATCTTCTTTCCGTATCATGCTCGTTGTAAACTCCGCTAAAATGATGCCAATTTTTTTTATCTTCTTTCGAGTCGAGGCACTTGTTGCGAGTCAGGTTGATGTGTTAATCTTGCGGTTGTTGTGGTGGTTGATCATTTTATATGACAGTAAATAGTCTTTTCAAACTATATTGTTTGTTAATATTGCAAAAAGGAAAGAAATTTTGTTGCGGTAAATTTGGTAGAATTATGTCCTATTTATATAAATTTGTGGGTGCCAAATTATCCCAAATATCCTTAAAATATAGTTGTTATAAAGATATTTTGGTCACTTTCAGCAGAATGACCAAAATACACTTCAAACGAATATAAAATAGTCAAAAATTGAAAATATTTTGGTACAAATACCCTCCTAAGAAAAATATAGCTATTAGAGGGGTTAATTACCAAAATTCTCCTCCAGCATACACACTAACGATTAAATGGGGGTATTCTAGTAATTCTCCCCCCCATATATATATATATATATATATATATATATATATATATATATATATATGTCACCTGTCGTAAGTGGGGTCTGCGACCACGTGGGGGAGAAATATTTGTTCAAATCAACGGTTAAGATTAGATGACTTAAACAAGATCCAACGGTTGATAACATGAGGATGCTTGGGGCCCACACATCTCGGATCGTAGGTCCGCACGTGCACCTGCACCTGCACTGCACCCATCACCAACTCACCACTTAATTCCCCCAAAGAAAAATTAAATGGCGCTCAGAAGGCTTGAACTCCCAACCTCCTGAGTAATATGCATTGGTCTTAACTACTAGGTTAGACGTCATTTATTTATATATATATATATATATATATATATATATATATATATATATATATATATATATATTAGAAGAAACAAATAACAGATCAAAAATTCTCTAGAAGGTATAAAACGTGCAAGATTCAAGATCAAAGATACCAAAGAACAATGCAATGTTCTAAATAGTATTCTTTCCTAGAAAACTAACTACATATCCGCAAGAATTGGATTATCGAGTTCACTAGCTATTTAAGAGCATCAACATTGGGGTATTTACATATGATTCTACTCAATTCCATCAGCTTTTGGAGTCTCTCTCTCTCTCTCTCTCTCTCTCTCTCTCTCTATATATATATATATATATATATATATATATATATATATAAACACTATACCTATCAGCTTGGCCGTATCGGATTGTGTCACCGACTTCTCAACAGTGGAGAAACACTATCCCCAGCAGAGTCGCCATCGTGTTTGCCATTTAAATCAAAAAGAGAACTGGAAGAACTGAATTTGATTAATAAACTAAGAAAAATTACAGAAAAGTCCTTGAAGAAAATCTAAGTACACAGTTGTTTTCTAGGGGGTGACAATGGAGGGTTAGGAGTGTAACAACTCTCTTTACTCCGTGGACGATTTAATGCAGAAGCTCTTCTTTCTTGCTCGAGTGCAGATTCGCAGATAGCCAGTCAGCCTCTCTTGGTCTGGTCCCTCTCTGAAGCAGAAAAAGATGACCTTTTGAATGTTCAAGTTGCTCCTATTTATAGCCATCGTGCTGATGGGCTATGGATGCCACATATGCCTCTATTTGGTGGCCGTATAAGGCTGCTTCAACAGAATGCGGTTGCAACTGTTGCCGCGTGCCATAGGCAGATTGCCACGTGGTCTTGGTTGAGATATGTTGTTCACGAAATCTCGGGGTTATTATCAACCCGTTATGGGCGTGACTTAGTCAGCTGGACACGTAGTCAGCACCAATTATGAGAAGATCTCTACAGTTGTAACAGAAAAATCTTGTGAGCTTGAGGCCGCGTAATAACTAGGCCACATGTTGGTGAGGCTGCATAGGTCATGTAGCCGCATACATGCTCTCGTTTGGGCCTTGGTCGAATGGACACCCTGGCCGCATGTTGGTGAGGTCGCATGGGTCATGTAGCCGCATGCATGCTCTCATTTGGGCCTTGGTCTAATGGACACTCTGGCCGCATGTTGGCAAGGCCGCATGGGTCTTGTAGCCCATACGAGGGAACACGTGGCATGGCACTTTTGTCAAAGCAATTAATGCGCTGATGTGACCCGATGTCTTCTTCTGAGGCGTCATCTCCGCAAGTCTCGATGCATCTCAGAGTTATGAGTGATGTGTCAGAGCCTCTGACAAACACCAAAATTTGTGTCAGGGGGTCCTTATGCGGGCTCCCTGTTCTGTGGTCGTTCAGGCCGCATGCGGCTTCTCTATGACTTGATTGTTCAGCCCGCATAAAGGCTATTATGTGGCTTCCGACTGGCCGTTTATGCGGCATGAGCTCTATGCGGCCTGTAGTATTCTACAATATATAGGATAAATATTCGATCACCATTAACTAGAGGCAGATAATTGCATGATATCATAAGTAAAAGAAAATAATAAGTCATAACAATATCCAAGTCTAGAATTTAGCAATAACACAAATGGTCTCAAATATAAATAACATCCCAAAGTTTAAGCTGGAGACATATCCAGTACAATAAATAGATACTAGCTAAGGTTCTGTTATAGCTAAGTGTGTCTCCTCGACAGCTGGTACTAGATCGTCCTGGCCTACAGATGTTACCTCAACTGGCTCTCCGTCCTACGGACCGTAGTATATAGGACACCAGTTCTCTAAATAGTCGTCTGAAAAAATATATCCAGTCAGGATTGGAGAAAAGTACAAACTCTGAAAGCAGTTTCATATACATGATAGAGAATATATAACATCAATAGAAAAGAATACAACATACACACGTACGCAAAAAATGAAAATAAAGCTGAACTAGGCATATAAACACAAGGACAATTGGAAAAGTAGATGCAGACAACATGATATAATCTACAAATAAGATAACTGTAAATAAGGAAACTGATGATACTACTGAGTACTTTAGAGTACAAGTTTATTATATGATCGGTTTTGGTTGCATACGAATATAATAAGGTAACTTAATTATACGTGTCTTGTATAATTGGCATGCACACGAATACGCTAAAGGATGTGATCACATAATCGACTTCTACTCCCCCTCCCCGACTAATATTCATGGATCCAATCACGACACGTTACACACACGAATATGATATGATCACATGAAGCACACGAATATAATGTGAGCACACGGGACCCACGAATAGATACGAGCACAAGGAACACACGATGTACACAAAAGTACAAGGAGTGTCTGATGCACCCGTCAATAAATAACATCTCTTGATTTGATCCATACAATACCAGCTCGTGTAACATTGTGTCAGAATCAAGTAATACAGATCTAGAACGTGTGATATATACACTATCAAGTACTAAAAACTAACAAAAAAAATATACTCGCCTGAGGTCATGAGCAAATGATACGAAACGGTGTCCGAACTGATGTCACACAGACATATATATAAAATATCATGTCATTTAGTGTAATAAAAGGATGCACAAGTTTAAATAAGTTAAAATGAGATTTCTAGGTCAATTATAGGCTCCTCTAGTCAAACTAGGTCAAATGTTGACTTTTAGGGTCCAACTAGTCAATATTAGTCAACACTAAGTTATACCTAGGTTTTCTAAGTCATACAAAGTAAGTATTAACTATACTAGCTAATATTACTATGGTATCTATATATACTAGTTAATATTTATATTTGTAATCTTTATTACTTATTTATCTTAACTATTACCTTAGTGTATACTACTAATTAACCTTACCTCATAACCGTCAACAAGATACCTCACATCAACACTCATGTATTACACACACAACCCCTTACCCATCTTATTCACTTCATCACAGTCACACCCCCAACTGATACCAATATATATATATATACACACACCTTAAACATATATATATATATATATATATATATATATATATATATATATATATATATATATATATATATACACACACACACACACACCTTAAACATTCACTCAACTAACACTAATCCCCAAACTCTACCTCATCTTCATTAACCCATCCCTCAACACTACCTAACTTTAATACCAATACTGACTACCTAGCCTACACCTCTTCTAACACACCACTGCACTCATGCTTGCCTTACATTGTAGTCTTCACAACTCCTACTGCTAATGTTATTGACTGATACCTCAACCCCTAGTTACTGATATTAAAAATCTATCCTTGCTCCTTCCATACTAGATTACCTCTTTAACGCCATTCTAAACAACACTTAAAACCTATCACTTCTCTCACACAACCACACCCCTCTCACCTGAACATCAGTCCACTGGACACTCCTCTATCTGTCCAACTGGACTGATACTCTCTTGATATGGAAACCTATATTCAAAATCCTAAGCCTATCACTCATACCCAATACTGATACTCAATTGCTCAAGCCCTTTAGCTACCTGCACTGTAAGCCCCCTCATTTTAGAATAAGAATAATTTGGTAATTTATAATTATTTTATTATTTTGTTTAATTAGATAGATTTCAAGAATTAATTTTTAAAATCCTTTTTAATATATATGATACTTTGTCATGGCTTTGATATTTTGAGCAATGCACGACATTTTTTCTTCCAACAAAATTTATAATAATAATTTTAATTGAGTCTAATATAGTTGGAACATAGATTTTTCATTTATTTGATCTTCTCCATGCTCCAAAAATATTAGCGAAAGACTAGAATTATGGTTACCGTAAAATTGTCCCATTTTGACTAGAACTTGACCCAAACACAACCCAAACACATGTAGGCATGTAGTGCACCTAAATATCAACATGTACATATGTATATATATATATATATATATATATATATATATATATATATATATATATATATATATATATATATAAATATAATATTTAAATTAATTTATTCTATTTGTAGGAGTTCTATCTATAGAAAGTGGTATATGTGGCATCCTAGTTGGCAAATAACTACCTAATCTCTTCCCTAACCAACCCAACAACCAAACCTTATCCAATCCTAACTATAACAACCAACCCCACCCTTTCATTTTTGGCCAAGAGCAGACCCCCCATGGTCGAATCTCATTAGCATTAGGATAACCCCCTCCTATATTTAAATCTATTTAAAAAACCCATATATATATATCAACTTATCACCAAACTCTAACCCTAACATCCACTTTCATCTTTGTGGCCGCCCCTATATCCTCCCTCCTCTCTTCCATGACCCCTTCAGCCTCTCCCTCTCCTTATCTACTTCCTTTTTACTCTTTTCCAACCTCCACTTCATCCCCCATAAGCTGACAAGCCCTAGAGCAAGAGATTAGCCACCCCTAGAGGCCGACTACTTGCTGCTGGTTGTAGCTGCTGTTCGCTCCCTCACATCCCTTAAAATCACCTTTAAACTAAATTTTTACCTCCTATGTGAAGCCCCAAGAACCCTCTCAAATTTTATGAAGTTTGGAGTCCGTTTGGTGCTCCGAATGGTCAGTATCGCGAGAAAGGACCACGCCGTAATCACATACGGGTAAGTCTTCCAACTTAGATTCTTTTTCCTATTCTCCATGAACCAAAGATTGTGTAACTCATGATAATATTAGATGATGAGTAGGAATAACTCCATGCATGAGAAACTCGTATTTCTATGTAGAAACTATTCCAAGAAAACCGAACAATCATGACACGGACACGAACGCACCAATGGTAGACAAGGTTCAATGAGTATTGACATGATAAATATATATAAAATAATTCCAGAAAATTATATGTTATTAATTCAGAATATAAATATTATAATTATATAATTAATCATATTTTATGCCGATGGGAAGATTCGATGCAAAGATTACTTGCACTACTAGAATAAGCGGGATTAGCAAAATTTTTTTAGCGACGTCAAAGAAAAACGTCGCTAATTTAGCGACTCCATGTAAAAACGTCGCTAGACGTCGCTAATTGGCGATATTTAGCGACGTCTAGCGACTTTTATTCAGTTTTTAAAAGATTAGTCGCTATAAGTTCAATTAAGGTCACTAAACGTCGCTAATATGTTTCATTTAGCGACGTTTAGCGACGTATAACTATTGGACATATAGCGACGTCATTAGCGACGTTAAAGACGTTGCTAACTTAGCAACGTCATTATTTGCGTCGCTAAAATATCGCTAAATTTTTTACTTAGGGCTTATTTCCCCCATTTCCTTCGATCAGATCCCTCTCCCTCTCCCAAATTTCAAACCCGCCCGCTCCTACTTCCTCCCTCCGGCGACCCCCCTCTGGCTCCTTCTTTCTCCCTCCGGCGAACCCCCTTGGCCACGTCCTCCCCCTTTGGCTCCCCTCCTCCCTCCGGCGTCCCCTCCTCCCTCCCGGCGACCCCCCTCCGGCCGCGTCCTCCCCCCTCCGCCGTCAGAGCCTCCTTCCTCCGGCTCCCCTTCTCCCTCTGGCGTCCTTCCTCCGACTTCCCTCCTCGGTGAGCTCCTCTCTCTGTCTCCTTTCTCTGTCTCTCTGTGGTCTTTAAGTGTTGGTGTGGTTTTAGTTAATGTATTCATTCTAGCATCAGTAAGTGTGAGAAGAGGAGGCAGTGCATTGCTTGGGGTTAGATTTGGACTGTCCGTGTCTAAATCTAACACATATTGGACACGATACTTCCTCGACACTAGCTTATTTGGCTTGGCAACGTCTAGGCTCCAAAAGACCCAAAACTTTTTTGGCATTTGGTTCCACCAAACAGAATTGAGATTTGAGAAAGTAACAGTTTTTTTTAACAGTGACTCCTTTCTAGAACATTTTGAAACCTAGTTACAAAACATGCTTAAATATAGATATTAATAAGACCTATATGTATAAAATATTTATATAAACATGTTTTCGTTTGTATATAATCATATCCGTGTCTTATCCGAATCCATGCTTTTTTTTAACATTTTCGTACTTCAAATCTATATTGTATCCGAATAGGATATGGAACCTGTTGCATTGGTTGATATCCATAAGATATCTTCTGAGAAAATAAAGTCTGGATATGAATAGCATAAAGCACAACCCTGCCCACGTAGAGAAAATGTAATCATGATTGTTCTATTATAAGGACATCGATGTAACGTGTCTCGAATCCTTGACTTTAATTCATATTTCCAGTTTCTGCATATCTTCTGATTCCATGCATTCCATCAGCATGCATGACACATAATTTTCATATGTTTCGACTACTTGGGAAGCAGAAAACAATAAGGTCATTATTTCTTACCTACTATCATGTAGATCATTACAATTACACCGTGTCTGGAAAATATATATATCCAGTTCAGACTACAACTCTAGTAGTAGTAACCACCAAAACAGAATACAAACCCCAGTACACTTACTTACTTGACATTGACTCTAAGAAGTCGGATCACAGTCCTTGCCTAGAACTTGGCGTCGACGCCGTAGTGCCTCTTGAGCGCCCGGGGCAGAAGACTGGGAGCAGGAAACTGAAGAGGTTGAAGCCCCAGAAGATCATGTTGACGACGGCCAGTCCCCTTCCGACCGACACCCTCATCCCCGACCCGACCTCCTCCTTATCTTTGCCGAATATCTCGTTGCTCATCCACTCCGAGATTGATAGCAACCTCTTGGCGTTGAAGAAGATCGATATGAATGCCCTCATTGGCAGTGAGAAGCGCCTCGTGAACGTCACTCCCTCCATGAAGATCGTGCATCATGCAGCAGGGTAGAGCAACGAAATCCGGTCATATAAACTTGGGCTAAACTTCATCTCGATACCCTCGACTATCCAAAATTTTCAACTTGATATTCTAGACTTTAATATTAGACAGAAAAATCTTAAATGACAAAAATATCTCCTCATTTATGGCCATTTCAAATACTCCCCAAAGGGATATGATAACATTGGTCAAAAGATTATTTTGTTTTTGTTGATCGATAAGTTCTTTAGTTAAATAATTGCTCTCATAACTGTATGTAATAATTTATAGGATACATACTGTTATTTTTGCAGAAGTATCTAGAAATTGATATAAATTACTATCTGCGTCATCGTTCATGGATGTACAACCGTCATCCTGATGACATGTGTGGTGTGCGGGATGAATTCATTGAGGGTGTACAACAGTTCCTGCAGTTCGCCAAGGCGTTCCCTCAGTACATGGATGGTACCAAAATTAAGTGTCCGTGTTTGAGATGTCGCAACAGAAAATATCATGCAGAAGTGGAAGTCACATATCATTTGTACTCGAAGGGCTTCACGCCGAATTACTATCAGTGGACCGCGCACGAAGAACTTGTGTCTCTAGCATCGGAGTCGGAGCCTTATGTGGAGCCGTATATGGATGTCCACGACCATGATGCTTACGACGATGGGTGGATGAATATGGTTTTTGATGCGGCGGGGCCTAGTTTCAATCTGGACAATTATGATACGGCGGGACCTAGTTTCAATCTGGACAATTATGATGCAGCTGAGGAGGCACCGAATGCCGATACTACAAAGTTTATGAAGTTGTTAGAGAATTCAATGACTCCACTATATCTTGGTTGTGAGGATCATTCACCGTTTGAGGTGGTTACAAGATTATTGAGCATCAAGCCCAATTTTAACATGTCACAAGAATGCCATAATCGACTGATCGATTTGATTATAGAGATCTTGTCCGATCAAAGTTGCCTAAAGACTTCTATCGATCTAAGATAATGGTGAGATTGCTCTGGATGGGATACGAGAAAATCGATGCATGTCGCAACGGGTGCATGTTGTACTACAAAGATGACAAGGATGAAGATGCGTGCAGATTCTGTGGTGCTAATCGCTACAAGGCCACTGTTAGAGGAAAGTCTGTCGGTACAAGGAAGCCTACCAATTTGATGCACTACTTGCCTTTGACACCGTGGTTGCAGCGGTTATTTATGGTTAAGGAGACTACAGAAAACATAAGTTGGCACAGGCGGAAACAGATCGAAGGAGTATTAGATCATCCATCCGATGGAGAAGCATGGAAGCACTTTGATCGAGAGTATCCAGATTTTGCTTAGGATCGCGTAATGTGAGATTGGGGCTCTCCTCTGACGGTACCCCATTCGCACTTTCGGGCTCCCAATATTCATGTTGGCCTGTGATCGTCACTCCGTACAATCTATCGCCTTGGATGTGCATGAAGACTCTGTATATGTTCCTAACCGTTATTATCCCGGGTCCGAACAATCCGAAGAGGAACATCGATGTGTATTTACAGCCTTTGATAGATGAGTTGAATCAACTATGGGAAGTAGGTTTCAACACGTACGATGTTTCTAGAAAGCAGAATTTTCAGATGAGGGCAGCACTTATATCGACCATCAACGACTTTCTGGCCTATGGAATGTTATCGGAATGGAGCACCCATGGTCGTCTGTCATGTCCGTATTGCATGGACCGTACTAAGGCTTTCTGTTTGAAACACGGAGGCAAATATTCGTGCTTCTTCGATTGTCATCGATAATTTCTGCTGAAGGATCATCCGTACCGGAGGAACAAGAATGCTTTTCGTGTGGGCGTTGTGGAGAAGGCCAATCCACCGCCAAGGTGGCTCGGATACACGATATAGAAAGAGGTAAAAGATTTACCAAGTGCTATCGAAGAGCCTGCTAAGGGGTACAAGTGTGACAGATTTGGTCGTACCCATAACTGGACGAAGAGGAGTATATTCTGGGATATGCCATATTGGACCACAAATCTGATCAGACATAACCTTGATGTCATGCATATCGAGAAGAATGTGTTTGATAACATAATTAATACTGTAATGGAGGTAAAGGGGAAGACGAAAGATAATTCGAAGGCCAGGTTGGACTTAGAAGAAATAAGTAGACGTCCTGCATTGCATTTGAGAGAGGAGGGGAATGGAAAGTTAAAACAATCTAAGTCAGTTTTCTCACTGGAGAAAGAGGATAAAGGAAGACTTTGTAGGTGGATTCAGGGTCTAAAGTTTCCAGACGGGTACGTGTCAAACTTGAGAAGATGCGTCGACCTCAAGGAGAACAAACTGGCGGGTATAAAGAGCCACGATTGTCACGTATTCATGGAGAGGTTAATTCCGATTGTATTTCGAGAATTTTTACCGCAGGTCGTTTGGGATCCATTGACAGAGCTCAGAATATTCTTCAGAGATCTTTGTTGTACTAAGTTGCTCGTCGATCATCTAGAAAAGCAAGAGAAGGACATTGGGGTAACACTATGTAAGCTCGAGAAGGTATTTTCTCCTGGATTCTTTGACTCTATGGAGCGTTTGCCAATTCATCTTTCCTATGAGACACGTGTTGGTGGTCCTGTCGGTTATCGGTGGATGTACCTCTTCGAGCGGCATCTGAATCACCTAAAGAGAAAGGTGAAAAACAAGGCACGGGTTGAGGGCTCTATTTGTGAAGCTTATGTTCTCGAGGAGATTACAAATTTTTGCTCGACGTATTTCAAACCTCATGTTGTTACTAATAGAACGAAAGCTCCTAGAAACGACGACGGATATCAGGAATCTAATGATGCAATACTCAAAGTATTCAATGCGTCCGGAAAGCCTTCAGGGAAAATGAAGAAGAGATATTTGAATGACGACGAGCTAAGGGCTGCTCAGTTGTGTATATATTACTCAATTACGACGAGGATAAAGTGGAGAAGCTAGAGGGGTAAGTAATTAATACGTCCACGTTTACATTATCTCAATGTAATAGTATAAGCTACTATTATGCTACTAATCAGCAGTTGCTTCATTGTTTTTCAGCATATATAATGATGAGTTGAGGTCGGTTAGACCCTACATAACAGACGAAGAAGTAGAACAAGAAATGAGATGCCATTTTCCTTCTTGGTTGAGCGCATATGTAAGATGCTTGGTAATTATTTTTTATTTTTGCACTTGCAAAACAAATAACTTACTATCGCTACTTTGGTATTTAGGTCGATCGTCTAATAACACCCGAGGCTGAATCTATTAGAACTCTAGCCAAGGGACCAATTACTACCGTTAAAATATGGCCAAGTTTCTGTGTGAATGGGTTTAGGTTCAAGTCAACAAATGCTCCTATAAGAGACAGCTTTATGGATCTTGATTCCACGAAAAATAGTTGTTTGTGTATTAAATCTTCGAACTACAAAGACGTCGATCCAGGCAATGATTTCTTTGGCATCTTACGAGAGATTGTGGAGTTGACATATAATTATGGCACAGAACCTGCTAATATCGTTCTATTCAAGTGTGAATGGTTCGATCCGATTCAAGATCAAGGTTGGAAAATTGACAAGCATGGCCTTGTGGATATAAACTACAAGCGTAGATATCAAGGCTACGAACCATTTGTCCTATCAAGTCAGGCTCAGCTCGTGTACTTCATAATTTATCCTAGACGGGGGACAGTGAGATCGGATTGATGGACATTATGCAAGACTAAAGCTAAAAATACCTTTGACATTGACGAAATAGCTTATCAGGAGGACGATCTACCTCTTGTAACAAATATTGTAGATGTGGACTCAACGGAAGTTACTCATTACACGAGTAATAATGTAGAAGATGTAGAATTATCCGAAGAGGAAGACAAAGACGAAGATGAAGTAGATGAAAGTGAAGACGAGGAGGAGGAAGAGGAAGATGAGGACGAGGAAGGCGAACAAGATAAATTTTCTGAAGATGATTGAAAATAAAATATTTTGCCTGTATAATGTAACTAGATTTTGATTGTAGAATGTACTATTTTGACGAATATATGTATTATATTTTGACTGTAGAATGTTGTGAGATATGCATCATATTTTGACAGTAGAATGTACTATATATTTATTTTTTTTATTCATCATATGTTGTTATCAGGTATGACAGGACGACGCGGAGGATTCGGCAGGTCCCGAGGTAGACAGAGTGCTCCTCCGGTACTGCCTACTTGTAAGCCCCCTGATTTTCAAGAATTTCTAAATTTGAATTTTTACAATTTTATGCAATTTTCTGGGATTTTTCTGTAATGAAAACCTAGGCTTTTGGTAATTAAATAATTTTTAATTACTGTTAATTAATATTAAAATATTATATAAATAATATTTTTATAGTGTAAAATGGAAAACCGGACATAGGGTAATTTTCTGGGAAATTATTGGACTCCGGAAGCATTTATAAAGCCCTGAAAACCGATGTAGAAATTAAACCGAATTAAACCCGTGCCAAGCGCCC
Source organism: Iris macrosiphon (assembly GCA_036927795.1). Classification (NCBI taxonomy): domain Eukaryota; kingdom Viridiplantae; phylum Streptophyta; class Magnoliopsida; order Asparagales; family Iridaceae; genus Iris; species Iris macrosiphon. The sequence goes on along the minus strand of JAYESA010000017.1, from coordinate 154,864,864 downwards.
AACATCCCCATGAGAGCCGAAGCCAAGCCCAAGGAGCGTTGACCCAGCCCAAATCCTAGGTCAAATCCTAGTCCAATTTTTGCATGTATAAATACATGTTTTCCTAGTTTTCCTCTAGAAACAAAAAGAAAAAGAAAAATCCCTAATCCTAATTAACCCTAACCCTAACCCTAATCCTAAGCCGCCCCCAAGCCCAGCCGCTTCCTCCGCCACCCCCACCGGCGGATCTCCGGCCATCCTCCACCGTCGCCGGCCTCCCCTGACTCACAGAACCCCTCCGTCCCCGAGCCCGCTACCCCAATCCCCTCCGCCAGAAACCCCCACTGCCACCAGCTCTGCCTCAACTCCTCGCCCGCGACGCCGCCACCGCCTCGCCGCTCGCCTCCCCCTGGCCTTCTCTCCTCCTCCCTGTTGTCTCCTTCCCTCGCCCCGCGTCTCCACTCGGACACCCCCGTAGCCCCGACCTCGGTCTCCCCTTCGCCTCCGCAGCCCTAGGCCGGCCGCCCTCTCCCCTTTCTCCTCCGCCAGAGCCTCAGCTCCACTCCCCAGCGGCCACCGCCCGAAGCCTGTGCCTCCTCTGCCTCGAGCACAGCAGATCGATCCCGAGCCGCCTCCGCAGCAGCGCCCAGGCTAGCCACCTCCGCTCAGCCGACGAGCCGCCTCTGCTCAGCCCGACGAGCCGCCCTCCGCCGACCAGAGAAGCCACTCCCCGGATGCCCCGAGCACAGCCAAGCTCCGACGGTTCTCCGACAGCACCCTGAGCCCTAGTCAGGACACGGTAGACCGGACGCAGGACACGAAACAGACACTCGGACACGAAAAATCGGTCTTCACGGAGCCCTGTTCAGGTATTGTTTTCTCTCTCCTCGATGCCCCGTTTTCGATTCCATCAGTTGCAACGTGCAGACTGTATAACCCTCTCGGTGTCCGTGCAACCCGCTCGGCGCATCGCATCTTGTGGAGATCTCACACCTCGATCCAAAAACAGGAAAAATAATGCCTGTTTTACCCCGGAACTGAGTGCGCCCCGCCAAACGGGATGACTTGGTCGCACGCGGTCTTTACCGAAACGTGCGTGACATTGATACGGTCGTGTGGGATTTCGCAGAAGTTGATTTGGATATGCGTGCACACCGGAATCAACGCGTATCCGCGGACACCGTCCCGTATCCGTCAGTTTTGGAACACGCTGTAGCTTTGTGTACACACGTCGGATCGAGACAAAACTTATGCCATCGGACTCGTAGCAATACGCTGGTCCTGTGACCCAAGTTTGGTTCGATTCTGAGAACGTTGACAGAATCGCGTATCGTGGGCCCCACAGACTCCACTTGACGGACGATTTTGTGATCGGCTCATCGGAATCTAATTCTGGAAGTTCCGTTGGGTTCGTATCATCGTTCCTGACTTGTTGACACTAAGTTTGACAGATTTGGAGACCTTTGACCTTGACACGCTTTTCGGTGCAAAGCGGCCCACATGTGGACCCCGCTTTGGCCCAAAAATAACATTTTTGCCCTTGTGTCCAAATTGGACTCAAGGACAGGCGTTTTTAGCTATTTGATATTTTATAAATCTAATGGTGATGTTTATTTCAGCAACCGGAGTAGTACCTACAGATCCCGCTGCTACCAGAGCTACAGTTGGAGCCAGGACCCCAGGCAAGTGTACCTTGCCAAAACTTGCAGCTTTGCTACTTATTTCCTTGTCTTATTTATACATCGTTGTGCAAGTGTACCTTGCCAAAACTTGCAGCTTTGCTACTTATTTCCTTGTCTTATTTATACATCGTTGTGCAAGTATACCTTGCCAACTTGGAGTTATTGTTGCATATTTTCTTGCTTTATTGATATTGTTCTGCATGCTTAACCTAGGATCGTGTGACATACTTAGCGTCCGATTATTAGTCGGGTGCCAACACCGTACGCGATGTTGTGTATGTCATCTAGAGATGAACATTCGTGACCCCTTTACATTCTCGTACTTGTCTTATCAAGTACATTATACCCAGGACACTTGACACTATTCATGGACAGGATCTTCTGAGATATTCATGGTGATTCTGTATAGGATACAAGCTTTATGACATATACATTATATTCCTAGATACTCTATGACTTGTTGCATTAGATATGATTGTGCGTGACATGGACATGGTGCATCGTGGACATGAGACGTGTGATTACATTGGGTGGGGAGAGACACACAGGCTACAGGCTGATCATATATATATAAACCCCTATTATTGTGAGGCACAAGACTCTCGAGCAGAGCTTGGCCCATTACGTGTTATTACTGCTACCGGCTCCCCGACACAGAGCTTGTAGTGGCTTCAGCCTGAGTACTAGTGATGCTCTCACTTGTATTTTCACATAGATGGTTATATAGCTTACCCTATTTATTTTATTCTCTGCTGCACTGTATTTATTTTGGCTTGTATTTTCTGTACCGGAGCTCCGGGCTTTGACAAATGATCTTAGAGCCTCGACAGACCGCAACATCACGGAGCTGCAGGCATCATAGCTATCCATGGGCGAGAGGCTGACGATGATGCATGATTCAATGGTTCATAGCAGTACGAGGCTGTTATCTACCATGGATTCTTACAACCAGCGACTCGCAGAGTTGGAGCGGATACGTCCTCCTAGTGCGCCTACATCGACACAGACTCCACCGACGTCACTGCCTTTGTCACGCCCCTATCCCGAAAGGGTCATTCGTCCTCGCCGGATCCTTTACGGAACCGATTCATCCTCGCTAGAGACGTGATGCCGTGCGAGCCTGGGGTTGCGCTCGCACAAGGCAAGAACTTGCAGTTTTAGGAACCCATTTGAAACACAATTTATAAAACACATTCACAGAGATTTGAGCACAAATACGGAAGAAACATGCTTTTTCATTGATAATTCAGAGTAATTTACATAGAGTTTACATTAATGCGCCTTCTCGGCTATTGAATTGCATTACAAAAGATAACTCAAAATGCAGGGCGCGCTCCGTCAGATAGTCCACGTTGTTTGCACATTACGCCCTTGTATAGATTGAAGTCCATGCCTCCAAAATGAACTGACTCCAGCTATACTTCAAAATAGAGGTACTCCTAACGCCTCATCGCTATGCTCTAGCATTGCACCGTCTGAGTGCCTGAAATAGTTGCCCACAACGTGGGTCAGTACTCAACTTGTACTGGTGAGCGGGATGAACCCACTCGACTAAATCGACACTAGCTTGTTAGGGGCGAGCATGCATTAAGATAGCTTCTATAAGGAAGCAAGTGAAATTAATTCATATCAGTTGCATGTTTTGATAATTTATGAAAATAGCATTGAATCCAACCAGTACACCGACTGCTTACTCAATCGATGCACGCCTTCCCTGAAACGAAACACAAGTATACTTACTATCTGCACAAGACAATAAGTTAGCATGCGTTCTAGTCTATGCGGTCATTGGTGTGATCGACACCTTAGGGACATATTTCAAGCATTAGCGGCGCGCCCTATCAGCCCGGGTAGCAAGCCCTGCTGGAGGTTCCGCTATGCATCGTGACGAGCACGAATCAAATATTTCCCTCCGGATCGATACGGTTCCAGTGCCCCTGAAAGCCGTTTCGAGGAAATGCCAAACCCTGTGCACAAGTTATCCCAGACCATGCAAATGCATGAAATAATTCATATTACATACAATGCATCGAAATAAACAGAAGAAGTAAGCAGCAACATATATATATCTCATGCAACAGTTCATATTTCTCAAGCGGTGTTCCGATTCAGTTATCCCATAAGTCCAAAACTCTATCCGAGGCACCAGGCAGCCACCAACAACCAACTTTCCTTATAAACAAGCTCAAATTATAAGGTGTGCAAGCATATGATAATTTAGTCTACAAAATCCTATGTTCCTTTCTTAGTTGCTGGCATGCCTGTGGCTAAGGATTTCCTAGGCGTCCAACCGGGCATCATCGAGTGAACGATTGAAACTTAGAGATGTTGGCATGAAGAAGTAGGAAAGAAGGGACCAAACCACTCACTGGTTAAGGGAAAAGAGGCTGAAATTAGGAATCCCGCTAGCGATGATCAAACGTCAGTTACGCGAACCTGAAACAGCACAAGCACCGAGTTAGAAATCTTGCCTATCCTTCCTTGCCGAACTCCCCAAAACCTCAAGCTCCAAACGATAAAACCAGCAGCGAAAACCAAGCAAATCGAAAGCAACAACAAATCCAAAACCTCAAAGCGGCAATCAAGAAAACCAAGCAACCAAAATACGAAAACTATTGGACTCGTTTCAATAGAGGCCTTTCCATGAGTTGGAAAGGATCATCGCATTTCGTCCGTGGCAAGAAGATGCCGAGATCTAAGTTATGACTCAGACGGACTAGCCACAAGCCCAATTACATAGTGCTCGTCCCGGTCGGATCGGGATTTGAGGCACTACAGCCTTCTCCATCGACATCGGTGTCGATTTTACGGGAGCAGTATGATATGTTCTTATCCTTCATGCGCGCCGGTGGTCATCATCCTGCAGATCCGTAGTAGTATAGATATTTGCATGGATATTTGCTAGATATTTGTATTATTTAGGATGAGACTCATTGTATGGATATATATATTTGCTGTATTCTTTACGATGATATTTGCTGGATATTTTATTTTCTTCAAATTTTATTATATTATTCATATTAAATATATGTTAATTTACCGGTGTTGAGTGTTCAACCCAAGGGGGTCGACAAACCCAGAAAATTCAACGGAGGGTTGCTCCGGGTCTATTTGTACAGATTGTGAATTAATAAACTGCAAGAATAATAGTTTGGAAACAATTCAGTATTTATTTTTTTATTTTTTTATTGTACAATTAGCGACGTTTTTAGCGACGTTTTTAGCGACGTTTAGCGACGTTAATACACGTCGCTAAATACGTCGCTAATTAGCGACGTTAATACACGTCGCTAAATACGTCGCTAATTAGCGACGTTTCTACACGTCGCTAATAACGTCGCTAAAAACGTCGCTACAAACGTCGTTGTACGTCGCAAATTGCTGACATGGCAGTGTTGCCAGGTTATTAAAGACGTCATTGTAACATCGCTATACAAGTCGCTAATTAGCGACGTTAAGTGACTGATGAGCACGTCTCTAATTAGCGATGTTGCGTCGCTAAACGTCGCTAATTTAGCGACACATTTACGTCGCTAAAAAACGTCGGTATAGCTACGTTTAGCGAAGTTTTTTCTTTCAGCGACTAGCTGAGTTCCGACTTCTGTAAAACGTCGCTAATTACGTCGCTAAAAGTGATTAGCGATATTTTTTGTCATTTAGCGACATTTTTTTACGTCGCTAATTTGACTTTTTTTGGTAGTGTTGGCCAAGTTGCAAGAATAGCTAGATAGCATAGTTGAGATGGTTGCATGAATGATGTGATATAATTATTTATATATATAATTATTATTAAATTCTAGAAAATTAAATAATATAATTTTATATTAAAAATACTTTATTACTCAAGTTGATAATGTTGCATGTACAAACTAGTATCAAGTTGCCATAATACATAGTCGATGCGCAACATGACTTTGTGATGCGATTACTTGTGGGAATCGTTATTAATTTTTAAAATTGAATTAATATGTGTTTATTTGCTGGAAATTAAATATTTTAAAATTATTTTCTGTTATTTTAATGTCAAATCTGAACCCTATAAATAAGGGTCACTAGCATATGTTTCAGGTGACTTTATGACATTGTTTTGTTAGTAAATAGAGATTATTTTAGAAAGAATAAATGGGTAAATATTTTTTGAGATTAAATTAGAATATAATATGATATAAAATAATTTTTTATAAATATAGACCATACTAATGGACTAGCAATGTCTCGAACAAGTTTCGGACAAAACTAGTCAACCTAAAGTAGCCATAATCTTGAAAACATATTATTTTGTCAAATCTGGGAATTAATTGTTAAAATAAATATAAATTATATTTAAATCAAGATTACATAATTTATTATTATTTATGTTTATGTCATTTATTTGGGGATTTAAACTTAAATTTTGGAAGTCAAAAACCAAGAAACTAGGTTCCGATACCCTGTAAAAGTAAAGTAAGATGTTAGAAATAATATTGGACTTGGTTGTACATTGCAAAGAATAAAATCATATAATTAAGTTATAATTACAAGAATTCGTGATTGGACCCTTAAGCGTATTAATTGATTGATAGGTCAATTGAATCCTGAAGGAGTGGACGCGAGATCATCTTTACCACCACTGACTGCAGAACCAGGCAAGTGTACCTTGCCAAGATGTTTACAGTTCTAAATTATTTATTTGATATTATTTATGCATTAGATATTATATTTGTGTGGCTTGGTTGATGTACTTGTTGAGCCTAGGGCCGTTATACGATACTTTGTGTCCGAACAAGATTCGGGTACCGACATCCTCTGCGGAGTCGAGTATCGCAGTTAGAGAGTCATTCTTTCAAATCCATGATTTGTGAATATATTATTTGCACATCCGACCGTAGGACACTTGACACGATATTCATGTAGCAGAGTCTTTCTCGACTTATTCGTGGTTCTTGGACTCTGGATAGGACTACATGATGCATGCTATAGTGATACGGATAGTTATACATATTGACTATGGCTTGTGCTGATAGTTAGAGGTCATGATCTTGTGTGTCTTGATTGAGACGCGAGGTTACATTGGGTGGGGAGAGTCTTCATCATGCTCTGGGCATATTTTACTTATTACTATTTATTGTGTATTAGGCTTTAGGTTCCCTATGCGAAATCTAAGGTATTATATATATATATATATATATATATATATATATATATATATATATATATATATATATATATATATATATATATATATATATATATATAAAGCTTCCTCCTGGTTCCCCCACACGGAGCCTTGAGTGTACTATTAGATTACGAAAGTGTCCCTTGAGATCTTCCGTGAGTACCAGCCTGGGGTACGATACCATACTCTCATTTGCATATCACATAGTTGATCGTAGTAGCTTTGCCCATTTTTATAACATTATACTATTTACTTATGGCTTGTTGTTTTCTTTTACCTTGTTACGTCCATCTGAGGACCTGATCACCTGCCAGATTTTGCAGCATAGACAATTATGGAGCCTTTGGAGTTGCTGATGTGTGTTGCTTATCATGCGGGCATTGGTGCCAGGTACTTATATCATTTCTATCAGAGTTATGGTTATGTATTCATATTGTTTATTCATCTGCTGATGTAGCATAGTTTTTATAGACTCATATTTTTTTAAGTCTATTCGAGCTTATGTGTTACTGGGCGGCCGACTTTAGCACATGTAGTTCATTCTTGATATTTTGTTCTTTATGTGGATTGTGACATATATATTTTCAGTATTCTTAGATAGTTACCCTTATTATACAGCTTATACGTATTCGAGTCGGACCAGAGTCTGGTCGAATGCGTAGCTGGCATGTTATGTATTCCTAATCCTACGTATTTTAGGACTGCAGCGCACATACACACACACACGACTGTAGGACTGGCCCCATCTGATACTCGAGGTCTGAACTCAACTCTCTGTTGTACTAAGCTCACTCTCCCTGAATTTTGATACCTCAATATACTACCCTTGCCTTGTGTACTAACTACACACTGCATCTACTCGAGCCTGCCTGCATAACATCAATGCCTTCAATACCCTAAGCTCCCCAAAGTTCAGACATTCCTTAGCATCAGGTTTACACAACAATCCTCGAGTATTTCCTGTCTGCACATCCAATACTTGAGGTTGTTGTGCAGTTGGCTGCACATTTCAGTCGTCAAGTGGCTGCTCCCATACCCCCAACTACTTGGATAATGCAGCTCTACTACTGCTGCTACTTGCTATTACTGCTGACATCTCCTATAGCAGACCTGACCACTGCATTTCCCATATCCTCACTTGACATACTGATGCTGCTGTTGCTGGAATAACACAGCAACTCCCCAACTACCTACAACCTGTCCTACACCCTCATACCTATTCAACACCCCCAATTTTGTGGTTCAGTGCCTTGACACCTTAACCAACAACAACATCAACTACTAACATCAACAACAACCCCACACACACATCATTCATCAAGTACACACACACACACACACACACACACACACACACACATATATATATATATATATATATATATATATATATATATATATATATATATATAGACACACACACACACACACACACACACACACAATATACCAAATGTATATAAAACTAATACTCAAATAGACACATATACATATACCATTCTAACAAACACTTGGTGTGCATCAAGCCACACATGGGTATCACACCTTGATACCCACGTGATACTCTCTTGATACACACTCAAATCACTCCAAAAAACTCCACAACTCTTACAACATATATAATATAGCAAATACACTATGAAATACTAAGGAATGACCCACTAGGCATTCTATCAAACAATTGGTGTGCATCATCGGAGTTTTCTCCAAATGGACACAAAATTCTATATAACTTTCTTCATAGGCCTCCTATGAACTTAGTTCTTCTTCCTATGGGTAGTCCTAAGCCAAGAAATGGTTCTTATGGGTATATTAAACTATTATAGAGTTTAAATGACAAGAAAATAAGGTTTTACCTATTGGGAGATGGATTCCTAATGTGGTTCCTTCAAATAAGCACAAGGGTGAGGAATGAACACCAACTCCTAGCAAAAATCCTCTTCCTCAAGCCTCTTGCAATCTTCAAGTTTTTAGCTCTCCTTGGGGATGAAAATGAGAGTAATTGGAATTGGTTTGGAGAAATTTGGTGGAGGAAATAAAAAAATTTGAGGATAAAATGAATGAGGGGGGAATGAATGAAGTGGTGGACATTAATGAGGCTCCTCCCCTCTACTATAGGGCCGACCACCTTAGGGTTAGGGCTAGTTTGGTTTACAATGTCCAAAATGCCCCTCCAAGTTGTCATGAAGGGTTTAACTAATTAAGGGGTTTAACTAATTAATGAATGGGATATTCTATACATTTTCTCTACTTTAACTAGTCAACCAAGACTAATTAAATGGGTTACACTATTGGTCATGATAAATCTAGTTGGATTCAAGTCTAGTTGGGTTCACTTAGGTTTAATAGCACTGAGTCTAACTAAGGGGGCTAACATACAACCATCATCTATATTAATTATTTATATATATACAACTATACCAATTATTATGAAATAAATATATATCAATCAATAATAATATAAAATGACAAAAATACTCCCATCCTGAAAAGTAGTAGTGACAATCCTACCATCCTTAGAAAATTTTTGCCTTTGAAATTTAAGAAGGAACTAGCACTACACAAGCAATCACAACAAGAAAAGAAAATACCTCACGGCTCAAAGAGATAAGGGTATCGCTCGTGCATCTTGGCTTTCCTCTCCCACGCGACGCGTACCAAGGGAATCGTCTGGTTTCGTAGCACCTTCTCCCTACGATCTAGAATCTCCACTGGCTGCTCTCGAATGGTGACATCTCAATACTGGCCTGGTAGCTGTTGTTGTAATAAAAATCTACCAGGTAGAGATGATCCTCCTAAGAACCTCTGAAGTCTAGAACACAAGTGCGTAGCATATCCTCGAGAGTCTGAATAGTCCTCACCGACTGCCCGTCCGTCTGGGGGTAATATATGGTATTAAACTTGAGTTGGGTGCCTAAGCTAGCCTGCAAACTTCTCCAAAAGTAGGACGTGAAGCGACTATCCATCCGAGACTATGCTCAAAGGGACCCCGTATAATATGATAATATGTCGTACATACATCTCTGCTAGCTTCTTCGTAGACATATCCACTTTAAATGACAAATAATGGGCCAATTTGGTTAACCTGTCCATGATGACCCAAATCGCATCTTTCTCTCCTGGAGATCGCGGAAGTCCCAAAACAAAATCTATGGTAACATGCTCCCATTTTTACTCTGGAATGGGTAAGGGATGAAGTAAATCGCCTGGCCTCTGCCTCTCTGCTTTCACTTGTTGGCATACTAAGCATCTGGATACAAAGTGCGCCATCTCCCGTTATACCATACCACTACACATGCTCCATCAGATCCATATACTTCTTGTTGGCATCAGAATGCATAGATTACTAAGAGTAATGTGCCTCCTTCAGAACCTCCTCGCATAATTTTTCACTCGGCACACACAACCTAGTACCGTGCCACAAGGAACCATCCTCAGCAATGGTGAAGTCATCCAATAACCCGGCCTGAACTTGTGCCTTGATGCTACTCATAGTCATATCATCATATTGCGTAACGCTAATCCTTTCCATCAGCTCTGACTGTATCTGTAATCCCCATATCTGGATTTCGATACCAGGAACTATTACCTAAATACCCAAGCTCTCAAGATCGGCCAACAAATGTATGTCTGATGTCAAGAACATTGCCACCAGATATCTGCTCAAGGCATCGGCGACTACGTTGGCCTTTCCTGGATGGTACTGGAATGATATGTCTAGGCCTGTCAATGGTTGACCAAAATTTTGCATTAGATCAACATTCGAACCGATAATATCCAAATTTTCATATTTATCGGATATCAGATACGGATACGAAAATTGTCATATCCGATCCGATAATATCCGATCCGATAATGGAATAATTAAATATATATAATATATTTTAATCATATATAAATGAACGGTGTAGATTATATTTGATAGAATCAAAGGTTTGGATTACAACTTACAACCCTAAAACTAAATATATTTTAATTATATATATATATGAACGGTGTAAATTATATTTGATAGAATCAAATATTTGGATTACAACTTACAATTCTAAAACACTTATATGAATTTTTATTGGTTAGAATATTATCCGATATCCGATAAAATAAACGATAACGGATACGGGAGCCAAAACTCATATCCGATAGCTAT